>CM067490.1:15050556-15202892 GCA_034552555.1 Semaprochilodus insignis | reverse complement strand
CCTTGTTCTATGTGGAACAACTGAGATCTTATTTGCACTTGAAGACTGAGCTGGGGAGATGTGAGCTGTGCATGAAAGAGTTCATGAGGTTTTAGGTCCTGAAACAAGGAGGAGAAACATGATCTCCTTTTGCTTTTAAAAGCATCCTGCACACACTTTTTCTGCCCATCTTTTTTCCATAGACCAAACAATTTTAGAGTGTTGCCTCTGGTATGTATAATTTTGATGCAAAAACTATACTATGTCCACTATAATATGCCATTTTTGATGTCATCCCGTTTAGTGTATAACAGCCTCAATTATGCTATTTGGACATTTTTAACATTGAAGTAAAAATGAAAGTTGTAATTCTGATCATTCTAACCAGGGCATTTGGACTGGAAGCAGTTAAAAACTATGATTGAAATGATTCAATAAAAATATCTAATCCATACAGTTTGCCCCTTTCAATCAAGACATATCTGCTGTCCGAATATTGATTCTTTAGTTTAGCTCTGAAGCTAATACACTAGAAGTCGACAGCTCCCTAAATCTTTTCTGTAAATATATGGCTAAAATATTTCAGTTTCTCAATCTGAGTGCATTGACAGACGTTTTGGGTAATTTGGGTGACTACTGATTTCCAGTCTTGTTAGCAATGTTAGCCGTGTAGCTGCAGGGCTAAGGTAAAGAAGCAAAATTTAGACATGAACCATGTCTTGGCTGATCAACTGCATTTTGGGTAAACCATTCCTTTGAGCCAAGGTCTCAAAGAGGACTCGATGAATGAGGGTCTCGATCTAGACTCTTTTGGTCTGCCATCTTGACTGGGTCTCAACAAGAAATGGTCTTTTCTTAGACCCAAGGCCGAGACCAGCGCAAGATGACATTGATGTTAATGTTATGTTTTCATGCAATTCAGAGATATTATAGATATTATAAAGAGTTTGGTGAAGTGATGTGCTCCTATGATGGTATAGCGTTAATTTGTTGTCCCAGAAAGTGTCTCATTAACAACTGACGGATCCTACACAAAGTTATTAGTGGAATATGTTTAATTTAAATTTGTTAACAAAGACATGGTGGGCATTTTAGGCATATCTGAATTTGGGGTGGGGGGTGGGTGGTGGCCCCTTCAATATATATTTTGACTACTGCCTTACTTAAAAGTTGGCCTTGACTACAGTTATGACTCCTTTATTTTAGCACCTTTATTTTTAAGGCTGTATATGTCAGCTTGTGTATCTCACTATTACCTCCACTTCTGTTTCTGGCTTCTGCATACTGCCATAGCTGCATTTAAATATTTAAGTATTTCACATTTCTGTTTAAGAGCAAATGCAGTGGGCATTTGATTGTGTTGTGGCTTTTGACCTGGCACCATATGTTAAGAGCATGACCCAAATATAGAATGATGTCGTATTAACATTATTTTCCATGGTGTGAGCCTTAAATGAAGCCTATCACATTAAATGCCTCTAAACTCGTATTTTTGCTGACAAGCTGTTAGGCACAGGCCATTAATCAGAGTACTTCTGCAGATCATTTTAACACATTATGATGCGGTATGGAACTAAATGTGTGCAATTTAAAGGCTAAGCATGGTCACTCGTAAGGCTAATACCCCAGCAGCTTCCTGGGAAATGCATTACGAGAGTAGGCACACTGTTTACAGATATTTTTGCTTTGCAAGTTATGTAGTGCCGGTCATATAGTAACTTGAATTCGACTCCCCTGGTCAATTTACATGTTTTGTTATTTTTCTTAGTAAAGAACTAAAATTTTAGTTAGTTTAGTTTTGTTTCTATTTGTCTGCTGAATTAAACTTATTAAGGGGGGAATAAAACTTAAAATTTAAAAACCTCTGAAAAACATTTGTTTGTTTGTTAGTTTGTTTGTTAGCTTTTTCCCAATAATTGCATTGAAATGTCTAAAGTTCTCTATAACCTGTCTAGGGTATTTCCTGCCTTATGCTGAGTAAGCACAGGGATAGGCTCCAGAACCTCCAGCAACCCAGGAGGATAAGTGGTGTGGACAGAGAAATATAGAGAAACTTATTTTCACTCAGAACATGTAATTTAACCAGGCGTGCCCAGACTTCTGCACATCACTGTAGTTAGATTGTACTTGTAACATATTTGTATATAATCTATTTGTACTTGTATATAATCTATTTATAATCCATTTGATTATATATGTAACAAACTGGTGTAGTTATTGTTTGGTTTTAGTTCAGTAATCCACCAAAGCTATTGCAACTTACAACCCCAACATCTAGCCTACCACTTTCAGGGATATTCAGGTTTTCCCCTGATATGTAGAAATGTAAATGTACTAACCTAACATCTGCACTCTTAAAAAGATGGTTCTTCAGAAGTTCTTTAGTAAAGACAATAGTTCTATTTAGCAGCCATTTACATCTTCAATCTGTGCTATATGGTTCTATACTTGGGATTGCAGGAATACATTTTTTTTAATTTGACAGTGAAGTAAGGAAGTCAAGTCAAGTCAAATAGTTTTATTGTCAATACTTCAATATGTACAAGACATACAGAGGATTGAAATTGCATTACTCTCTGTCCCAAGGTGTAGCAAATAAACATTTAACGATAAATAGATTACAACTAAAACAAGAACAAGAGTATTATTCAATGAAATAAACAATAACTTAAAATAGACTGACGCAGACATACGATAGAATAGAATAAAATAAGGGCCCCGAGATCTAAAAACATAAAAGAGACAATAAGACAGTCAGTGTTGTCAATGTTGACTGATTGCTCATGATGTCATGAATAAACCCACAGGAAGAAGGGAATGCTTTGCAATAAGCAACTTTTAAAATCTGTGAGGAACTCACGGGTCAGTAGAGCATGACGTTTCCTTTCCAACAAGCACTATAACATACCAGTAGCTTTCTGGGACCTGGAAACACAGAACCTGGAATCTCAAAAAATGGTATCCAACCTAGGTGCACCCTTGGCCCCCTTGCCCACAGTGGAGGTCTGGAGTGCCAGAGTAATTTAGAGCGCATTGCAGCATTTAGGTTCCAGAGGTTACAGCTGTTCACTTCTTCACCACTACAAGGTGAATTGGTATGCAGAGTGCAGGACACTCAAGTACTGGGTGGTTATAAACTGGACCTCTTACAATTCCTTTCCAAGCACACTTTAAGGTGCTTAAAGATGTTGAACGACCAGAAGTTAAAGAAGTTGCTTTACGGCTTTTGTACATGTTGAAGATGAAGGACGCTTTCACACTTCCAGATTTATGGTCAAGGGGGACTGGGAAAATGTGAAAAATTTTAAATAAATATTATGGCTTTTGTAAATACTCCTCCAGGATGCCATTCTTATTTTTTAGGTCAAATTCTAATCCACCACACCCAGTCAGTTGTCTTCAGAAGAACTTAAATAACTGATTTAGCACTGTTTAGAGTGCACAGCTTTAACATTTGTGGACATTTTAGACAGCAGACCTTTCTTAGTAATTATCACATCTGCCTGGAAATAGTAGCGTTATCAAACTTCCACCTGCACCAAACGCATGCCATTTCTTTATATTTTACACCGCATCCCAACTTTTTTTGGAATTGGATTCATATATAGAGGATTTGCACATGACATTACAGTTGTTGTGGTTACACCCACTGAGGTGGGAGAAAGCATGAGCATTACCATTCAGCACAAATGCAGCAAAAACACAAAAACATCTAAAATGGTAAAGAGTTGTTGTGTGATTGACTGTACAAATAGATTCAGCAATAACTCAGATGATGACTTGAGGCTGAATTCAGCTTCCTATTCGCCAGCTTCTTGTTTAAATTTTTCCGTTCCACCTTAAATGATGTAGCAGTTGTTATTATTATAATCCCTGGGGCGTCAGAATGTTACTGCTGTACTATTTAAGGTGGAACGGGAAAGTCTGAACAAGAAGCTGGCAAATAGGAACCTGAGATCAACTTTATATGGATCTGCTGTTCACAGACACAGCTGGAATCCAGACACATGGATTTGCAGCTGCCATTTTGTGTCCGGAATGTTGGATTTGAGGGTAAAACCATGCTGTAAGTTCTATACTTTATTGATACTCTTCAGTGAATCATCTTTTCTGTTTCTATTCTGTGTAACTGTAAAGTTTTTGCAGCATTTATTAAAAACATCCATCATGATGATCTGGTGTCCTTGTGTTTGTTACTGAATAAAAAAGGACGAACGATTAGAGTTCATGAGACAGACAGCAATACTGCTCAGGGGATTGTGGATGCATCAGTGGCGAAAAGGAGGGGATAAAAGCAGAGCGTGGAACGTTCAAATAATAAGTGAAGTTTTCATGAAATATTAACAGAATAAGAAAACTGAAAAACAAACAGCTTTACCAATAAAACGGAGTGAGTTTTTCATGTATCTAATCAATATGTATTCTATGTTTTGTAACAACAACAACAACAACAACAACAACAACAACAATAATAATAATAATAATAATAATCTTTGTTTACTGAGCACTTTTCATACCAGTGGCAGCTGAGCTGAATTTTCTCATTGTCCAAAGGAAAACAAAATAGTATATCTCCAATATCTCCAAAATAGTAACTTTACCAAGCTTGGTTTTTCAGGACAGTGACACTATATTACATTATATATAACAGAATATGTAACTGAATACATTTAAGGCAGAATAGTTAGTTTTTAGTCATTATTACTTTTTTGTTCATCTGTTTACCAACACTACCAACACATCAAGTTCACTCAATTCCTAAAGAACTTTATCACAAACCCAGCAATTGATCTGTCACATAATTTTCTTCTCCAGGTAAGAAAAACAAAAGTGGACACTGTGGCACTGTGCTGTGTGGTTGAAACTTTTCTGTTCAATTGAGCTAAACATTGCTCCTGACATTTGTGGAATACAGTGTGGAAAATTATCTGACAGACACAGACGTGAAAGCTAGCCAGATGGTGCAAAGTTATACCAGCTGACCTTCTACAACAGGAGGAGAATGAAACCCAAGAAAAGGGGACCTTTATAGAGTGAATTATGTTTCATGTAGGTCAGGGTAATTATGGGGATATTACCATTTAATATTAGCTTAAAGCTGCGTAAATCAGAGGACGAGAAGGGCACTTTGTCCTTGCACAGCCTAGCCAGCTATTTCCACACCATGCAGTTATAAGCTCAAGTTTTCTGCTCCCTTAAACAGCAGTTCAACTGAAATCATGAGTGTCTGAATTACATTTACTGTTTTACCCAAATAAAGTGCATGCCAGAAAAGTGGAGGCAGTGGCTGAAACCATAACGGCGCCACAAGTTTATATTACACAATTTATCAGACAAAAAAAGAGCCATTTTAACCCAGATTAAAATCTCCAATGTCCTGCTGCTCGTCACATGAATCGGAAAGAGTCCCTTTTGGAGATCGGCATTTAGTGATTCAGTTAGGAACGCAGGCTCTAAAGGCCAGTTTTATGTAGACGTTCTGACCTGAAATGTGGGTAACTACAGTTCACTGCCCCTGAATGTGTAAATCGAATGTCCCTCAATCACAGTGCCAAGACGAATATTCTCTCTTTCTGCCTGGCTCCATTGATTTGTCAGATCAATAGCTACACTCTACTGCTTTCGTGATTAGCCAAATCTGCCTCATCTCACTGCAAACTCAGCAAGGTCTGATTCATCACAGTTCATCTGGCTCCTCATACTAATCATCATGCTTGCCTGTGATACTCTTGCATAATGTCTAAATTGGCCCACCAGTACAAATCCAGGCTTGTAGTACTTCTGTCTGTTTGGTGTGACTAAACAGTGTGAATTGGTCATACAACAACGTAACACTGAGCAAAATGGAAAACACTGAAAAGGCACAAGAGGACAGACAGAAGCTGCGTTCGGAATGGTTCGCTGTTCACTATATATCATTTTCTACATAGTGAACTGACTAGGGGATGACCAAAATGCTTTTCAGATACTACATTTGGAAACACTGCTTCAAAAAAGAGACAGACATTTATATGACGTATTGATATTCTGTTTCACAAACAAATCAAACACGACTGCCATATGAACTGTTAACCTATTACTGATTTTGGTAAATACATGCTGTAATTAGAATGTTTGTATTCCAAGTTAAAAGTAAATGATGAAAACTGAAACATCTGCAAGTTTTGTTTTGGTTGTCACTAAACAGCTGTTTGTCATAGGTGAGGTTTCTTGATGAGGTTTCCTGTAAGAAAAATGTTTTGCTGTTCACTGTTCAAGTACTGAATATCAGAAAAGTGCCAAACTGTCACCTAACATATAAATAACATGGACAAACTGCCATCCTGCAAATCTGGAATATGTCTGACATAACATAACAACTTCTTCTTCATTGGTAGTAAGACATTGCATCATAATATACACACATTCCAATTACATTGTTTGTATCTTACATTTTGCATATGCATTATAGATGATCAAGCGTGAATTACATTATAAAACATTGATGACATAAAGTACTGATGACATTTCAAACCACACTACAGAATGGCTGACACACTATATAGGATACTATTTTTATAATAGGAAGCATTTCCGAACACAGCTCTTAGAAGGTCATAAGACCAGATAACCAAATAGAGAAACATAGCTATTGAAACAGAGCTATTGAAACAGAGCTATTGAAACAGAGCTATTGAAACAGAGCTATTGAAAACAAGAAGTGGTAAGAAAACATACACAAGTGAAAAGCATAAACAAGTAGGCACGTCTAAGGAGGAGATTGGAAAGGGTGGAGCAAGGACAGAGAAACTAACAAAGCATTGGTGGTGAACTGCAGACCTGCTCTAAAGGCCCTTTCCCATCATACAGTGTTTTGGGATGTTATAAAATGATTTTTAACGCAGTGGAACCTTCATATTAAGTTCAGTGCGTTTTAACAGTTTCTAACCGTGGTCAATCTCTTCCCGACATCTTTCACAGCTGCCATCAGCGCCTAGGATTTTGGCACCACATTCCCACTGCCTCACGCAGCTCTCATTGGTGTGCGAGGGATGGACGGCTGGTACACTGGACTTTTTTGTGTGCCAAAAGATTTGGCGCCAATAGGCCTTAACATGATTACTAAACCATCAACAACCTGTGCTGGACACCAAGCCCTTCAGGAATGGAAGTCACCTCCAGGAAGGAATCAGAGTTCATCAGGTTCAAAGATGAAACTATTGGTTATTGCTTTTAACAGAGTGTGTTTACGTTAGCTCAGTTTCAAATGTCCACTTAGAAAACAACTGCTACCCAAAACTTACATTATGCGATGTTACTATGTCTCTGATTTTGTGACAGAACATCTCCTCTTTAGAGTCCACTATTGGTAGTTGTAATGAGATATGATGCTAAATTCCAAGTAAAGAATCTCTGATTACATTTCTTAACAGAATGCAAAGCATTCCACATGTTGTTTCCAGCAAAACAAGAAACATGCTCTTGAACACTCTAAGCTCTTTTAGTTTTAGGTTACACCAAATCTGTGGTACACTAGGGGTCCGGTTTCTCCCACTTCCTAGAGTAGACTATGTAGACTTAGACTATGGGACTCAGAATGGAGATTCAGAATGGAGATTTTTTTTATTGCTATATATATATGCAAAAGTGTGATATGTTCGCATCCAACATGAAGGTTATTAATGGGGAGTTTGTGCTAACAGCCTCCACTCCTCTGGAAAGGTTTTGCGCTAGATGTTGGACCATTGCTGTGAGAATCTGTTTGCATACCAGCATTCACAAGAACATTAGTGAGGTCAGGTACTGATGTTGGATGATCAGTTCTGATCAGCTCATCCCAACGGTACTGGATGGAGCTCCATCACGTCAGAGAATGCAATTCTACTGCTTCACAGCACAATGCTAGGGGTTGTATAATCTCCAGCCCTCATTTGCCACTGGGTACAGTAACCTTAGGGTCATGTGCAGCTGCTCCCGAGCCCCTCATTCTATTGGCAAGGTTTTTCTATGTAGATAGAAACAATAATAATAATTGGAACCACCACAGTTGGAATAGTAATTCTTTGACAGTAGTGTTCAATGCAGGCTTCGTGTGGCACTGAAGTGATCCTCCAAATGGCTTTTCTACAAAGTAAGTACACCTGAAGGATCACTCTAAATGGCTCTAAAAAGTTGGTTATAACTTTCAGTGCAATGAACATAGCACTAAAGCTTTGGCAATATTCAATATCTTCATGAATAAGGGCACAACGCTTCTCTAATGCCTCATAGCTGAAATCAAAATCCTAAAGGAAAGAGCTCATCAGGACCAGAACACACTATGCTCTGCAAATGAGCACTCATAATTCCAGCTTGGCAAGCGGAAGCTTCTGAGGGCCACTTGAAAGCGGCGTTAGCATTCTAAACTCTGAAACGGCCTCAGTGAAAGGCTACCGCATCTGTATACTTTTCCGGGGACTGAACTGCAGAAAATTGAAGCGAGTGTGATAACTCTCATCTCTGTGATTAGGTTAAGGGGTAAGCAGGGACAGCACTGGCTCTTCTGTCACATTTTCACCTTATTCCCTGGAAACAGCTCCACACCGTTCCCTACACTTCTTTAATGGTGTTTTTCAGCGTGCAGTGAGGCGCTATAATAAAACTTTTATCAGCAGAAACCACAAACAGGAGAATTTCTGCTTTGTTGCTGATAGTCTTCGGTGCCCCGGAGAAATAAAAAGAAAAAACATTCATATGCAAAAAAAATTAAATAAATAAGGAAATAAACAAAATGTCCTGGGTTCCTCTTATTGTTCTGTAGCTGGTGCAATACAACTGTGCGAGTGCAAACCCAGAAGGAGTTCACGGCCCAGTGCCCCACTTTTGTTTCTATACTCCCTATACAGCAGCAGAACAGCAACACAACAGCACATCTGTGTTTTGATCCAGTTACTTGTTTGGTAAGTGCTGCTTCGCTACATCTAAACTAAACTTCTTCTTTATGTCTCTCATCTCTTTGTGTGTGTGTATTAAATATTATGACAGTCAATAAAGGCAAAAAAACAACAACTAGTTCAGTCACAACTTGCTAGTGTTCAGCAGAAAGAAATAAGCTACTAAAATTATTGGTTGACAGAGCTGCTTATAATATTTAACTAGGGACATGCTCAAATATACACTGTCTTATGCAATTTATGTCTACAGGTTTTGCACTTTAAATAGGGTCCAAACACTGTGACAAAAAAAGTTGCAAAGTTGCAACAGTGTGTGAAATAAAAACTGAAAGCAGTGATTTAATCTGTATTTGAACAAAACCAGTTCATCAAGATTGTTTTATTTTTGGAAATATATGCTCTTTCTGAAACAGATCCCTGCAAAACATTCCCAAACATGGAATGCAACCATGCTTGGTTAGAAATGGGGCATCCAGAAAAAGCATCCTTTATGAGTAAGGATGGTTGAGGCCACTTTTCCAAAAATGCACCAGCAAAAAAAACTCTTACAGGTTAAAATAATGATCGTCAGCAAGCAATTGAAAGGTTTTTAGTTATTTCATTCTCTACAGTGCAGAATATCATCAAATGACTCAGGGAATCCAGAGAAATCTCTGTGCATAATGGAAAAGGCCAAAAGACACAACTGAATGACCTTTGACTCCTCAGACAGCACTGCATTAAAAGCATGTTTCTGTGGTGATATCACAACATGATCTTGGGAATACCTCAGGGAATACTTAATCCAGTATCACTGCTAACCTCTCTAGACACTTGTCTGAAATGGACTGATGCTCAATGGAAGCATGTATTGTGGTCTGATAAACTGAGTTTTCAGATTCTTTATGGAAATAATGGACGCAGTGTCTCTGGGTCAAAGAAGACTGTTACCAGCATAAAGGTCTAAATCCAGCATCTGCCTGGACGGTTAGGAGGTAACCTGCACATCTGTAAAAGCTCCATTAACACATTCTCCAGGTTACCTTCTGGAGCTACATATGCTTATGCTTATACATATTTTGGGGCTACATATGCTGCTTCTAGATTCTCTTTATCAGCGATATCCATGATTCATTTAACATGAGAAACATTCTGCACATGTTAACACCTTATGGTTGTTACAACAGTGTGGATACATTAATGAAGGCTTCATACAGCTGCATAGATGAAAACTTAGTTACACTTTGTATAACTAAAGAATGACAAAAAATGCCTCTCTCTGAGCAGTTTGTGTCTTCAGTCTCCAAGCATTTATTAGGTGCTGTTAAAGGAAAGGTGATGTAACACAGTGGTAAACATGATCCTTTCCCAGCCTTTTCAGAATGCATTGCAGCAAAAAATTTGTAATGAGAGTATATTTTTAAAAAATTGTCAAAAGGTAAAACATCAGTCAGTGTGTTTCTGTACTGCTGTCAGTTTAATGCAAGTCAAACACAATTTACTAAATCATGGCTTTCTGATTTTATTGGCATCTCATATACCATCCCAACTAGTTTGGAATTTCGTTTCTGTCTTGCATTTTTGTTCATAGTGTTTTTTTTCCCTTAAGCCCATTTATAAAGTTTGGTCATCATCCAAAGTTTCTGTTTATTACCATCCAAATATATCCAACGATGTTGAGGTCTGGACTCTGGGGTAAGCAGTCTAGTGGTCTGAGAACACCAGCAGCTTCTTTGTTTGAAGTGTCTCCTTTTCTCAGTGAGGGCTTCTTGAGCAGCTACACATCCTTTCAGACCCATAGCATTGAGTCGTCTTCACATAGCGGAAGGATGGACAGAAGCACCTGTGGGTGTTTTCAGATCTAGAGCAAGAGTGGAGCCAGATGTTCTCCTCTCTCTCAAAGATAAAACCTTTAAGTGTTGTTTATCGGGCACAGTTATGGTGGGTCTATCAGGTCTTCCAGGTGGTTACTAGGAGTCTCATTTTCTCTGTAGCTTGTAATTTGTGTTTTTCTTTTTTACTTTTTTTTATTATGTAAGTGGCTTTACCTTAAGTAAAATAAATGAAGAGTGCCCTCTGATGGTAGCAAAGAATTGTATGCAAATGACCTCTTCTCTGATTGGCCCAGAATTGTGCCTCTTTCAAAAACACACTTTATAACTTGGATTTGTAAATTAGTTTTTGTGACATAGAAATAAGCATTCAAAGCAGGCTGCATTCGCAGATTAGTTTTCTAATACATACGAAGGTAGGGTTATAGTAGGGTTCTAAAGTAGGGTACTAAAGTAGGGTTTTTCGATTGCTAGCTATTGCTATTTACTTGCAACATCAAACTAACTTCACAAAAGATGACAATTGAATTTTCCATGATATAATCACTTTACCAAAAAAGCTTGTCTACATCATGTATACATCATCTTCTTCAAAGTCAAGGAGAAACACCACCTGAGCAATAAAATCAGCAGTGTTAAATGAAGTCCTGCACGAACTCCTCTTAAAGTAGCTCACACTGTGCTCCCCAGTGGGTTTACGTCTAGTATGCATGAGCTCCTTTAACACTGTATATTAAGACTGTAGATTAGTGCTGTAAATTTTGCTGTGTTGCAGCGAGAGCAGTAGATTTATTATTTTTATAAGACCGGACTGCTTGGAAATATGCTAAATGGAGGTAAGTCTTAATGACCATGTTTGTAGCACAGATGCTACCATAAACAGCATTGTTAAACATATAGCTATGTAAGTATGACTATGCATAAAGGGCAATATATTTATATCACTATGTATGTATGCCTGTAAATGTTTTATTTTCCATGTAGATGCAACCAAATGGAAAACCATGAACGGGTTTCATTGCAGTTTTCCAAATAACTACAGTGCATGTGTTAATGTTGATATCTCTGGTGTTTTTTGTTCATGATGAATGCTTGGAGAACAAAATCAGAAGAGATCCATCAGTTCAATACAGGACTATTGACCCGCTGTGGTTTTGTCTGAGCCTGTGTGATGGGCAGTACAGGGCTTTGGGCATAGAAAATTGCTTTGCGCAAACCCGAGTAAATCTCTTCCAGAGAGTTTATTTTCCCCCAGCGGCACACGTGGCTGTGTTCCAATCAGACGAATACTTTAAATACACACTAGAGGGAAATATGTGATGTCTGAAAGAGAGAGAGAAAGCTAGAGAGAGAGAGAGAGAGAGAGAGAAAGAGAGAGGGAGGGGGAGAGAGAGGAATAAGAGGAGAATGTAGTTCTTTTTTTGTTGAGTAAAGCAGCACTAATTATATGGAAATTGAAATATGGCTCTTTGATTTTGAAAAACATGTCCGAGCCTGAGGTGAGAGACTCAATTCATGGTGTGATTTTAGGCTGGGTGAGGAAACAAGGGGACATACGATGGAAAGAGGAGTGAAAACGATGAGGGGGGTGCATGTGTTGGTGCATTTTCACACCAGACAGTCAATATTATTAACTCACTGACAACACGTTCTTCAGTCTTCATCTGAACTGTAATCTTCTGAACTTCACAGAGGCCAAACAGACGGTAAACTTTTTCTGTACACTCAGGTCCTAGACGGCTCTTGGCTTAAAAAAAGGTTCTTCACCTTCATAAATCTAGTTTACAACATAATCGTCTATAAAAAACCTTCACTAGAAGTTCTTTTTTAGGGAACTAAAAGTGACTCCTTGGCGGTGGTCATCAGTGTAGTATCAAAGAAGCGTTCCTTGACTTGTAACAAAAGAAGAACACTGTGTAGTGCTTGGCAGATGCAGATACAAAAATATTGGAACCCTGACATATAGGTTCCAATAGACCAAATCAGAATGTTTGTAAACATAAACGGGGGCTGTACTTTTGGGTAGATAACTTGCACGCAGCTAGCATGGATGTAACTTACATGTATGTAATTTACAGCACAATTTTCAATAAATGCAAACATAACAGACAAAACAATAACAATAACAGTAAAATTACTTTGTGTTGGAGGCAGTTATGTCAACTAAGTATCTAATGCACTTTATTAATGTATTTCCTGTTTTCCAGCTTTCTAAAGCAAGTAGAGATACTATATTACCACCACTGAGGATCACCTGTGTTTAACACTCGCAGTCACCACTCAAGGATGCTCAGGAGGGCCCACTCATCCTCAACACGTCTTCATACTTCTCCCATCTGCAGACGATACAGGAGTGTGAAATCTAGGACCACTGGGTTACAGAACAGTTTCTACCCCCAGGCCATCAGGGCTCTGAACACCTCACTTCCTGCAACTACCATTTCACCTCATGCTCCACTGCCACAAACATCTGACCAGTAATGTCCTGCGAGTTATGACCGCTATAACATTACAGACCGCTGAACTGCACCGACTGCACATTTTGCACATACACTGGTGATTTGTTGTATCACTTCTATATAAGCACCAGTATAATTTTTTATACCACATTATGTACACTATGTATAAGATAATATATTACGTATACATAATAAGCATACTTATGGCTGCTATTGCACAGTACTCATCATTTGCACTGATATTGTTTGTATGTTTTGGTCCATGTCTTTCAAACTTGCATTAGATATGGACACACACATACAGAGTGTACTGTTTAGGGCATTTATATTGTACATTTCTTTTTTTATACACACACATATATCAGAAACAGAATCAGAATCAAGCTTTATTTGCCAAGTATGTTCATACATAGAAGGAGTTTATATTTGGTTACATTAGCTCACACAGTACAAACACACACATCCTAACACACACACACACACACACCCTTACATACCTGTAAACCTTACATTGTGTGGAGTTGTACATGTATATTAAAGTGCTGAGCAGCAGTCCGGATGTAGAGGCAGATTAAGGCTTATACAGTGCAGTACAAGAAGAAACACCAGTCTGAGACACTCAGTACAGAGGATGGGGTGTTGTGTGAAACTGTTACTAAGATAAATAAGATAAATTAAAGCAAGAACAGGAAGTGAGAAAAGTGTCCCGAATATGGATTGTAGTGGTCAGCTCTTCATGAGTGTAATGGCATGTGGGAAGAAGCTCCTCTGTAGCATGGTTGCCTTGATCCTCATTTGGCTAAAGCGCCTGCCTGACGGGAA
This sequence comes from Semaprochilodus insignis, assembly GCA_034552555.1. Classification (NCBI taxonomy): domain Eukaryota; kingdom Metazoa; phylum Chordata; class Actinopteri; order Characiformes; family Prochilodontidae; genus Semaprochilodus; species Semaprochilodus insignis. The sequence continues at coordinate 15,188,909 of CM067490.1, read as the reverse complement.
GACACTGGAACAGGTGATGGCCAGGGTGTGATGGATCAGTGATGATCTTTCTGCACGCTTCCTGGTTCTGGAAGTGTGCAGATCCAACAGGATGGGTAGTTTAACTCCAGTGGTCTACTCTGCAGACCTGATGATGCACTGCAACCTGTGAGCTCAGCCAGCAAACATGATACTCACAGATTGCATCTGTGATGGATGTGGCAATAACAGATTCTATGGTGGCAGTGTAGAACTGTACCACCAGCTCCTGGGACAAGTTGAACTTCCTCAGCTGACGCAGGAAGCACATCCTCTGTTGTGCTTTTTTGAAGATGGAGCTGATGTTCCAGTCCCACTTCAGGTCTTGGGTGATTGTTGTACCCAGGAACTTGTAAGACTCCACAGCCATCACAGTTTTGTCCAGGATGGTGAGTGCTGGAGGGCTGGGGGGCTTCTCCTGAAGTCCACTGTCATTTCCAGTGTTTTTGCTGTGTTCAGCTCAAGGTTGTTCTGGTTGCTCCTGATGACTACCTGATCAACCGTCCGTCTGTAAGCAGACTCGTCTATATCCTGGATGAGACCTATGACTGTCAGATCGTCTGCAAACTTCAGGATTTTGACGGAGGGGTCCATGGAGGTACAGTCGTTCGTATACAGTGAAAAGAGCCATGGGGACAAAACACAACCTTGAGGAGCTCTGTGCTGGTTGTCTTGGTTCCTGAGAGGATTTTCCCCAACCTCACCTGCTGCTCACTTAGTCTAGTTAGTCTAGTCTAGTTAGATGCTTTATATCTAAAATTACCAAAAAGAACTTTAAGTCATTAACTGCAATTACTAAAATGGTGTTGTCAATTAAGAAAGGGAAAAAATGCATGTTAGAACATTACATCATTAGGACCGTTCATTCTGTTCATGTTTGGGTTCTTGTTTTTGCATGTCCAGTAATAGTAATATAAGACCTTTATAAAGTGAATATTTCTTTATTAAGCCTGCAGTTACATGTGCGACTGGTGCAAATTCTGAATTATATGAAAAATTAAGCACAAAAAGTTGGTTAAATAACTCTCATTATTAGTTGAAAGTCTCTCTCAGTCCAGTGCTGCCTACGTTTTCCAACTATAGAGATGTGCAGGCTATCCGGATTCACCAGCCTAGCCATTCTTCTCCCTGTAACATTTTCTGGAGACTAAATATCTACAATGTACTAAAGTGTTGTGATCTTTCTGGTAGATTTTGTTTGTTTTGCTTGCTTGGTCTTTATGCAACTGCAAGTTTGAAGCTGCAATAACAGTGATGAGATGAGCTCCATCAGAGTTACAGCTTGTCTGCTAGAATGGTGACAGGGACGTTGTAATGACACATTTTAATGCCATGGATAGACGTTCACGGAAATTAGTTTGATTGTTCCAAAAACTGCTTATAAAGAGGTTTCTGCATTTAGTACTGCTACATTTTGCTGTTTTCATTTCAACTGTGTATTTTATCAGATTTTATCTTGTCCTGCTCCAATAGTATCCACAGCTCTAATAGTACATTTTAGGTGCACTCAGACATTTTACATTACCATTACACGCAGACTGCATTTTGGCCCTCAGAGTTTGATGATCTGTCCATTCAGAGCAGCTGGTGCACGGCCATCCACTTTCCTCTTGCTCAGCTGTAAGAATTAATAAGCATTTCAGGCAGCTATACGAGTCGCACGAGGGTCATAACATCATCTTTTCATTTCATGAAGAACTCCCCATCTTCAAAAACAGAATAACTGCAAAACCACATTTGCTTTGCTGAGGGTGCTCTGGAGAGTACAGTGGACTTGGTGGAGCCTCTAAAGTGAGATAATTGTTTGCAAAAAATAAATAAATAAATAAATAAATAAATACATAAACTCAGTGATATGTTCAGTTGTGGGACATGTGTTTGCAATACACATGTATACACACAAAATCATTGCCCACTTATCTGTTAACACCACGACTCAACCACACTGCCCCCGAAGGAGCATAACAAACCACAATATAAAGCAGGTAAACCCACTGAGACATAATTTGAAACTGAAGAAACAGAGGACATAATAAAACAGATTCTTTGTCCATTCTTTCAGCATCATATTCCTCTGACTAAAACAACTTTGTGATGGCTCAAATAAAACAGCAACATGAGGGTTCCAACAGACCAGCTCATACACTGAGGCTTCTGCAGTTGATGAGCTCTCTAATTAACACTGATGGGACACTCCACTGATAAAATCTGGTTTGAGTTTAAAAATAGTCTTGAGAATCTGCCCCGAGAGTTGACCTATTTGTGAATGTCTTTCCTGAGGTATTACAAGTGAACAGGCACTTTTTCACACTCCAATGGCATTAAGAGGAAATAGTGGCAAAGCAGGTAGCAACACATCCTAGCCTGCTGGTCGTTTCAAAACATGGAAGTAATTAAAGCTTCACAAGCTGTCTTGAGGACCGTCTTCATATCTCAGGCAATGATCAGGCCTTCCTCATATCTCAGGCAGTAATGCAGACCATTCTCATGTTTCAGGCAGTGATTTAGACCTTCCTCATATCTCAGGCAGTGATGTAGACCTTGCACATATCCCAGCCAGTGAGGCAGACCTCCATCATCTCTCAGGCATTGATGCAGTTCTTTGACATATTTCAGGCATTCAGGTAGACTTTCCTTATATTTCAAACAGTGAGGAAGACCTTCCTAATATCTCAAGCAGTGGTGTAATCTTTCCTTATATCTCAAGCAGTGATGTAGTCCTTCCTTATATCTCAGATAGTGATGTAGACCTTCTTCATATCTGAGGCAGTAATGAAGACCTTCCTCATATCTTGGCAGTGATGAAGACATTCCTTATGTCTCAAATTGTTATATAGACCTTCCTCACATCTCAGAACCTACCATGACATTCCCATGCCCATCTAGCTGCTCTCCATGCAGCACACAGCAGTTACTTTGGTTAGCTGGTAGTCATAATAATGTGACTCAACTGTGTATGTATTTAATAGATGATAATCCTGTTTTTATATGTATTTACACCTTCCTGACCATACATAGATGACTAGATGAATACATAGATTTTATAAAGCTTGTTTCACTTCAACAACAGCTGCTACAAAAGACTGTATTGTTGAGCATGGGTAAGTCAGTTGCAGTGGTCTTAAAGGTTAAGGAAGTGTGGAGGAGGAGAGGAGAGGCTGTGTCTGAACAGTTGAAGAAACCGCTTTCCTTGATTTGTTCCTAGTCTGGTAGCCCTGTGGATATATGTGCTCTGACAATACATTCTGGCAGCAGTAAGGCACAGGGGAGACCATGATTCTGGCAGGAGAAGTGCTCTTTTATTAAACACCTGGAAAAAGGCACAATAAAAAAATAAAATGTTGCATATCTTATTGAATCAGGGATGAGGTTAGTCACATTTTCATACACATCTCAGTCCTACTTGGAGGGTGGCGGAGAGAACTAATAAGCAGCCACATTAACAACAACAAAAAGCCCCTTTTTCTATAGGGCATATGCCTCCCATGATCCTCCTGAGATTCTTCAGGATCCTTTAGAGGCCAGTGCAAGCCATGTGGGTCAATCTGGGTCTCTGCAATATTTAGTGGGGCTATCAGATCAGATAAAAAATAAAAAAATAAAAAGTAAAGGATGTTTAATTCAGCTATTTCAACATATATTGGGAAGTAGGAAGATTACCATGGGAGGATCTTTTGTACATCCTGAAAAGTACCACAAACCGCTGTTTTACTTGATATAATTTTATCATGAAACATTTCAGGGTCACCGACAAATAATTCAAACTGAGCATCCCCTTTGTGGAAAGTGTACTCGAGACAATCTGCAATCACAAAGCTATAAATACACCCAAAGAGAAGCATGCTCTACTGGTCTCCATTGATCTTTATTTGATGTACATTGGAAATACATCCAGTGCCCTTCTTTTTCTGCCACTGGGGAAGAGAGAGATGAGACGGCAGCAAGGACACTTCCGCTGAATAAATGATGAGCATGTCCTTGAAGGGCATCCTTCAAAACAAGTCGGCATTTCTATATTACTGTATTATTACTGCTGAAAAGAACCATAGAAACCATTAGGTGTTTCTCATGGTTCCTGGGAGTTTTGTTAAGTGTTTTTACTTTTCTTGATGACTTGATATCACAATCCTAATGGTTCAAACGGTGACCTGTGAATGATTCTAGACGCACTAGATGACTTTTTAACATGATGTAATCTTTAGTAATCATTAAAAGGTAATGATTAAAAATTAATTCCACAGATTTTCACATGTCCTATATAAATCAATGATAAAGATGTAAACAGAATAAAACGATTTTTTGGAGAGAAACTTTCAGGGTGAAAAGGGCTAACAAAGCATGTAGAGAAACAGATGAAATACAGTCTGTAATTGCAGAATTACAAAGTGCAGAGCTGATAAAATGGACAATGAGAGTAGATACAAGATCAGAGGTGTACCTAATAAAGTGGCCAGTGGGTGTAGTCATTTTATTTACTATCCAAAACCACCAGTCAACCAATATAGAATATCGATGTTGGAAAAATACAGGAAAATCTGAATCTCAGGAATTACTTTTCACAGGAAACACTGAACAGATCATTGAGAATTACCTTTCACAGGTAAGACTGAACAGATTAGAGGGAATTACCTTTCACAGGAAAAAACTAATAGATCATTGGGAATCACTTTTCACAGATAACACCGAAAAGATTTTGGGGAATTACCTTTCACAGGTAGGTCTAAACAGATCTCACTGTATTACCTTTCATAGGTAAAACTGAACAGATTTCAGGAATTACATTTCACAGGTAATGCTAAACAGATCTCAGGAAATTACCTTTCAAGGTTTGAAAAGTTGGTTTTGTGTTCACCAGCTGCATCTTAAACATTTCTGTTCCACTGAACAGAAAAAAAAACTTCACAGTGGTTACATTAACTGCTGCATCATTTAAAATGGAATGTAAAGTTGAACAAGGCACTGAATACCTTGTGGGGAAAAAAAAAATCCAAAGTGCTAAAAACTTAAAATTAAAGAGACATCTCAACAAGTATTAACCAAGAAAAAAACATGGTTGACAAACTTGAATTTTTACAGTTCCCTTTTGACAATGAAATGTTTTCCCTCACATTAGTAATTCAGTTCATGTGACACTGATACACACGTCTTGCTTTAATGTCTAGCAGTGTTTTTGTGAGTTTGGTGCTTTCAACATGTGGTGGTAGCATGAGGCAACACTAATTAAGGGAGGTGGGAGGCCAGACCCTCCCTCCCTTTGTAAATGTGTTAGGACTGATATAGGGCTGAGGAACAGTGTGGAGATGAGAAGGTGGTGGTGGGGATTGTGAAAACTTCATCACTGGAAGGGAAGGTGAGGATGTGAATTTATAGGGTGTTAAATTTTAAGATGGAGGGGTTTCAGGCATGGTCATCCTCCCAAGCTTCAATATTCCATAACTGTATTATAACTACAGTGATTTTAAGAAACTGGAGGCAAAACCTTTTTTGTGCTTCAAGTATTTATAGATTATAAATACTTCAATATTTATAATAAATTAATAAAAAGTGTAAGTGTTTTTCATGCAGGAAAACATGCAGCTCCCCTGTTTATTTGTGTTTGTTTACAGGCCAGTTTTACCATATTCAGAATGTGCTGACATATCACCAAGAACAAGCCAATATATATATTTATACATATATCTGTGAATTTAACCATAGATTTTAGTAACTTTCAGCACACCACAGACAGTTAGCTGAACATGTTTTAAGGAAATGTAAACCTACTGTTTTCAAATAGCACAAAGATTTTATGGTAGCATTTTCGCACAAGACCATTACTAACTGCTGCACATTCAAGTGCCGCAACCAGAAATGAAAACCGCTAAGCTGATGTAATCGATTTTGCTGAATTATGAATAGCCTTGACCTCTCAGTGCTCTAAAACGAAACAAATGTTTGAACTGACCGAATAACCCAAGTCAATTCATCATGCAAACGATGCCTCACCTACAAGTAATGCTGTGCATCTAGGTCAATTAACATTTTGCAGAAAGGCATTTTGCTGCGTTTAATGAAGTGTACAGTCTATATGCCATTTTTCAAAGTGTCTCTATTGGCCAGGTTTCCTGTCTGAGGCTATTCAGACTTGCTGCTTGAGCGATTTAGACTGAGGATTGTCTTTGTTTTTGTTCTCCCTGGAGCTACTGCTCATCGGCCCACCTTCAGCAGCTGTTACAAAACTCGCAAAATCTAAGGCTGCAGTTAAAAATTCAATTCCACCCAAAGCCTTGGTGGAGTAATTTACCTATGCATTGTCCTTGCAATGGAGAAAACTTTGTTTAAAAAACTATTACCTCACTAACAAATCGTTATGAACAAATTATTTGTCAATCAGATCCTGATAATGTGCAGATGCTTTTAAATGGCACATACTGTACATATTTCATATTTATCAATGTTATACATGCTGCTCATTAACAACAAACATCATGCAATCATACAAAAACAGTTATTAGACAGCTTACTTGTGAAGTTAAAACTCCTGTTAACAGATGTGTATAAATATATATTCTTTCATTTTAGATCTTCTTACAGCACAGTCTTAAAAATGAACACTCTTAAGAACTACTTGTATGCTCAAAAGGTTCTTTACATGGTGAAATGCTCCTTCAGACTGATGGAGAATGTGTTGTAAATGGTTCCTTTTTGAAAACGTTCAGAAAGGTTCTGCCACTGTAATGATGTTGGTCTTTATAGTTTTACAGAGCTATACAGAACCACACATATTCTCCATTGGTCTGAAGAGCCATGTCACCAGGCAAAGAATCATTAAACATGCAAAAAGTTCTTTAATTGCTCATGGTTCTATATAGAATCACTGTCTTTCTGGAAGGAAGCTTAAATAAAACATCTTGATAGAACTACATTCAGATAAAGGTATACTGTATATATCTTATATATACTAATATTATATTGATATAGAATATGTTATGTTATAGAATATGTTACATAGTGTTATATAGAGTATGGTTTTAAAAGTGACTATACAGCACCAAAAAGGGTTCTACTATTACAAGCCTGACATGATAACAATAGCAGAACCCTTTTTGGAGCTATGTGGAACCACATACAATGCATTCTTCATCAGTCAACAGCCATTTTTACCATTCAAAGAATCATTTAAGCATGAAAAATGGTGTAGAAATTATAACCACTTCCATACTTTGCCCCTCATTTTTAAAAGCTTCATTGCAATGAAGTTGCAGAGTAAAACATCAGTTCAGAAACCTGTGTCTAGGCCTTGTGTGATCTACTGGACAGTACCAGCAGTAAACAGGTTGAATTAAATACTGTGACATTAATCTCAAGCAGGATTTCAATCCACCAAAACACACAAAATTGCAAAAAGAGTTTTAAGGTGGAAATCGCATCTAATTGCTTGGCATACGCTGCATACATAAGAGTGAACTGCTCTTATGGCAAACATTTCACCCACAACTCTACAGTCTGCACAAGCGGCCAGCTTGTATAATCCGGCTGCATTTCTTATCAGTTGGCACAGGTGGCCAGTGACTGAAAATGACTGGCCCTACACATGGTCCGATCATGAAGCACAGATTTCCAAAACTGTTTTGGACATTCTAAAATGCCAATTCCAAAGCTCGTTTGAAAAATGATTCTGCTAATGTGCTCCCAGAACTGTCTGCGTTTGCATTTCCAGGTGTAAGGAGGAACAAGGTTGAAATTGGCTTCTCATCTGAATTTCCTGTTGCATGGTTCAACAGTTACATTCTAGCACCATTTAAGGTGGAACAAGGAAGGTGGATGTCATCTGGGATGTCACAGAAATTTCAACACTCATTAGGTGGACCACTGCTTGTCCTGCCTTCTCATCCCGTCCATGTCTGAGATGGCCATGAAAAGATGGCAACAGCTGTAAAGGTAATCCTACTTAAGCAGAAACCCAATTAAATCTCTCCATCTCACTTATCTCACATCATCTAACTTTTCTTCACCTAACTGTATGGGATGGAAACACAATTTGCATTTTTCTTCTGCCAAAGTTTTGTTAACTGCGCATAACATTTGAACAAGGGCGCGTGTTTGGTCTCAACATCGGTAGGGATACAACTCCCTAATCTCACATCCACAACCCCTTTACTTGATTTCTGAGTTTCTTATGTGTAATAAAATGATACATTGATAAAGACAAACATATGATTAAACTTCGGGTCCCATTTATTTCAGAGGGTTATTTTATTTTGAATATTGTCTGAATAGGAATTATAAAAACCAATTCCTTCTGATGAAAAATTAATCCAAATGACCAAATATTTTGACTTTCATTGGTTATATTTACTGAACATCCTAACTTTAATGATGATATCTCCCTATAATTCCAAACTATAATTCATAATTATCGACCTACCTGTTCAGTCGAGTCTTTGGTAATAAGTTTCCCTGCTAACTGCTAACACCATATAGTGTTTTCAGTCCTTCTGTCAGAGCTAATTGTCTGTGTGTTTTCTTTGCTGTTACTGTCAAACTGTATGGTCTAATGCAGAGCTACTGCCCATCCTGTGCGCTCTGATGCCACTGCTTTATCTGCCTCGGATGGGTGCCACTGCCTGCCTGCATTGCTGACCGGTTTGCCTACCATAGAGCTTCTTCATGTCTTGTGCTGTGAGCGGGCTTCACCTGCATCCCGCACGCCCATCAATCAATCAATCAATATTTATTTGTATAGAGCTTTTTACAACCAACGTTGTCTCAAAGCAGCTTCCCAGAAAATCAGTTTGTTATAAAGGAAACGAAAAGAGAAAAACATGGAGTTAATGTACAGACATAGGAAAGGGAAACCGGGTCCAAGCCCCCCTTGAGCAAGCCAGAGGCAACAGTGGTGAGGAAAAACTCCCTTGAGAAAGGAAGAAACCTCGAGAGGAACCAGGCTCAAGGGTGGAACCCAACCTCCGCAGGTCGATCCCAGATGAAGAGAAAAAGACAGAACTAACAGGAAAAGGAGCTTAGAACATCTATTAGATACAGTCGGGCAGTGTCCGAGCTCATGGTGAGTTTTAGGCTCTAAACTTCCTGTACTAGCTGGAATATTATCCAATGGAACACTAAGCACGGTTGTAAGTCGCTCTGGATAAGAGCGTCTGCTAAATGCCTTAAATGTAAATGTAAATGTAGTCTGATTACTCCAGGATGGTAGTAACTGCGAAGATGGAGAGAGAGGAAGGAGAGAGAGAGGGAGAGAGAGGAAGGAGAGAGAGAGAGAGAGAGAGAGAGAGAGAGAGAGAGAGAGAGAGAGACAGAGATAGATTAGGAGGACTGAGAGGTAGGCTTTGCACATTGTATGAATTGAGTGTGTGTAGTCCTGAGAGTTCTGGAGAGAAATCCTCTGCGCTGGTAGCCCCTCAGTGTTATCCATCGACGTTGATCAGCTCATAGAAAAGACAGATGAAAGGGAGAGAAAACAGTTTGGGTATTTGGTCCATTTATGGAGAAATGTAAATTATAGCGGTAAACAGATGATATCAGCCAAATGCTTGTGGAAACAAGTAAGTTTTGAGTCTAGTTTTAAATGTAGAGAGTGTGTCTGATTCCCGAACGGATAAAGGGAGAAAATTCCACAGTTTCGGGGCTACACAAGAAAAGGCTCGACCGCCTGCTGTGGTTCTTCTAATTCTAGGTACTGTCAGCAGGCCGTTATTTTGTGAGCGGAGTGCACGTGTGGGTTTGTATGACTGAAGTAGTTCACATGTTAAGAGTAGAATCTTGTACTCCACACGAAATTTAACAGGTAGCCAGTGTAATGGCGACAATATTAGGGAAATATGATCATATTTTTTTGTTCTAGTAAGGACTCTAGCAGCTGCATTCTGGACTAGCTGGAGCTTATGTAGAGCCTTATTTGAGCATCCTGCTAAAAGGGTGTTACAATAATACAGCCGAGAAGTTAAAAAGGCATATTGCGTAATTTAGCGATGTTGCACAAATGGAAGAATGCTAACTGTGTTACAGACATGTGCATCAAAAGACAAGCTAGTATCGAAGATAATGCCTAGATTTTTTAGAGTTGAGCTTGGAATAATAGTGTGGCCATCTATATTCAAGACGAATTTGGAGAGTTTAGTTCTCTCTGCATTTGGTCCGAGTAGCAGGACCGAAGTCTTGCTTGGATTAAGCTGAAGGAAATTGTTAGCCATCCAGCTTCTGATATTATTAATGCATTCTTCAAGTTTATTCAGGTTTAAAACCTCGTTTGGTTTGGCCGACATATATATAGTCGTGTGTCGTCTGCATAGCAGTGAAAGCTGACATCGAAACTACGGAATATGTTACCAAGAGGCTGCATGTAAAGAGAGAACAGAAGCGGCCCGAGCACTGACCCTTGAGGGACACCATATCTTACTAGTGTACTATTAGAGTATTGTTGAGACTAATAAATTGATAGCGGTCAGTGAGATACGATCGGAACCAGGATAAAGCCTGTCCTTTAATGCCAAACTGATTTTCTAGCCTATCAAAGAGGATCGTGTGGTCAATGGTATCACTAGCAGCACTGAGATGTAAAAGAACTAATATAGAGATTTGACCATTATCAAGTGACATCAGGAGATCATTTACTACTCTAGTTAATGCTGTTTCAGTACTGTGGTAAGGTCTAAAGCCAGACTGAAACATCTGATAAAGAAAGTTTTCATGTAGGTGGGAGCAAAGTTGTTGCGAGACCACTTTTTCTAGGATCTTTGCTATAAAAGGGAGATTGGAAATTGGTCTATAGTTGGCGAGCTCATTGGGATCGAGCTCAGGCTTTTTAATTAGGGGTTTTACCACTGCAACTTTTAAAGATTTCGGTACATGTCCAAGACTGAGGGACCAGTTAATTATAGAGAGCAGAGGTTTAACCACGAAAGGGATGATCTGTTTGAGTAGTTTCGTCGGTATTGGGTCTAGGATGCAAGTAGAGGATTTGGAAGAGCTAATTAGCTTAATTAATTCATCCTGAGTGATAGGGCTAAGGGATAGCAGTTCACCTTTTGGGCTGACAGGGCACACGTCATGCTGTGTCATTAGATTTAGAGACGTATTTTGGGTTTGTGCTCTAATATGTTCTATTTTGTCATTGAAGAATCTGCTAAAGTCATCACAACGGTATGTAGTTTGAATACAATCTTCAAACTGTTTAATCTTACTAGTTAGTTTAGATATAGTGCTAAACAGGACTTTAGGATTGTTTTTGTTTTTCTCAATGAGTGATGAGAAGTAGGCAGCTTTAGCTGTGTTAAAGGCATGTTTATATTCTAAGACAGTGTTTCTCCACTCAATTCGGAAGCAGTCTAATTTTGTTATACGCCATTTATGTTCCAGACTACAAGCTTTTTGTTTTAGTGTGCGAGTATGGTCGTTGTACCACGGCACGAGTGTTTTCCTTCTGACATTTTTCTTCTTTATCGGTGCCACACTGTCGAGAGTTGACAGAAGAGTGGATTGCAAGATTTCAGTGCTACTTTCAAGCTCATCGAGGCCCAACGGGGCAGGGACATTTGATAGATCTGGTAGCCTATTTATAAGGGCATCTATAGTAGAGGCAGTGATATTTTGTTTATATCGGTAGTGGGGCAGCATGTAAACATTATAGTCTAGAACGACTTCATATATTATTAAGTAATGATCCGAGGTACAATCACTCTGAGAGACCATGTCTAAGTTTTCTACCCTGATTCCTCGCAATAATACCAAATCTAAGGTATGATTACAGCGGTGAGTAGGTCCTACCATGTGTTGAGTGATCCTACCATTTAATCAGACATTTCTTCCTTTGCCTCACAAAACACTCAACATTTTTCCTATTCTTTCTAATAGACTATCATCATAGTCTTCTATCTAACTTTTACTATCTAAAATTTACTGTTATCCTGTTTAATATTGCCTATAATTGTAAAACCTGATTAATTTTTGTGTTTGTTTTGCTGTCCGAGGTCAACCTGAAGAGGATGGGTTCCCCTTTTGAGGCTTGATTCCTCTTGAGGTTTCTTCCTCTTGCTCTGAGGGAGTTTTTCCTTGCCACTGTGGCCTTTGGCTTGCTCATTGGGGGCTTGGACCTGGATATTCTGTAAAGCTGCTTTGTGACAACATCTGTTGTAAAAAGCGCTACATAAATATATTTGACTTGACCTCACCTGAAACCCTGAAAATACACCTGTTTGTTCATCTGTCCGCCCGACCTCTGTATGTTCTGTCTGCTCGACCTTCAGGTTTTATGTTTACTCCTGCTACAAATCTGTCTCCTAGCCTACAGATGACCAAAGGCAGGGTTTACTTGCTAGCTAATGCTAGCTAATATAATTTACTAACATCAGTTGACACTATGTTTTACAGTGGAAAGGCTGGTGACGATAGGTAGCAGGTTTTCATTTTAAATCAGTGTGGCTAATTACTTTACTACCTATTGCTTATGCTCTGGGTGGTGAAAAAGCTCCTGATGTCCATCTTATTTTGGGTGCCATGATATCTACAGAACATAAAATGTGCTGGCAGCGTAGAGAGTAAAGGGAGTAAGCCTGGAAATTTTTTGCCCATGCTTGAGCTCTGTGGACTTACACCCCTGATAACTTCCTGTTAGTACACTGATCGGTTTTCACCTTCTTCATGTTTGAAAGTGAGTGAATGATATTTGCACATCATAACATGAGCCTTCAGATAGCTCCCTCTCTTTTAGCCAATCGATTGCTAGTATGTCTAAATGTCATCTTGGAGAGGTAGCCTCTGGGAGGTACATTGGAATGATCTAATATTTTTCATTCCAAAAATAATCCAAATAAGTTTGTTCAAATATGGGTAGGAACGTGTCCCTACTGCCCATGTGCAAACATACACACATGCGTTCAAATAGTAACCCGGCTTCAGCTCTTCTTCTCATTGCACTGCTCATTTAGACTTGTGATAAAATGGATGCAAGTTACACTGTGGAATCAGCTCTGCTCGGAAGATTCTAGCACAGTTCAGTCATGTTCTTTAGGTGAATCAAATAACTACACAGCAGTAAAGGAGTGAGAGTTACTCTTCTTTCCTCCACCTTCATTTTTTTGGTTCTCTTCAATCCTGTGGTGAAATTGCACAGAACTCCTAACAGCTGAGACCTCTCTTTTCATTTCTGACTCTGAGAAGCCTAGAATGATTTTACCTGGAGCTATTAAGGGTGTAACTCAGATAAACGTAGGAGTCTAAATGGTCCAGAGCCTCCTTTGCTAAGATTAAAGAGTTCCTGTTGGCATCTGGTTTGCCCGTAAATGCCTCGGCCACCTCGCCAACATATGTTCCCGGGCCCCCACTCGCTAGTAAACAACGTCAGCTGCATACATGACACGGGAAAGGAGGCGTGGGGGTTTTCATAAACACGACTTGAGAGCGAGAAGTCTCAAAGCGGTTCTAATGAGCAAATATTTACTCTGTGATTAACTAATTCTGAAACGCAGAGAACAAGCAGGCTGCCAACTTAAGTATTCGCACACGGCGGCGGCTCTGGCAACCATCAGCAAAGTGGTCGGCAGTTTTCCATATAAGCAGTGGGCGTAAGTTGATGGATGGCATTTGATACGTTGCTATAAAAGCGTATAGGGCTTGTGTTTTTTGGTGTTTTAGAAAAAGACAAACGAAGAATGTTTGGCGTAAACAGTACATGAATCATGCTGAAAATAGATCTACGGTGTTGCGAAACGAGAAGTAATTTAGAAGTAATGAGTCTTGGTTGTAAACTCAAACCAGGACAATATAAAGCAAGCATTCCGCAGCTCGCAATTCATTATTTTATTCCACATAGAAAAGCAGCCAAGCGACATATGGTCCATGGCTACTTTGCTGACTGATCACAGCTAGCATGGAGGTTCTTGTAGTCAAGCTCTAATGACTGTTTACACTGCAGCTGGCTTATACTTCACATCTGGATGTATCAGGCCAGTTTGTACTAGATGTAAATCAGTCACAGCACAACGCATTATCGACCACATGGAATCGGCTTCATTTCCAACAAAGTAGCCACTAACCATGCATTCGGTTTCATCAACTTAACGACAAAGAGGAGTTTTCTCTCAACAGTTATTGATTTGGTTGTTACAGTTTTTGCCCAGTATTCCTTGACCTAAGATGCCCTCAGAAATAGGGGGAATAATCTGTTTTTTACAGTGTCATTTTGCCCTGGAGCAGATGTTTTCGCTGAGATGGGGCTGACCAGGGGCCCATAACAGCCTCCAGAACACACAGCGAATGGACAGTAAATGAAAGGAAATGGTTTTAGCGACTGCAGGACGAGGCCCACAACTCTTCCTGGAAAAGGTCAGCGCCATTTGCTCAAGCTGATGGCAGAATGGGAAAATGTGTTAGTGTCTGTACTCGATTACTTGACTTTTAAACGAATCGTTAAGCTGTAAACTAGCATGATGACATCTCGTCAGTCATAACGTATCACAGTTTAGTTAACGCAGTGGCATCTATTAGACTGTAAAAAAAGTAAAGGGATCTTTGCGTTATAAATTTTTTAAATATATAAAATTATCATTTACATACACAAAAACACTTAAATCGTCTTTAAAAACTTTTAATATGGTGATTTTGTCCCACCTCAATAATGCTGAACGCCTCTATGAAATGTATTGATGAAAATCTTCCATTATTGCATCAATGTGTTTTCTGCAGTACTCTCATTCTGTTTCTTAATTTAAATACTAAAAACTTCATTTGAAATCATTTGAACCTGTTATTATTAGTTTTATATATATATCAAAATGAGAATGGCTTGAGATTTTAATTAAAACATACTGATTAAAACAAGTTTTCTGCTTTACCTTTACTTGTTCAGTTTCATAGGGGATATGATCACTATGTCAGCAGCCTTAAAACATTTTATTTTGTATGCTATGTTGCCTCAAGTGTCAGTTTGATAATTTATTTAAAATTCAAGAAAAAATACACCATTTTTTTAGAGAAAAAAATGCATTAAAATAATAAGAGAATACAATTGTGATACTGATTTGTTCTACAACACTTCAAAGATCAGATATACCACAATAAAAGATCATGTGTGGTTCAAGAGGGAGCACAACTCCCTGTAATGTTTGAAGTTGGGTTTCCTTTATTTTCCCTGAATAACGGTGCTCTAAATTCCTCTGCCTCTCCCGATCTCCACCACGGCCAAGCATCTTGGCAGGGTCGCCTAAGGTGAGTGTAAGCCAGATACAGATTTGTGAGCTTCCCAGGGTCCATATCTTGGGTTCCCTGAACGCTAGTGATGTGATCCAGGGCTCGTTGGAAATGGCACTTTCTTCACACATTCTTCATCAGAGATTTTTGAAACCAAGTCAGATTTTTGAAGTCGCTTTGTGTAAAAGATTCATTTCTTACTGTGGTTTTATTGATGATGTCATCAATGATTAGTTCACGACAACTCAACTTTTATTTCATAAGTGCTGATTTAAAAAATATATTAAATCATGCAACCCCAACTTTTGGTACTGTAAATTATACACATTTCTATCAAAATACACTCATCATCAAAACAATGTTGTACAAGTAGTTGCACCCAGAAGAAATCAACTAACAGGAGTAAAACCTTGTGGGTAGGGTTGACATCATTAGACATGCAAACGATTTAAGTTTCACTCTGGCTGCCCATGTGACAAAGCAAGAACGGGCCTTATGACTCATGACTTATGACCTAACTGACTCAACAGCCATGATTGCGGATATTCATTGAGCAGTGATAAGTCATCCTGTAAGTGCCGGACCATTGGCAGATGGCTGCACAACACAAGCGTGTCGCGCCAGACTGTCATGGAGTGACTCAGAATGGCAGGGGGTCCTCTTTAGTAACGACTCCCACTTTTGTCTTGGTGAAGACGACCAACGAGCGTGGAGACACCGCGGTCAGCACCAAGATGAACAGTTTGTTGTCACGCCTCACACTTCCACAAGGCCTGGTATCACTCCACTTCCACCCCCACCGCAAAATCTGCAGGAACTGCATGAGAATGTTCAAGCTCCATGGGATGAACTGTAATGCTGAGTTTACATGTTATTCAGCAACATCGTTTATGAGTGTGTAAAATATATTCATTATGTGGCCAAAATCAAAAGATTTTCATGAGGCCTACAGACACAGTTCAACCAGCTTGAACCTCCTTATGGCAGATATTGATGGAAGCGTCTCAGGCCATTCCCCGTGGACATGAAGGAAATTACGTGAGTTTTGTCTTGTATTGGCAGCACTCCTTCTCTTTCTGTCTTTCTCTCATTTACAGAATCACACACCCACACAGACATACAAGCAGCACTCCTCTGGGAGAGTCTACAGTCTAGATCATCATTGGTCTTGTTACTTATCCTGTCTTGCTGCTCAGCTGCCAGTTTGTCAAGGTCTCTGCTGAAGGGGATTTTTCATCCCTGAGGATTAGAAGCACATCCACTGCTTTATGTCTTTCTCAGGGCACAAAGAGCTCCCTTTGGAGACTGTGAACACATAACCAAACAATATCACCATCCAGAGTTGTGTAAAGGGCACTCTTAAAAAAGATGGTTCATCAAGAGTTCTTTAGTAAATGGAATTGTTCTGTTTAGAACCATTTCATGCTTGAATCTTTATGCAGTCTTCAGACTGATGGTGTTGTGCATGGTTCTACAGCCGCCAGCCACTTCATCAGGTGCACTTTCCTGTATCTACACTCACTGTCCAATTTATCAGCTTCACCTACCATATAGCAACACTTTGAACTTCTACAATTACAGGCTGTAGTCCATCTGTTTCTCTGCATACTTTGTTAGCCCCCTTTTACCCGGTTCTTTAATTATCAGGACCCCCACAGGACCATCACAGAGCTGATTTTACTTGGGTGGTGGATTATACTCAGCACTGTGGTGACACTGACATGGTGGTGGAGTGTTGATGTGTGTTGTGTTGGTGTGAGTGGATTAGACACAGCAGTGCTGCTTGAGTTTTAAACACTTTAGTCTCACTGCTGGACAGGGAATAGTCCACTAATCAAAACTATCCAGCTAACAGTGTCCTGTGGGCAGCGTACTGTGACCACTGATGAATGACTAGAGGATGACCTGTGCAGCAACAACTGTGCAGTGTCACTGCAGTGCTGAAAATGATCCACCGGCCAAAAAAATATGTGCTCTGTGGTGGTCCTATGGAAGTTCTGACCACTGAAAAACAGGGTAACAAAGTATGTACAGAAACAGACAGACTATATTCTGTACTTGTGGAATTACAGAGTGTTCCTATATGGTGAGTCGAGCTGATAAAATGGACAATGAGTGTAGATACAAGGGGGTGTGCCCAATGAAGTGGCCAGTTGGTGTATATATAGAAACTTTTCAAAAATGATCTATATAGCACCTGCTCATGCTATAGAAATAGTCCTGCTATTATTACAAGCTTGACACTGTACCTATAGAAGAAGTCATTTGGCATAGACCAAGGAAAACCATGGAAATGGTTCTATATAGAACATGTGGTTTTAACCATTTCCTTTGCTAAAGAACCATCCCTTTTAAGAGTGTACTTAGTAGTCTTCTTTATGGAAAAAGATTGAGAAAGTTAAAATAACGTGAGAGAAAAGACAAAATAGAAGTAAATGATCATGAATTTCATAAACGTTCATATCAAAAATGTACAAGAGCAAGGCCTCCTTGCTATATGGTAAAAATGCTTGTGTTTTATAATACACTTGCCATCTTCTCTGAACACACCAAAATGTCAACATCCATTAACAACCAACTTAAAGGGGAGTTCCACCATTCTTTCCTGAATAATTCAGTGGTTGAGATGTAAACGGATTGACTCAGAGTGGTTTGGTGTGAAGTGGTTCAGATGTTCTTCACAGAGGTGGCGATGGGAACCAGGCGTCACCATGTTTACAACACAAATATAGATATTTTATTTACCCTCCAAATCCACCAGTGAGCATGAGTTTTATATGCAATGTTGATGATGGTATATATTTATTCTGAGATGATTTTACCTCTGAATAAATTGATTAAAATAAATTTTAAGGCTTTATCACAAAACTATCAGCCATCTCAGCTGTCATTTTAGCATATTCATAACCATTTCATTTAATTACTTTCTGAAATTGAGCTTTTTGAGGCGAATGTCTGATTCCTGTCACCACCACTATGAATAATACTGAATGGTGCATTTCACACCAAACCACTCTGAACGACTCTATTTACATCTCAACCATTCAATTATGTAAATTGTTCAACAGTCAGTGTTCCCTATTTTTAATAGTGTTTCTTTTCCTGCTAGAAAAAAAACAACTGTTTTGGATTGGATTCCGGTTTGGAATCCTGGATTCAATCACGTTTGGTCACCAGCTAAAGCAGCAATAGACCAGCATAAACCAGCATGGTTTGGAATGCATACTGGTCTATGCTGTTTTTTTTTTAGGTGGGATGTCATTAGTATACACCACTGACTGTTTACACATCCATTTGATTTGCACAATAGTACATTCAGTCACTCTCTCTATATATATATATAAATATACGTGTGATCATTTTTCTTTGAGGTACGATACTTGATTGAAACAAATACATGTGAAGGAACACATTCACATTCACTGAGACATGTCTTTTAACTGCAGTTTGCTAGGTAGTGATAATGTTAGTTTATTTGTTACCTAGGTAGCTAATGTTGGCATTGCATGTTTGTATAACAAGCCTAATTTGCTCATGTTTTCAGAGTCTCAACAAAAAGATGTAAGTTCTGATGGACTATGTGCCAGTTTTCACTTAACCATACGGTATATAATTTAACATCAGTACAATGTATTAGCAACAATTTAACGGTAGCTGAGAAGCAAGATCAGCCTGTTTGATCATTTTTCTTTTGCTACATAAAATTTACAAATAGACACGATTAAACCATTAATTGCAATTATTCTCTATGGCAATTAATCATCATGGTTAATGACACATTTCTCAGTTATTGAACACAAACAACAGACTGCAAAGTATTTCCACTGGTAACAAGACAATTTTCAGACCTCACATGCTGATGAGGACATCTGAATGTAAGGTTGAGGAGCTTTCATTGGGGAAGCTGACTCTATCTCCCTGGGCACGAGGCCTTGAAAGAAGACAGCAGAATGGAATGCATGTAATGTAATGCCTCAGTGTAATGAGATCAGTGATAAGATCAGTGTCAGTGCAGGTGATGCTGTTGCTATTGTTTACATTTAAACATCTCGATATGATCTCGAGTGCTCTGTTTCTTTCGACTGGGTTCACTACAGCCATTCTCACCAATGCCTTTAGAAAAACATGAGGAAATACTTCTCAGACTGACCTGGGGGAGAAACAAGCCATGGAGATGTGGAATTGGATAGCTGTGTGTTTGGAATAACACGTACAAGCCTTGGGAATGCCTTGGTAAGACACCACCTGCAGCGGTCACTTCAGCTCCCATCTCTGACGAGAGAGTGATCCGACGTCTTCTGCTTGGCTTGTTATGAAAGCGATAGCATGTCTGCAAGCGCCTCGGGGCAGGAATCTGCGTTTGGTTTGTGAGGGATTGAGGGAGTTTTTGTAGCACTCATGCTAAGCTGACATACTTGAGTAAAGGATACTCCCTTCAGTGGATACCTACTCTGGCAAATGTGATAAAGATCATGAAACGAACAGGACAAGAAGGGAAAATAAACATTGCAGGGCGCGGAGAATGCATAAAAGGGGATTTTATGATACAAAACTGTGGCAAAACACTGCCGAAGCTCTTCACTCTTAAGCTGCAAGTATATTGCGGCGCCGCCACTGGGCTTAAGGTTTGGGCCAATCGGCCCAAAGTGAAGAGGAGCACGTGGAGGACTTCCAGAATACTCTGTGTGCCCCTCTGCAGCCTTCATTTAATTTGAATTTGATGTTTAAATGTTGTTGAGAACTTGGTTTTGTTTTGTCATGTGTTTTTCAGTAACCGGTGGTTTTGGGGTTGTGTTGTGTTTGGTTATTAATCTTCCACCTGTAATAACTTCAATGTAAGCGGATTTCTTTTCTAGTCATTTTTTTCCAGTCATATATCTAGTAGTAAAAAGACAATAATACTGAATTCAATAGTCATAGAAAATACAATAAAAAATTACTCTTACTAATATTGGGATAATAGGGGAATCAGGTGCGCACCAAACACTTTCAGGTGGCACCAAATGTTATGTGTCAAACACCAGATATTATCATGTGAGCAAAAGATACTATCGGGTAAGCATTAGATACAGGCATTTCTGTATTTTCTGTGTTCTGCATATAGTATCTGGTGAGCACCTCATAGTGCATTCCACATAGTATCTGGTATACACATACTATTTGGTACACATAGTATCTACTGCATTTAACATAATACTTGGTGCTCACCTGATAGTGTCTTATACCAGTTTAGTTAGCAATGTAGCTTTAGCACCACCTTCACACACACATTGAGAACACATGTACTATGTACTATGGTAACAAAGTCTTACACATTAGCTCCCTACCTAACAACAACCACGTAGCATGAGCAGAATCCACAGAGTTCAGGACACCTCAATAACTGTATTTTCAGGAAAGACTATGCATTATCCATAATGGGTTCTGAGGTCCAGGGTTTCATTCCCTGCCTGGGAAAGTACACTATGGTACACCAACACGAGGCCTAATGTGATGATATTCACTTACCTCTAAAGCATGACTAAATTGTACGGCACTCTGAAAATGAGTGTCTGTCAAATGGTATACATGTAAATATAAATCTAGAACCCTTTGGAGGCAATTATATACATGGGTCATTCTCTGGAACACAACCCTGAAGTGCTGGAACACAGTGGTCTTTTTATGACAATCAGTGTAAATGACTTTCCAGACACAGTCACAGGGCAAAGACAGCAAATCAGATAGCTTCAAAGAGCTTCGGAAATCATGGCTTCATCTCTAAAATATTTTCAATTGGGTTTGACTTGCTTGACCTTGCCATTAATTGCCAAGCTGAGGCTTTGTTATCTTCCAAATCTGTCATGAATATTCATCTTTACGTTCATTTTTGCTTTGTATAAGTAGGAAATGTCACATTCACTTGTCTTCATTAGACCGAAGGGTCAACAGCGTCCTGTCTCTGACCTAGTCTAAGGGTAAAGTTCACATGTTTCCCACCATTATGTGTATTGGTTGATTTTTTACTAGAAGTTGCCGGGCTAAGACGAGGCCAGGGGCCAAAGTGGAAAGAGGGTTTTATGAGCAATGTGTTGCTGGTTACTCGTTTAAAAAGAGCACATAAAAAAAACGGTAATGCTAGAAGTTATGGAGTAAAAGCATTTGCCTTGTCACGCCTTGTAACGTCCCGGAAAGGAGGTCTCTTTTTTGGCTAGCGATATATCATAGTTATATTCAAATTTAGCCATACCTTTTTGCACTAGCAGTTGACTCAACGTGTGATATATTGCTCCATAATTCACTGTAACTCCTTTTTTGATTGATTGCACCTTCATTGTGTCTGATTACCTTTGTGTGAAGACAGAGTCAGACTGGCTCAGCTTAGGAGGCCTTTCGCGGCATGAGGCGACAGGCTGTATATATTAATGCCGGTGATTAGGAATTGGCGCTAGCTCCCACATTAGTGGCAGCAGGCTTTGGGGGACCAGAACTACAGGAGCAGTCGGCGAGGGGGCCTCCGCCAGACGCGCTTCGCAAGACATCTGCGGGAGCTTTTGTGAAGCCTTTAAATCAAGGCAGTTGGTTACCAGCTGCGCTGCTCCAGCAAGAGCCCTGCTAAGTAGTTAGCCAGTCTGTTGAACTGAAAGAGAGAGAGAGAGAGAGAGAGAGAGAGATAGCACGATAGCACACCTGTAACAGCATCCATATGAAAGGACCCTGACAGCCGAGGTTGTGACGGACAGCCGCTCAAGCTGGCCCCGGTCCACATTTACGACAGATGGACTTTTATCAGCCATCACTACATTGAGTAGACCCTGCCTGATATGAGGGTGGAAAGCCTTCAGTGCGGTGATATAAAACCAATGTCATCAGCCTTGCAGGTCTCTAAACCGTACCTCTGAGCGGCCAATGCAAAATCTAGCTAGAAGATCGTTTTACAGAGCACTTGAAGGAATAAGTGCATTGCTGGCATAGCAAACAAATCATTTACATCAATCCGATGTGGAGATTTTCAGGTTAGCATGGAGCAATGAAAATAAACCGCTTTTTGTTTTCAGTGCTTGATTTAATAAAAGTAGCAAATGTATTGCTCATAAAGGCAGCGCATGGCAACTCCTGCTAAATTGTTTAATCTGGCAAAGTAATGAAGTTTCATAGCAACACTGAAAAGTCAATGCATGGCACAGAGGGGCTCCGATTTCATCAGGTTCTGTAGTGGTGTATCAGAATGCACCTCAGTCACCACGCTAATGCAGTTCTTCTAAAAAATCGAGAACACCCGTTCGAACACCCGTTCTCAGCTGCCAAACAATCTACACCACGCAGACAGCTAAAGATAACATTAGGCTTTTCAGCGTATCCAGCAATGTTCCAGCTTCCATTTTCATCACTCAGCAGTGTGGAGATCAAGAGTGTGATTTCACACACCTCTCAGCACTTCCAGTGAATACAACGCAAGCTGTATGGCTGTGGCCTGCTTTCAAGAGTTTAAACTTGCACCTGTAGACACTCCCTCCCACTGTTTTCTTTACATGTCTGAGTACAGTTGATATGCAATGAAAGAAGCTGAGCCTTCCTATTAATTTCTCATCTTACGTATTTGACATTGATCAGTGCAGTGACTGTGACCATTAATGCTAGGCTTTTACGTCAAAACAAGGAAAATGCTTCCTATATTTTTAAAAAAGATGCTTCTTCAAGGGTTCCATATATAACCCTGAACACTTAAAGAACCAGCTGCATGCTTAAATGGTTATTTCTATGGCAACTAGGGAATGTGTTGTATATGGTTCTATATAGCAGCAAAAATGTTTTTGCTATTGTCATGATGTCAAACACCCCTGTGGTGCTATATAGAACCATTTTTGTCCAAAAAGAGGCATGCCTTAATTATCTCACAACAACCTGCCACTGCGCTTCTGAGTGCCCAACATGGAGGCAGCACTATTGTTAAATGTATGTTAAATATTGTACAATGCGATGCCTACAGCTATTAAAGGGGCCTGTGTTAGATGATGCAACCTGTTGAATTCATGCTCCAAACAATAGGGGGCAACTTATCACCAGAAGGTTGTGGTGTCCACCCCTATCAGAAACCAGGAAACATGCAGTGCCTCTTACTTCCTCTTCACTCCTTACCAGTCCAGATGAATTGTTGTGAGTTCAGCATCAAACTTCATGCCTTTAATCTCCAACAGTGTTTCCAGTAGTGGAAAGCAGCACCAATGTTAACTGTTGCTCTGCTTTTATTTGTATCACTTCTTTTGTTTGCTGGCTGAACTTGGTTTGTTGACAAGAGCGGGTGGTGGCGGTCACTCACCAAGAGCCTCAGCCATCATTGTATTTACCGTTCCTTTCATCAACTAAAAATCTTACATATTGCACATTTAACAAGAAATTATTTACTAGAGAATCAGGGACAGTCAATTGTGCAGCTCTGCTATACATTCCTTTTTTTCCATTTACATTCGTGAAGCCAAAATATTGTTGCATCCTACAAACATTTCATTTTTTCTAGCCGATATTTGCTTCCTGATCAATCCTAGTTAACTCTTTTCAGCATCTTTGATATATTTACGTCACTGCAGTTTCCTGGCTGCTGTAATCCCTCCATATGGGCTGGTGAGCAGCAGGTGTTTTTCACTGTCTTCCTGTTTTCTGTTACCCTTTCTTTACTCTTCCTCTACAGCGGGTCAAGGTCTCCCACTCTCATCTGCCAATTCGGCTAATCGTGTCATTCAGGTCTATGTGGTCTCCACTCCCAAGCCCTTTCAGCAGCAGCAATGGATGGTGAGTGATGACGAAAATAAAGTAGCAAAGCCAGTTTAACCAGCCATATTCCATTTCCGTTGACAGTGTGTTCAGAGGCACTGGGCAGCTTTTATGAGGGCTGACCTCTGACCTCATTAACAAGGGGCTGTTGGCCTTTGGCCGCGTGGAGGACTGCAGCACATGCGCTGGTGGTGCCGCCACATGGCTGCCTGGAGGCGTGCTGTCCCTTTCCTCCGCTTCCTGGCACCATGCGGCCACCCCTGGGAACAGTAAAGCCAAAGGAGCTGCTTTGTACCTCACCACAAACAGCTCAGATGCTGCCTTTTTAACAGCTAGAGCTTTTTGCTGCCTTCAAATGCTTCTATTTTCCACCTGGGAAGTTGTAATTATAAGATCTTTGGATCACTGGTTAGCTCAGCTATTTGGGAAACTCACTTTTAAAGTTGGCAAACTAGATCGCTTCATCTATTTTTGGATTTAACTATCATTTGTCTCTAAAGCAAAAGAGAATATCAGGCAAACAACAGCGACAAATGTCAGCAAATCTTGAAAGACCAATCAGTGACCAACAAATATCCTAGGGAAAGCCTGGTTACATGCATTTTGAAAAGACTTCAATTTCATTTACACAACCATCCACAAAAATCATGTCTTCATCTTCTGAATGACTAAACTGAGTAGAGAATTTAAGTGGGTTTAAATAAAACTAAGATTTCATTTCAGCTAGTTATCAGCTAGTTACATGTTGATTGACATATTGGACAATGTACGTATTTCCGAGAGCATGAAATGTTTCAGGTTTTTAATTTAGACAGTAAAATATTGCAAAATTGATATTCTTTTTGCAAAATGTAGGTATGCACGATTTCTAAATTTTCATGGGGTCTATAAATTATTAATTTCATGTGTGCAATATGTGAACCTCATATCAGATTCACAAATTAAGATACGTTGTAGAGGTGCTGCACTGTAAAAAACGTACCTAAAAAAAAAAAAAAAACTTGAATTTTATTAGGTTTAACAAACCTAATTAATTTGCTTGTAACAAAATTTCTTTACTCTGATTTGTTACAAGCTAATGTATTAGGGTTATTCAATCTAAAAATAGGACTCTGAACAAATGATTACTTCAATCAAAGTAATTTTTAAAAGTTGAGTAAGACTTTATTATTAATTATTAAATTGCTTGTAACAAATTAAAATTTTTAGGTTGCAGTCTTACAGTGTATAATGAAAGGCTGGCTATTTAAAGAATTACAGTTGTAGAGTGTAATTAACTTTTACACCACTGTTGTAAATACAAATCATGCTTTGAGCCCCTCATGCTCAGCTGTACATTTGTTGACGAGCTGAAGGTACAGAATATGACTCCCCTTCACATGCACGTGCATCTCACAGGCACATGAACTTCACAGAGTATACCCACCACTTTGGTTGTTTCTATGTGTAAATAATGTGTGTAATCTGTTATCCATATCCCTTCATGCCGTATATGCAAAGGGAAGTCAGACTGTATTACAGGAAGTTTTAACTTTCAATGCTTATTTGTGGCGAGATAGAGAAAACTGGCCAAACGTCTTGCCACGAGATGAATGCATCTCTTTCCATGGATAATGAAACAAGCTTAGATGACTTTTGTACAAAACTCCATACGACATAGATAACACAGATAAGTTTTTATATTTTCTAAAGGGACTAATCAAGTTTCCTTTCCTTTAAACAGCTGTGTCTCATTGACATATGCAAAGTGATTTCTGACTCATTAATGATCATTGTTATTATCTTTTTTTAAAATATAAGATATTCAAATAAGATTTATATTGCTCCATTTGTATCCTTTAACATTTTTTTCATGAAGATCCAACTTGCGTTGTTAATGAGCACCTTGTAGGTCTTACACACAACACAGTTGAAAGAGAAGTATAAGTTTGATGTATGCTGCTAGGTATCGGACAGTGCTGTCCACAAAGGGGAATATTGTTATACCCAGATGTGTTTTTTATTTTTTGGGGGTGGGAGGGGCATTTGTCAACAGCAGCTGCCAGAACCATGTTTCACTATGTAGAGCATGCATAAAACATGAGCTGACTCTTTGTGATATTTAACCTGTCACTGAAACAGCTGGTGAAATTAAAATGATGTCTGAGAGTTTCACACCACCCTCAGAATTTCCTCAGAGTTCCTCTAATCTTAGTGCTGCATGTCTTGTTGAAAGTGGCAATTAAAGCCCCAGTCGGGGTGCGCAGTGTTTGTAACTGTAGTGAAGGACAAAATAACAATGTTCCTCAATCAGAAATTATACACTGCTCACTCCTGCTCATTCAGAATCACGGTTTGAGAGCAGATGTGAGACAGCTTTGGTTCGTTTGTGAGGCATGTTTACACCGGCCATGGTTCCTGTCATTATGCTCATGTTGTCTGTGTATATGATTGTGGTGGGCCACTTTTTGATGGTTAGTTTCGCTTTGGTGAGAAAATCAGGAGAAAATTTTCAGCTAGATCAGAGATCCTCCCTTATACCCCTTTTTCACCACGAAATATGTCATGCTAGGGTAGAAAAACATGAATTTACAATTCACAGTGACTTTATTGGTAACGCTGCCTACAGCTTTAATCAGGCCTGAAATTTTGGACTGAACCCAAATACATATTGCATATATTCTGTTCGACCCGATCTAATACGACACACATCATGTTTTGAGTCCAAACCCAACCTGAGACCCACAAACTGTGTCTGTGCCTGACCCAACCCAAATCACATTATCATGTTTTGAGTTCAATCCCAACCTGACACATTATCATATTTTGAGTACAGACCCAACTCTGGGAAGACCAGTTTCCACAAATC
Source organism: Semaprochilodus insignis (assembly GCA_034552555.1). Lineage (NCBI taxonomy): Eukaryota > Metazoa > Chordata > Actinopteri > Characiformes > Prochilodontidae > Semaprochilodus > Semaprochilodus insignis. Next base: position 15,162,109 of record CM067490.1, on the reverse strand, counting down.
CAGACCCAAACCAAATCACATCATGGGTCTAAAACTGACACAACTATAACAAAATTTAAATTATACTAATAATAGTAATAATATCTATTGTTAGTGCCGTGATAAATAAAGTATAGTATAATAATTAGCTCTCCAAAAAGTTAAAAATGATTAAGAATGTAGTTTCTAAACTTTCTAAACTTTCAACCACATGGAGGAGATATTTTATTAAGATTTCAATTTTAACTGATTTCAATCTGAACTCTGTATTACTGATCCGCACAAAAACCTTGTGCTGTTATTGAAATAAACTTTGACTCCAATGCTGCTCACACGGAGCACAGAGTGCACTGATGAAGTAAGAATGTGGTTCTGTTTAATTTTATAGCTTATTTTCTTATCTAGAACTACGCTGGTAAACTGGCTAACAGGCTAAAAGATAGGAAACATGCTAAACAGCTTCATCATTAATATCACAGGCTTGAATTATAGTACTTATGATATGATTCACTGCAATATAAAGATCTAAAGAGCGTTACTTGAACATCTTACACGCTTTGAATGTTTCAGTCAGAAGTAGCATCAAACCCAGGCTGAACCTCAAACGCCTCCATGCTCCCTAAATAGTGCCCTTTCGGAATTCTATCTTTTGCAGACAAACAGTGTACTATTTGTGGAGTACAAATGTGTCTAAATCCCAAATGACTATATTTAATTATTCTCTGCACTGTTAGGATGCAGGGGCCAGTATTTATATTCCTGCATAGTACACTATGTAGGGTGCAGGGAGGCACTTGATATTCAGCCCCAGCATGGTAAAAGGGGTAGCACTGGATTGGTGCTATATAAGACTCATTGTTGTAATTTGGTGACCACAAGTACTTGCACCAATTAGCCATAACATTAAAACCATCACAATGTATCTACACTCTTTATCCATTTTATTAGCTCTACTTACCACACAGGTGTATCTTGTAGTTCTAAAATTGTAGACTGTAGTCTATCTGTTTCTCTGCATACGTTATCCCCATTTCTTCTTTTTTTCAATGGTCAGGACCCCCACAGGACCACCACAGAGCAGGTAATATGTGGGTAGTGGACCATTCTCAGCACTGCAGTGATGCTGACGTGGTGGTTGTGTGTTACTATGCAGCTTTCCAGCATCCTGTGGGCAGTGTCCTGTGATCACTGATGAAGGACTAGAGGATGACCAACACAAACTGTGCAGCAGCAACAAGGTACTGTACATCTACAAGGTGGACCAGCAAGTGGACAGTGAGTGGACACAGTGTTTAAACACTCCAGCAACACTACTGTGTCAGATGCACACACACCAGCACCCACTAACACACCCCACCATGTCAGTGTCACTGCAGTGCTAAGAATGATCCACCACCCACATAATATCTGTTCTGTGATGTTCCTATGGGGGTCCTGACTATTAAAGACCAGGGTAAAAGGGGGAATTGTAGAACTACAAACTGCTTATACATAGTAAGAGGAGCTGATAAAATAGACAGTGAGTGTAGATACAAGAAGGTGGATTTAATGCTATGGCTGATGGGTGTATAAAGTGGAAGTTTCATCATTATATAACAAAAAGTTAAAAAGTTTCTAAAAATTGTGTTTATTATACTTTATTTGGTTGCCAGCTACTCGAGGTTGTGCATTACTGTGATTTAATCTGCTTCACGTCATGCCTAAGAACACACTTCACCATTAAAATAAAGTCACAGTAAGCCATGTCTCGTGGCTTATTGCTTTAATACGGACTTTTGTGAAAAGGAACTCAATGCTTTCTAGTTTCTATGTATTGCCATTTCTTCACAAAACATATGGAAAAAGTTAGACATGCAGACTTGAACCTGATACACAACATAAACGTACTTCATTCAGGAATAACTATGTAATTCACCTTGTAATTAAGTATATCACTGGTGTCCTAAGAAAACCATGTATCTTCAAAATGGTGACATTACAGAAAAGGACAAGCACTTTAATAATTTTTCATGTTTAGAGATGTTATTCCAAGCAATTTCGGAGCATTTCTATTGGTACATTCTTTTGTCATACATAAAGGGCAACTAATGTGAATACATAATGTCAAAATGTGAAATTCAAAAATGGTCTCTTTTTGAATGGTGATTATATGTAAGTGTGTACATTAATTTGAATGCATAGCAATAATATCTAATAATATCTCTTTACTTCACATGTAAGCATACATATATATATATATAATGCAAATATAAGGACATAGCTAGCTGACTACTGTAAATCCATTGGCGCAGATTAAGTGTCCTCTGTGGGCACAGTACAGTTCTGATTTATTTTGATTAAAACCCTGTCCTGCAGTCAGAGGACAGCCCATCTGGACTGCGGTTAAAAAGACACTGTGACTTATCTGCTGACTGCATTGGAATGCACAAGAATGATGTAGCTGTTAAGGATATCCCGCATGACTGGAGATCCACACCAGCCTACGTAAAACTGGGAAAGGCCCTAACCATGAAGGAAGTCATGGGTCTGCCTTGTTTCAATCAGGCACGAAGCTGTCTGGAAATTCTCTCGCCACAAGCCACATATGACCTACTAGCACCGGATAAACTGCTTCTTTTAGACTCATTTCTTTATTTTTCTTCATTTTGCTTTGACAGTTTTCTTTCTCTGTGTTGCTGCATTTCATTCAGTTCTCTTTATCGAGGGTGAACTCGCTTTATTTTATATTGTTTTTTTGTCCTCCTCAGTGTTTGTGTTTAGATCATACTGAAACAGTTAATGAATGGATTTTATTTGCAAAATAACATTTTAGACATACCATACTGCTGATGTTTTCGCAGATTTCACCCTGTGTGGCTGCCCTAGAGAGAGAAAGAAAAGAGTTGAGTAGCAGAACACATGGAGATGTATCCATTTATATCATCACGGCCATATCAAAGTCTCTTTCTTTATTTTAAACCATCTAAAAACAAACATCTTTACATCTGCATGTATGTTTTAATGAAGAATGGATGAAAGCAAATGGATCATAAATAAATCCTATAGCATCCTATAGATCAGGAATAAATCCTATAGCATTATAAGATATATATGGACACTCCTCGTTATTAAGTTCAGGTGTTTCAGCCACAACCATTGCAAACAGGTGTATAAATTCAAGCACATATCTATGCAGTGACTGGCACGGAGCACTGTCATAGGATGCACCTTTACCACGAGTCAGTCTGTGAAATTTCTGTCCTGATAGAGCTGCCTCAGAAAACAGTATGTGCTTTTATTGTGAAATAGAAGCATCTAGGCACAACAACAGTTCAACAAAAAGGCAGAGCCAGTCCTGACCTTTTAAGTAGCCCACTCACCTGACGCATGAGCTGTGGAACCCATTAGCAACTGCCTATTTTAATGCAGTTTAGTTACAAGAGTAAGAATAAGTAGACCTATAGTTCTGGCTTAGGCTGTGGATCAGTTGAGTCTGTGCTTGTAATGGGTGATGATCCACAATACGTATTTGATTGTGAGGCACAAAGTCACAGAATACAGCCCAGAAAGAAGCTGGCAAGCAAGGAAGACACAGACAAACCAAGAGATGTGGTGCACAGCTAGATTAGCGAGGCAGACAACACATCAACTTTTATTTGTAAGACATTACTGTTATTTGCTGACATTGTTTTTGCAATGTAGTTTTTTATTTAGTGACCGGACGGATAGTTCCGCTTCATCTGATCATCAAATTTGCAAATAATAAGCAGTTGACACAAGAGGGAGTCAGGGCCCTTGCGGAGTACAAGGCAAAGTGTGTAGTATGTGTATAGGGCTGTCAAATTCTATGCAATTTGCAAGCTCGCTGGTAGGGGTTACACACTACTTCTTTAATCCTGTGGAGTCCAGCGCTGCATCAAATTTGATGTTCCTCTATAGGTTTCACTATCTTTGTGATAATGCTGTGCAGAAATACAGTTTTCCCAAATCTGTAGAGTCACCACTTCCATTCCGTCTTATCACAAGAGCATACGTGACCCCCATCCAGAGTTGTAAGCCTATGAAGAGGGCCTGAGATACACATCATCTGCCTCTCACTGTGTTTAACTTGTGAATTTGTGTGTCTTATGGACCCATCATGTTGTTTTTTTCAATTAGTCAAGAGTGAAGGCTGGTGAAGTGGCATGCAAGATGTTTATGGCTGCAGAAATTGCTGCAGTGCTTTGTCATTGTATAGGTAGCAGCGCTTGTTCTGAACATGTTTATATACACCATATGGGTATCATGTTAAGTTACGCTGAATTTACAAAGATCTGCAAAAATCAAGAAAATGCCCTCTGAACTCGGGTTAGTTAGTTAGTACAGATTTATTTCAAATTAACAGCCCCTTTTTCCCCAGTCTGATACACGGTGATACAGGGTAAGCAGTAAGCTGCAGTTACAGGCCTCAATTCTCACCAGTATGATGGATGGCTTTGTAAAAGGACTCTGCTTGGGTATCAAATAGGTGGGATTTGCCGTCGATACTGATGCGTAGGCAGACAGGATGGAGTTTACTAAAGGTTACACCATCTTTATAGAGTTTAGCTTTGATTCCTTTAAATGTAGCTCCTGGCCAAGGCTGCGCACATATGAGGGGAAAGCGGATTGTTTTGCCTGGGTATTCAGCAAAGGGCGATCGCTCGCAAGCAGGCTAACTGGGGCCCTCGCCGCTCATCTGATGAAGGCTTTAGAGCTAGTCCTCTGTGAGCTCAGCCTAACTCCACCAGCTCAGGGAATACTTCTTCAGGCATGATTTCATGTAAGAACCAGAAGACATGCTCCTCAAGTCCCTCCATTAAACCCACAATTTGTAGTCCCCCATCTGCGTTATCATGGTAGCGTTTCATTTGTAAAGCTGCTAGCTCAGCTTCCAACCAGGGAATCTGGTCACTGGGATCTGACATTGTAGCACTGCTAGGAGTTTGGGAGGATGCATAGAGGAAGAGAAGCTGGCGAGTTTCCCACAGAGCTGCTCAGGGAGGAGGGTGTCTTCCATGGGCATAGGTTTGCATAAGGACAGTAGGGACATGTCCCTACCATGCACACCCTTGCACTGCTTACAAATTCGCAAGTTTAAAGCTAGCTTTAGATAATCATGATGTGCTTCGGAGAGGCTTTGTCTCCAGTATGGCTAAATTAGGCATGCTAGAATTTGACTGGCTGAAGGCAGGGCTGCTACCTGAAGGATCATGATTTGGAAATATGGTACTTACTGCCAGACACGGAGGAGGCGAGAGCTGATCAGTGTGCTAACCCTATCAGGGCTGTCAGTCCATATACCTCAAGCATGGGTGAAGACGTAGTCTTTCAGATGAATTACTCCTCCTTTCCTCAACTGCCTGCACTGCCAACATGTTTTGTGCCCAGAGTGTAAGTAATAGGAAATAAAAAAACTAGTCGGTAGGCATGCTTAATTCAAATAAAGACCTGCTACCAAATGTTACCAGAATTTCCACTATGAATAATAATGTCAACTGACTAATGTCAAATGACTGTGTGCACCTTCAGGGTTTCAGGAGAGGTTCTAATTTTGAATTATAAATTGGAATTACAGGGATACATCAAGTTAATCCTAGGATGCTCAGCAAATATAAGCTTTGAAAGTATTTAGTCATGAATTCTCACATATTCACACAATACAGAAATTTGCTCTGCAAAATAAATGGGACCCAAAGTTTATTATGTTTGTATGTATCTCTGCCACTGCTCCCTATTTAGTGGTTTTGTGTATACAGTCCTGGGGTGTTTTGTTGTTGGATTTGCATTTTCTTCAGGAAACACCTGAATGCCATTTTTGTATCTCTCCACCGTATCGCTCGCTTGGCAGGCATTGGTCTTCGTCTGTAACAGATCAGATGAAGATTAGAATCTCTTTAATTCACCACGCATGTTACACATACAAGGAATTGGTCTTGGTGAGTCACACATGTACAACATGTAACATACTGAACAGACCGGACAAGCACACAGCACAATGGCAACAGGTATTTTATTGAAAGGTACAATCAAATACAATAAATAGAATGAAGAATGAGAATAATAACGAGCTGATAAGGAGCTGAAGAGATGTATGAATATCTGTACTTATATACATATAGGAATATTCTAAACCCATGGACAGGAAGACGTAGAAAAACTATTGTGCATATTTATGAACATTTATTAAGCACGGATACAGCTGTGCAAATAATTTTTATGTTACAGAAGAGATGAAATTCAATGAGATTCAATTCAAGTTTAAAGTGTCCACTGTGGTAAATGAGCTACAGCTCTGGGGAAAAAGCTGTTAGCATGTCCTGTCAACACATCAGAAATCTGACTGGCTGCCGTTTGCATAAAGTTTGTTCAGAAAGAAAAGTGACAAGGCATACATGAGCAGTTTGATGTGTTATGTGTATATATTGCCATCTTTTACCATATTATTGTATGCTCTGGCAATATCTAGTTTGTAGAAATGATCCAAAACAATAAAGTATTTCATTTTAAATCTGAGATCCATGCATGCATCATGCATAAACAGCTTATAGTTTTAGCACTTTCGACTCAAAACACCTTCCCTGGAGCCTTATTCAGAAGAAAGCATTGTGCCTTCTCCAGCTGTGCACTGTCACAACAGGCAAGATGACTGATTCAAGCAACGTAATTCACTGGAAAAATGTGTTTCAATAAATTCAACATATTCTTTCACCCTGAACCATCCACCCACTGCAATTTAGTGAAGCACTTTCACCCAAACCTCTGACCTCTTTAGCTATTTCACCTTGAAAACAAGCCCCTGTTAATTTCCAGATAAGAAGTCTTTAAATAATGACTTGTAATGAGACTAATTCTGCCTCACACCAACCAACCATGCAATCACAGCATGGATGCTTATTATCATCGCTATGCATCTTGAAATAGATAATGCTGATGCTATGGCTGATATAGTCCAGTCATTTTTAATCACATAAAGAGTTGCTTATTACCATATCCAATTCAGGAAACTAATGAACTAATGAAGCCACTGCATATGAATGATAATTAACGTAAAGACAATCAGTGTTTTAAACAGACCATTGAATAATGAAGAGAGCACATTCTGTTTAAAGCAAGGATCATATATGAGATGAGATCTACATCTGATTAACAAGTAACAACTGATCTGAAGGTACAGCAGCTGCCACCAGTGACAATCGGATCATGATAGAGTGACAATTACAAAAACCTTCAGCTCAAAAGCCAGTAATGATGCATTTGTCAATAATTAACTGAAATGATCATTAGGCAAGCCCAGTTTTGAGGCATGAAATGTGAATTGGAATCTTGGTTCGAATTTTTACACCCTCGGTTGAGCTTTGGGAGAAGGTCAGCAGAAGACTGTAGGATACAGAGACATTTAAGATATTCACAATTGTTCTGGTATCATGAAAAGTACACACTGGTTCAAAATGTATTCAAATTATCTAATTATTTGTTGTGTTTTTGATAAAATCTGAAAATGCATTTTGGTTTTTGTATTGTATTTATATTTAATAAAGAATGAACCACAAGAAATGACCCAGAAGTCTATGAGGTGTATATATAGAACTATTTAAATGCTTAAATGTTTCTTTGCATAATGAAACAGGTTTTTCAGATTGTTGGACATGTGTTGTATATGGTTTTACACAGCACCAACAAGGGTTCTGTTACTGTTACAATGTCAAGCATGTTTTTTGGTGCTTTACAGGACAATTTTTCAAAGAGGCTCTATAGAGGACCATACACAACACATTCTCCATCAATCCAAAAAACATTTTGTCCATGAAAAGAATCATTTAAACTTTTAAGCTTATTATTACAAAACTCACTAAAAATGCTCATTTTGGGAAAATGTTGCAAACCCAGCTAACAAAGTAACATATCATTATGCATATTATTGTTGTCAGAACATTATCCAGATCTTTATATCTGAATGACAAATGAATAATGTGGGTTAATGCAACTCTAAATCAACTCTCCAAATAATCTTGTACCATTTCTGGGGATCAATTTGTGACTAAACTTCCACACACTCTGAAGGACAGAGGGCATTTTCAACAGGAGATGATACATAGTCACATTATTAAGACCACTTCCTCCCCCACCCATCCTCCAGCAGCTGTGGGACGCATTGCAGTCAGCATGGCTCCAGATACCTGTGACAACCCACCAGGATCTTACCCAACCCGTCTACCTGCTGTCTATGATGTACACGGTGGTAACCCCAGATATTAGCTGCTGGTCATAATAATGTGAGTTGACTGTGCATATATAAACGCATATGTGCACCCCCATTTACTTCTACTGTACCTTTAGTAAGTTTTGTTTTATAACCAGGCCTTTATGACTTATGAGGTAAAATAAGAATGTTCAGGTATTCACATTATGTCTTCACAAAATATGTTGCAAATACTGGAATCAATTCCAGACCTTTTTGCTCATAGGCACATCTGGCCATGAAACTGCTTATCAGTCAACTGTCCTATTACTTTTCACTTTAAATGGGATTTTTGCCGACGGTCTGTGTAGCTTGTCCAGCCTCCAACAGTTGCTACTAAAAATGTATTTGCAGACATTTGAGGACAGAAATGCTACAGGACAATCCCAGATGTCTGATCAACACCCAGGGTTCACCAGAGCATCAGGCCCACAGCGGACAGCCCCAGTGCATTTACACAAAACATCTCAGCACCTGAGCATATGGGAGTTTAGACTCACAAATTGTGTCACTGCATAAATACTTATGGACCTGGCTGTATGCACCCTATTTCTAATGCAACTTCAGTAATTTTGTTCTAGATTTAGGCCTTTATAGGTCTTAAGTTAAAATGACTTTTCTGCTAGAAATGAATGCTCAGGTACCATTTAGTCACACAAGGCCTTAGTCATATCACGTCTTCTCTGAATCTGCAGTTGGATTTGCATCATAAGGCATTTCTGGCTGAACCAAAGAGAAACTGTGCCGGCAGGCTTTGAGAAGGTATTCTTAATTAAATGTAAAATGTAGCCACCAGCAGCAGGCAAAATACAGGACCAAACAATCAGGGGAAAGCCATTCTTATTTCGGATTGTGCCCTCACTGTGGCCCTATTCATACAGCAATGCAGGAGGGTGTTGGCTCATTACTCTGGCTTCTAGAGTCAAGCTGTAAACAACCGATTCCTAAATGCAGCAGTAGAAGAGCTGTAACAATTCCATGTCTTTTTTTTCAGGGGAGGATTAGAATATAAAACAGTTCCAAGAGAAAGAACAGGACAAGAAAGACATGGTCTATGATTGCGCAGCCATGTGTTTCAGATTGAGTATTTTTTCCGTTTTTACAGATTTCATAAAAATCTGCAGTTGCACTCTTTATTTTGCTGACTCTGGTGGCTGGAGGCTTTATATGCTGGACGTAGGGGAGCCATAGGTCACTAGCGGCTCACCCATGCATTGCTTTCAAGTCTAGTACACCTTGATTGTGCGGCGGGTTGGGAGGTGGTGGAGATGGGTGCCATCACCTAAGTCAATTTCATGACTGACTGACCTCCCTTCAGCCATATACGGTGGTCCATAAGATCACTTAGCTCTCTCCCTCTCTCAGGCTAATGCCCATTGCTTTTCAATTACTCCATTACTGAGACGGCATCTCTACACTACACTGTTGAGATAGCTTAAGCTGGACGATGAGCCAAGAAGGAGGGTGCAAAGTACATGGGATTTGTTTAATCAAGGATCCCTGAGGGGCTTGTACAATTGACCTATCCATTCTCCATCCACAAATAAATGCTTTAGAAGTTGTTTCTTTTTTTGTTTAGAAAAATCTGATTTGCAGCTCAATTGTTAGGTTAAACTCCAAAAGTGAGAATGCAATTCTGCTATTTGATCGGTAGTGAATTTTTGAGTGGAGTGAGACATTTAAAGTAGTCCTGAAGCATCTCTATCCCAGTGGTCTTCACCACTGAGCTGGCTCTGTATTCTTTGCATTCTTACAGCAAGGTTGGTAGGTAGGTAAGTATCTACATTTAGATTTGTGTGATTAATTTAAGCTAATAATTTAGCATGCATGTGTAGGGTCACATTGTTACCACAGACCGAGTGTAGACTGGGAGAAATCAGGGTTGGGAGTGCCTGAGTGTCTAACCACTGTGGGAGCTTTCTTGGCTAAAAAAACCCCACTTGATTTAATCATTTTACCAATAATTTAAACCAGCCAAAAATTGAATCCAGCCAAAATGTAACAATGAAATATCAGCACTTGCAATGTTCAAGCACAACAAAGAATATATTACATCAAAATGAGCTGCAAATTACAGTCATGCATTTTTTAATTCAAAGCTGTCATTAGGCCCTAGGCCTCTGCAGGCCTAGAAGGCCCTGAGGGCCCCCCACTGGCTAACACTAGCACGATAGCACAGATCTCTTGCTTCTAATCTACCAAGTTTCAGTTAACAACAAACCCCAGCTCTGTAGTTTAGCATTTTAAATTGGAACACAGTGGAAATCTAAATTCCAATCCACATTCATTACTTTAAATGGGATTTTTGCCAATGGCCTGTGTAGCTTGTCCAGCCTCCAACAGTTGCTACATGGATAAATCAATTAGCTTAGTCGCAAATAACACTAGGACAGAAATGCTACAGGACAACCCCAGATGTCTAACCAACACCCAGGGTTCACCAGAGCATCAGGTCCACAGCAGACAGCCCTAGTGCATTTACACAAAACATCTCAGCACCTGAGCTTATGGGAGTTTAGACTAGCAATTGAGCTGCAAATCAGAGCTTACTCTACAGAAGATGAAAAACGGTTATAGGAAAGTTCTAGGTCTGTGGAGAACGAATTCCAGCGTGAGCTGACATTGGGAATTATGGCAGGAGCAGCTTTGTGAAGCCCTGGACAGAGATAAATCAGCCCAACCTGTTATGTAACTGAAATGTCACCAAAGCCCTTTTCCTTCAAAAGCCCATCTTGGAAATAATGTTGGGCCTCCCTGATGCTACAAGGAAAAGGTTTGGGAGAAGAAAAAAAACCCTTATGACAGTGATACATGGCTCCACAGTACTACTTCAATTTGGCAATTAAATCTTAATGTGCTTTTGAAAAAAAACACACAAAAGTACTCTCTATGGAGACAGACCTTCCTCTCCAAAGCCTCGGCTACATGCTTAAACACAACACACTCATGTATAATTTACATTGTGAAAAATGAATGTAAATTCATAGGGAGCCAGTCGTTGAGCACACAACAAACCAGCGGTTGGCCTAAGTGAACGCAATTAGACCTTTCAGCCACAGAAAATTGAATAGTGCGAAAATGACTCCCTACGTGCTCCTCATAACAGCTTTACAGCCCTATGTTCCTTCCCATGTCTAACATAACACCGCAATGTGAATAACACTGACGTGCCGTTTTCTTGTGTTCTCTTTCTTAACAATTTTTTTTTCATTCATACAAAATTTACTTGCCAGAGAAATCCACTTATAGCCATGCCTACCACTGCAGTGTTGTAATCCAGGTTTGGAGTCCAGGATTTAACAGTGCTACATGCACTGCTGTATGCACAACCAATCACAAGAATATTGTAACCTACAGAATGTACAGCCTTTGTGTCTATGAGTTCAGGGAGTTTACATAGAGGGAGTTAATGTATAGAACCCACACTGTAGGGAACAGATTTCATAGTTCTGGCGACAAATCTTCTGCTATACTGTAAAAAAAAATGTGAAAACAGCTTATACTTTTGAAACTTTAGTTTATGTATTAGAGTTGTGAGGTTATCTAACTGCTTGGCTAGTTTGTGTATTGCTGAGGACTGGATGCTTGTTTGTGTGATTCGAATAAGTTGAGATAACATTGTTGGTCCAGAGGTTTGGCAGTTTTTTTGACAGTTTTTCTTATTAAGCTTAGTTTGATCTAACCTTTGTGGTGACAGGGATTGTATTTACATACACTTAATAATCCAGTCATTATCAGATTTCTGCAGTTACCTGATAAGTAGTCAAATAAACAGCATTTCTTAGACCATATTAAGGCCCGGCTCAATCTGGTAAGCAGCTGTAAAGATTTTATACCTTTACTTTGATTTCTTTCAATGTATTCAGTCTGTGCATGTGCGGAAACAGAACACCAGAAACAAAACATTATGCTTGATGAAATGAGAGATTTAAATGACTGGAGGTCAAACATACTTCACCTCCTCATGTTAACCTAATGCCTAATGTTAGACAACATGATGGTACAGTAATACGGTACAGTAATAACCCAGAAGCTGTTGGGGGGGCCCTAGCAGGTCTGCTTATGTTGTTTGCTGGGTAGAATTGGCACTATGATCACGCCTCACTCGCAATACCAGTGCAATACCAGGCTGCAGGGTTAAACATTCAACAAAAAATCCAAGTGATTTCCTGATATAATGAGGCAGTACTTTCACTTTTTTGGTAAGTTAATTAAAACTGTAGTGATAACCCGATATATAATAATAATAATATTGAGATAATAATAGTAATAAAAAGTGTGAGTTTAGAAACTCTTGGCTAAACTTTTCAGTTTTAAACGGTATTTTTTTAACATCATGACTCACAATATCATGCTACTCTACCATGTCAGTGTTACTGCTGTGCTGAAAATTATGGTGGCCGAGAAACAAAGTAGCATTTCAGAAAACAAAATTATAAAAATAAAAACAAATTTGCAAGGCGTGAAACAATTTTACCAGTACTGAAACACTTTTACAAACTGCGAATTATGATGGAAAGGGTAGGTCTAACACCTTGCAGACCCTTGTCAATCAAACTGTTTGGCGGTGGTATGGTGAATGGAGTTTGGGATGGTGACAGCGCTAAAGCATGTTTTGTCCATTTTGTGGCACGCATTTTAGCCAGCTGGCACGCTTTTGTTTTTGTTGTGGAAGGTCTTTAGAGTTTTTAAAAGAGCAGACAGAAGAAAGAGACGAACAGGCGACGTCTAAACCACTTGGAATGTAAAAAGTGGACTGTTTTGCAAAAGCTCTCAGCCACTTAAGCTAGCTAGCTGGTTATCCACTACAGCTAGCGTTACAGCCCACTTACTTTCATTAACATTTCCAACTCGAAACCACAGCGAAACAGTCTGATTGACAAGAGTCAACAACGAGCACTTCCTGTGTGTTAGACCTACCCTTTCCGTCGGAATTCGCAGTTTGTACTATGTTTCGGTACTGTTTCACATCTTGTAAAATTGTTTTTGCTTTTGTAATTTTGTTTTCTTGAATGTCATTTTTTTTTGGTTTGTAAATTTGTTTTTATTTTTGTAATTTTGTTTTCTGAAATGTTAATTTGTTTTGCACTTCTCGGCCACCATAGAAAATAGACCACTAACTGAATAATATGTGGTCAGTGGTGTCCATTTTAAATCATGTATGTAGTGGTTAACAAATTGTGCAGCAGCAGATGGGCTTCAGTCAGCGATTGTAAATATTGACTAAATGTTTGCAATAGTCTACAGCTAACTGATTATTAATGCATTTAGCTCCTGGTGGTTCTCCTGCAGAGTTTTATTGCAGCTCTAATCAGATCCACCTGATCCCCGCCACACCACCCCCATTCAGATGCTCCTGAAAGCCTTGATGAAGTGAGTCAGGTGTTAAATGAACATTCAGATCTAAATTAGCATTTAATTTTTCATATCTCATGTTATGCAGTGTTCTGAAGCTGAACATGATAGCCTAGCCATAAGAATTTATTATTTTTTACATTATTTTCTTGATTTCTTCAAGAAATCACGGTTCTTTCATTACAATACCCAGTATGCATCCCACAAATATATAATACAGCCTTTCAGAATCCCAGTGGCATTAACCAGTCCTGACAGTTGGGACCCTAGAAAGGGTGTAGACCCATATCATGATTAAATGGTTCTTTGCATGGTGAAATGGATCTTCAGAATAATGGAGACATTTAATAAGTAGTTTATGGTTCTATATAGCACCAAAATGGCTATGTTATCGTTACAACATCAAGCTTGAACCACTTTGGTGTTATACACTCTCACGAAAAGGCTCTTGAAGATGAAGGCTATGTGCTTAATGAAATGGTTTGATGTGCAATGTAAAACTAATTTTGGTGCGATATGGAACTGCATATAACACATTCTCCATCAACCTGAAGAACTATTTCACCATGCAAATTATGTATGGCTCTATATAGAACAAATGTCTTATTAAAGAACCCTAAAGAAATATTTTTTAAGACTGTACACTGTCAAGCATGTGACCTGTGTGAATATGTGAATAGCAGAACCCTTTTTTGTGCATTACAGTACAAACTTTACAATATGCTTCAACATATTTATAAATCTGAAAACTGCAGTTTCCAGGAGATTGGTAGAAAGACTGAATTTTTACCCATTTAGCTGTTGAAGGTGAGAGAGTTAATAGCCACTCAATGTTTGAAAAAAGTAAATAAATTAAATAAATTAATTTATTTTGAATTTACTTTTTTATTTTATCTGCTATGATAATGTTCATATCTGTTAGTGCCAAGCTAATGATGCATTCACTGGGTTTCAGATTACTTTTAGCAGCTTTAGCAGCTTTAGCAGCTTTTCGAAGCTGGAAAACAGCTTAAACTTGAACTAGTATGTTATTGGATATATGTGTTAGCTGGCTCTTTGATCCGGTATCCTGAGTGTAGACAGAACGAGGGGAACTTTTTGCTCTAAAGAGTCACAGAGTCTAGCTGCTCTAAGGCAATACCCAGTCACTTTAGCTGCTTTTCATTTCAGCAAGATTAGACGAAAGCACGGTGGAGCTCCAGATGCCGCATTTATTTACAGTTTCAGATTAAACTTAAAACAATGAGAATTGGTGGAGCTGTGAGGACAAAGCAGAAAGCTGTTTTTATTAACTTTTTCATTCTCTCTCTTTCTCACTAGTAATGTTAGCAGGAACGTTAGCAGGAAAGGTGTTCCCATGGTCTCTATTCCCCCCAAAACGTCTGACATTACAGCCTCAAACACAAAGCTGTGTTTTATTGTTGTATTTACCACTACTTAAAGTGACCTGCTTCTAGCACTGACTACATGCAGTAGAAGTGCAGCAATGTTTATGTTTACAAACATTCTGATTTGGTCTATGCCATGGAGTATTTTGCACACTGTGTATTGATCTAGACCAATCTCTGCACCCAACAATATAACATAACTATAATGATAAAACAGATGCCAAGTAGTCTTGTTAGATTACAGCAGAGAAACTGCATCTCAGTACTGCGTGTGACCAACCCTGTAAGGTTCAGAGCTCAAATTAAGGTAAAATTTGAACCACATCTGGACTTTAACAGCAGCAGTAGCCTGGGCTTCTGAGTGTCCCTCTCTATCTCAGGGTTCCTGAGATCTCCCACTGCATTCTCATGATTAATGATCTTCTGGTGGAGCAAGACAGCCTCTCTTTTACTCTGGGACTGCTCTGGCCACCATCTGCTCACCTTAATAGTCATCACAGTAAAACATATTCTGACAAAGGGAAGTGCTCAGAGGAAGCTGTCTCACAGCTTATTTTGAATAGTAGATATCTTTTATAAGCGTGAACTACCGGCAGGGTTTAAAGGTGGTATCGTATATTAGTCCGTGTGCAAGTACATCTCCCACACTGTCTCAAATTCCATTTTCTTCCCTGGTGCAGAAGGTCAGCTTGTAAAAGTCAATAACTTCAGAGAGAAGGGAACGCGACCTAGACCTCTAGCTAAGAGATTGGCCACTTTATTAGAAACGCCTACGTAATTACTCACAGGCGGATTTATGAGCTTCACCTACATAATGAAGTCCACTATTTGAGTGTACAGTTACAGACTGCAGCCTATCTGAGGTCATGGGCAGTTGACTATTTGCAAAATAATGACATCATCTAAAAGCTGCTTTCTCTCTGACAACTCCTCAAAACAAAGCCGCAGTAAAAATGATGGTGGCAGTAAGTTAGTCAGTTTTATTTGATCCTGATTCTAGGAAATGCTGAAAAGGTGCTGAGAGATATATAGTACCTCATACAAGCTATCCTGGGCTGTTTCTCAATACGAAGAACATGAGGAACGTATTTGTGTTCTTAGGAAGAACATTCTTGACAAGTTGTGAACTTGCAAGAACAGGAGGAAGGAGAACACACGTACAAGAGATGTGCTATTGCGGAATAGCCACCCCGAGTCCAGCTGATTTCACCAACATTAGGATACTACTTAGTAGCACATAAATTAAGAATTTTGGACACGGAATACCAAAATGCTTTTTCTACCGTGCTTTTCTTTTTCTTTGCTAGAATAAACCCAAAGTTTGGGCTGCAACTGAAACAGTTTAAATGTTCATGAGCCAACAACAGCACTGGGGTTAATCTCATGGATTTCCAAAATAAAAGATAATTAACTGCAGGGTATGAGAAAATCTGAGTATCTCTCTGCTCTGATGCCTGAGTTGTTTAATTCTTCCTTTTTAATATTAATTTTGTATTCATTTTAAGGTGTTTAAATATTCAGGGTGTTCATATTGAATAATAAATGTCAACTTTAGATTCCAGATACCAACACAACTCCATTATTCAAGTTAATCACCAATTTGGTTTGGATCCTGCCTCGAAAATATATAACAACAGATGGAGCTGTGAAATGATTTCACTGTGATGGATGATGCAAAGTGTGTGAGAAAACATAGTGGTAAAATACACCTTGCAGCTTGGCCTTTGCTAACTTAGTTAATGCTACCATGATTGGGTATTAATGTTACTGGTAATGTAAACAGGCTCTCGTCCTGAAAAGATAAACTTTTATATCAGGTATTATTTTTTACCAAATGAGCAAATATTTCACAACTTTAATGTTTATTTCTTACTTCTTTTTTCCTACAGCAGACTTCAAGGCACCATTTACTAACATACAGATGTGGGTCAGTATCAGCTGCCAGCCGCCATGATTGCAGTGAATGATAGGTCATGCTCGTTGGCAAGTCATGCACCGATGCCTTAAAATTTATTTTGAAATTAGTTGAAATTTATCATGAGCTTAATTTTTTATTCATTAAACTTTATTTAAAAAAAAAACCCTCCCCATGTTTTTATAACACTTTCAAAATACCACCGAGTTTTTAGTTTTTTAGTCTAGGACTTGTTTTATCCATGCCCCTGCATTTTAGAGAAGGAAGTAAGACTGCATTCCTGTCCCTCATGGCCACATGGTAAGGAGTTAAGTCATTATATTAAAGTAAATATGTCCCACAGTCTAAAAGTCAGCGTGAAACATTGATATATCATTTTAACTGAAGAATATGATGATTTTATGTGTGTACAGCTGTTCAAGGCTGTGTTGCTAGTGATGTACTGGCTAGCATTTTAGCTATATTTGTCACTACTGAAATGATCACTATTGAAACATTTTTGTTTCAGTGATTCTTTGTTTCGGTGGTCAGAAAACAGAATGTTCTATTCAATAGTTTTAATAAAAGAAACGTAATTAAGGTCACTCAGAGCAGGAGTTTAGTCTAAACTCCTAGTTGTATTTTAACTCTGATTTTGAACCAGGTGATGCAGATGATACATTTGCTGTACAGTATGTACCTATATATAGTTTTTTTACTTTCCTTTTGAATAAACCAAATGCAAAAAGGTCTGGCTTGATGTTCAGATCTTAAATTCAGAGTTAGCATTATATTGATGAAGATATGATGGCTATGGTAGGAATCACATCCTCACATCCTCAGAGGACACATCCTTGACCAAGTTTTGAGTTCTCTCTGAAACTTTTTCCCCCTGCAAGCAATCGTCTGAAAAAAACTATGAAGTTGTGTTCACGACAGTCTGACACACTTTCACAGTAGTTTTATAACAGCTCCCTTTTCAGGATAGGAACCAAACCAAATGTGTTCTTGAGCTTCATTTGATTTCTGAACTGATAGTCTTCTCATCTTGGACAAGGTTGTGTTCCTGGCGAGAAGGATCATACACTGCCCTTGGTTAAGTTCAGACTGGTTTCATCAAACAGATTGTCTGCACGGCTATTTCTACCTCTGTCGAGCCTGAGCCTTCACAGAACTGGAGCCTTCACAGAACTTTTTATAGGCAAACCTTTGAATAAAAAGAATAAGCACAATGAATTATTAATAATAAATGTCATTCATTTAACTACAGTGGACTCATGTATTAAAAGATCCCATTCTTCTTTTTGACACATCAAGCAGTTTTTCTTTCTTTGGCCAGTGATGTCCAAAATCCAGAATCTACCTGACAAATGGCTAGATAGCAGATGTAGCAGCAGGCCTTTTGAGAAGCTCTTCCAGAACCCTTGGCTGATTCCATGCATTTGTCATGCATTTTCTTACATTACCCCTTTTAGAAGTCAAGAACTTCACACATAAAGGAAATGTGTATGAAGGGTATCAGTCAAATGTTTAAACTCAAACACAGACAGGATACAGACAATATACATATATTGTCACAAAATATGTATTTTTAATTATTAATTTGTCAATAATCAATTCTGATGAATGGACTGATATAAATGCTCCAAAGGCTCTTAGAAAACATTGCTTGATATCATCTTTAAAAGTTAAGAAAGTTACCATTTTTTACCTTAATTTGTTTAATGTCCTGTCAAAATGACTAATTTTCCAGGAAGAGATATAAGATAATTCACATGCATAGGTGAAATCACAATTTGTGAAATCACAAATGTGAATCCTAACAACCACCTGGAAGACCTGATAGACCCACCAACACCGTCCCCATCAGATAAACAGCACTTAAAGCTTTCACCTTTCAGAGAGAAAAGAACATCAAGCTCCACTCTTGCTCCAGATCTGGAAACATCCACAGGTCATTTTTAACCATCCTTCCACTGTGAGAAAACAACTCAAAACCATGGGTCTGAAAGGATGTGTAGCTGTTTAAGAAGCTCCTTGCAGAGAAAAGAAGACACACCAAACCAAGAAGCTGCTGGTGTTCTTAGAACAATGGATTGAGCATCCAAAGCCCAGACCTCAACATCACTGAATGACTTTGAAGTTATTTGAATAGTTCTAAACCTAAGTTTTTCCCAAAAAAGAGACATTTAAATAATTAAAATTTATTTTGAAAATAATTTTGTTTATACAGTAGGTCTTCGTTATTTATAATTGCCTTATAATGAATTCCCTATGCATTTCGGCATAAGCTTTTAAATCAAAATGTCTTTAGGATTAAAAATGCATATTCAGTTAGATGACTGACAGTGTAGGTCTATTTATACCTGTAGGCCTATTAGAAGTCATGCTTTTGCAAATACATGACTAAAAAAACTTTTATGCTGTTTTAAAAGCTGTTTGGGGTAAATTGTAACATATACAAAGGTTATGACACTTTAAAGGAGCAATGTGTAAGATGATGGAACCTACTTATCTATCACCTAGATTACTGTAACTTCACTTTACCTGGGCATAAATAAGAGTTCACTGGCACGATTGCAGCTGGTACAAAACGCAACAGCTAGAATCCTGACTGGCACTAAGAAAATGGACCATATCACTCCGGTTTTAGCTTCACTCCACTGACTTCCTGTCTATTACAGGATACATTTCAAAGTACTTTTGCTTGTTTTTAAAGCATTACATGGGCAAGCACCATTGCATATGACTTACTTTGCCCATATACTGCTTCACGGTCTCCCTCGGTCTCGACTGAAGCTTTTTTTTTTTTTACTCTGTACAGCACTTTGGTCAATGTAAATGTTAAATGTGCTATATAAATAAAGCTTACTTACTTACTTACTTACTTAATTACTATTTAATTCATTCCCCAAACAAATAGGGGGCAACATATAACTGGAATGTTGTGGTGTCTACCCCTATCAAAAGAAACAAGGAAATGTACAGCCCCCCATTCTCCCTCTTCACTCCTTAGCAGTCCAAAAGAAACATTACAAGTTCAACCTCAAACTTCATCCCTATGCTCTCCAAGAACGTCTCCAGCGGTGGAAAACCGCACTGATGTTAACTTTTGTTTTGTTTCTATTCATATCACTTCTTCTGTTTGCTACTTGCTCTCCAAGATCTTCAGCCACTGTCGTGTTTACTGCTCGTTTCACTGGCTGCTTGCCCTTAAATAATCTAACCGGGAGCAGGACCACCAACATGACTGATAAGAAGTTAGATTACACCATCAGAGCAGCAGTGCTACTTTTTGATCCTCTCATGTTGGACTGATTTCACTTCACGCTACAGTGACTCACTCACCTCTTCAAGTATACAGTTACGAGACAGGATGAGCCAGGGCTAGCTGGTTAGTATGCTAACTTAAGTAGATATCTCTGTAACATGATAAATTGTTGTTTATTTTATTAACATGCTATTGATAATTTAGTTCCTTTTTAAATGTTTACAATAAAAACCTCTAAGAAATTTCACCTTTAAATATGTCATGTCACAATTATTATTTTTTATAGAGCAATAAAAATCATAGAAAAGACATTCAGGAGTATCATTTGTAGCCGGTGTTTACTTAGTTACACTTAGAATATCAACATTTTCAAACATTTTCATACAACTTTAGTTGTTTGTTTTGTCAACAGTTTGTCCGTTTGTCAAGGATCTTCAATATTTTCACACAGGTTTGCAATGATTGATGCCATTAATAGGTAGCGTTTAAAATTTAGACAAGCATAAAAAAGGGAGAATGAGGAGAATTAAAAAAGCAAGCGATCTAATAAGAACTGGCCTTAATGTATTCTTTTAACGCACTCTTTATGTAAAAATAATAAGTTCTGTAATAAAGGCCTTTAAATGATTAAGCTATGAATTAACAAAAAAACTCTGATTTCTCACATGGTGTAGTTAGATGGAGCCCAATATTTGATTAAGACTTTTAATAATCCAGTACAGCCGGAGTGCCAGAGCAGCATGGTCTATTAGCCCTGCAGTGAAAGAGAATGTTCTAGCATCAGCGATCTCCTTCATGATATGCTCCTGAGCTCCCACACATTTCCACTCGAATCTGCCAGCGCACTGCTCAAGCAACACTTTTCTTGTGATCATGCGGTGGTTAAAGAAAGTGACTCAGAGGTCCTTAGAGTGTACTTCTTGTTTGTTTTGTATAATAATCATATGTTATATTGTATATTGGCCCTTTTCAACATTTTGGAAGCTCAGCCTTACCCCAGGAGATCAAGCCCCGCATTAAAACATCCTTCCAAAGCCCCATGCAGAGCATTTCATTGACAGGAGTTCTCACTGAATTGCAATTGCGTTTTTATTTTGGCAGAGCTGAAGCATCATTTGGCAAAGCTGAAGACCTTGAGAAAATTACAACTGTCCAAGTGAGAACATTAACGCAGTTAGAGCTAAACTGCTGTCCATCCTGTGTGGTCCTGTTCTTCCTTTGCCCCAAAAAACATGTAACGCTTCTCTTATTTTAACTAGACCAGACTTTTAGCAGCAGTAATGGATATTCTAAGTTTTTACAATCAACATTTTGCATTTGAATTCGAATTATGTCTTTAATAATGCACACTCACATTGGAAATACAATTATAAAAATAATAATAATAATAATAATAATAATAATAATAATAATAATAATAATAATAATAACAATAATAATAATAAATACACCATTTGCATTTGAATTTGCTGCCATACAAAATAGAGAAGTGTGCAGTGCAAATCAAGGTTTTGGCCTAAACACACTGTGCTACAATATTGTTTGGTTCAATGGCTGTTTTAGAATCAAATGTTTTCACATTTCAATGCTAACAACTTGGAACTCTTTCGCGTCACCAGGAGTGTTATGCAAGCCAAAATTCCCGGGGAGGCACAGGTATAGGAGTATAGGAAAGCAGAGGAAGACACAATTTGACATATATATATATATATGTTTAACTTCTCTAAATTAGTTTAAATTAGGTTAGCACCTCACTAATATCTTTAATATTCTATATGCTCAGTCTCCTTGATAAATCAGTACTAGCCTACATAGGATACTATAGTCGTATTATATCATATATGCTGTCACCTGTCACAACTAGCAACTGGATTGGGGGATGGCTACTAACTTTAGCTGGTACTAGCCAGAGCCAAGTATCTTACAAAGCATACTATGCCTATATTTCTCAAATGCATTGAAGTGTGTGTAACTAAGTGCATTTCATTTTCACATGTTGGAATAAGGGATTGATGGTCCACTGACCACTTCAGCAAACACACCATTCATCAACCATTCAGCACTGATGTCCACACATTGCTGTATGCATCTGTATCTGCTGCTATTTTAACCTGCAACTTTTGGAAGGTACCAATACCATGTCTTTTTAACAGTATTGCAACCACATAGACAATAAAGATCTATTACTACAGCTACTGCTGCCAATGGAGTTAAATGTTAATAGATATATTATTAAAATGAGATCCATCTAACTGCTTATGCATTTATCTCATTATTTCTCTTTTTAATCTCTTCCTTGATCTGTTTCTCTGCCCTAAACCAATGTGTGCTTCCATAATACTGCATTCCTGGCAGCAAGGATTATATGAAAGATTAAAAATCCATTCAGATCAGCCACTCCATTTCGCACCGGGATCCTCTGGGTCATATGGAAATGATATGACAGTGCACAGTGAAATATATTTATTCCAGGTATATTAACCACCCAACGGCTGCTGGGCTTCGGAGAAACCTACTGGCTTCCACCACTCCCAAAATTGGGCTCTGTAATTGGAAATGGACCATATTTACGTTATTCATACTGAGAGAGAGAAGGATTTGAGAACCGGGAGTATATCAAAATATACATGAGGATGTTGGCCAATACTGACAATTTCTCCCTTCCTGAGGTCAAGCTCAAAAAATGTAATTTTTTCCTTAAAGCGTGAAGTCAAGGAAATTTTCATCAGCAATGTGGAAACTTTGTTCTTCCAAGAATTCTGATAATGCCCCAATTGTCTCTGACATTAAACAGAAGTAGTTCCTCGTTACTGTGTGGCACAGCCTTTAATACATTCTCCATAAAAAGGTACATCAAGGCCCGGGACAAATTGGGCACATGAGAGAAATTAAGGGTAATTTGTTGAGCGTGAAGGGAACATGCTTGTCTCTGTTGCGGCCGGAACTGACTTCCACTGTCCCTAAAGGACAAAAACCCCATCGCATACTACTCAGACCAAAAGAAGCTATGCAGTCAATTAGTGAATGAATCTGCCGGGTTAGGTTGTGCGTTTCTTTGTATGAGCGATTTTGTTTTGGCGAGGCTGTTTTACAATTAGATGTGTTCTTTGTTTGACCTAAAACTTCTACAAACCATGATTCTTTGGTCTTGTTAATTGCAGCAGCTACATTAGTTCTAGTGTTATAAAAAATGCATCAGTGCTGTAAGCTATCTATTTAAAATGGAATCTAAAATGAAGCTCTGCAAGCAGACCAGACTATTAAGAGATTGCTTCATATACATCAGTGATTGTTCAGTCTTTTTAGTTGCAATGCAGCTTAGAAAAAAGCACAGCCTCTTTCATATCAAAACCTCACAATTTAATCACAGTGACATACCTCATCATACCGTATCTTTATCTTTATTTCTTTTTTTAACATTGTTTAGCACAATATTCAGTCCTTAGTCCATATATCATCGCTGTTGTTTTTACTTCCTTACATCATTTGAGTTCAGCAGTTGTCCTTTCCATTGTATGACATTTTCCAAAATTGCTTAGAATCAATTTTCCTTACATTAACATACACTGAGAGTAAAGTAGATTTTGCCCTTTCCTGTAAATGTACCATTTTAGAGATACTTGTTTTTCCTTGGACAGCGACAGTATGAAAAGTCTGTTTATGTGATGTCATGAAAACCAAAGCATTAATATTTAAATGTTGTGAGAAAAAAGTAGGATATGGGCCCTTTAAAGTTAAGAACTATTTTCCTCCTCCCATAGTTACCATATCAGAGCTATTAACTTTTTGTCCAAAAGATATATTGTAGTTTGGGAAATTATGATATTTATTATTATTAATATTTAAGCTGCTTATCCTTCTGGGTTACAGGGGGTTCTGGAGCAGGTCCCAGTGCTCATTGGGCAGAAGGCCAGATACACCCTCTACAGGCCGCCAGTCCATCACAGGCCAAACACACACATTTGCACTCATATTCACACCTAGGGTGAATTTAGTATCTCCAATTCACCTGACTGTCTTTCTTTGGACTGTGAGAGGAAACCCACACAGACAGAAGGAGAACATACAAACTCCCAGATGTCCTGACCTTTCAGTGAGAATTTGAAGTCGCTTTATTTTGCAGCGTGGTTGGTTAGGTTAGAGCTATTGCTGAATCATTTGATGACATGTATTTCTTAAATTATTTTTGGGGAAGGTAATAAACTTGGATACAAAAAGTGCACATCATTTCAATGGCCCATTTACTGTGCTACACATTTTGTGTGGTGTAGTGCTGTTACTGCCACGTTTTATGAATCTGGCCCAGCGATAACTGATTAACTAATTCAAGTATTCCTAGCCTTTCTTAATCCATTGTATTCCATACACAGTCATATAAGAGCATCATGTACTTTATCCAGGTCAGTGCAGCCTGATTTTCAGAACCATGAAAAGTGCTCCTTATATTCTCAAGAGAGCTTTAATGTGGGCGCTGTGGGCCAGTGTGTGTGTGTCAGAAGGCTGGTGTGGTGCACATGTATGTTCTGCACTTGCAAGAGCCAACCACAGATTCCCTGATAGACCTCAGCTATCAAGGGACCGCTCTGATCTGAGGAGGGAAAACGGCCACCCTGGAATCTTCAGAGAAACCCTCCGGTGGTTTCAGTTCTCTTGGTAGAAGGGGCCGGGGAGCTGGCAGGCTAATTGCTCTGAAGGAGGCTGTGGAGTTAGTAGGACTTCACGACCTCCCTGCAGAGCCACTGCACTTAATTAGGCCTTCACACCAGCCTGCCAAGCACGTTTTGGATTGTTTGAGTTTGACTTTTTTGTGTGTGTTAAAACACATGCAAAGCTATGCCATAGACTCTCACACATTTAAAGATGCTACAGAATATACAGTAAAATTGTATTTATATTGCCATAGCTGAATTAGAAGAAGAAGAAGAGTTCAGTATATAGAAGTGACATAGCGTGAACCCCAAACACTGTTGTTCCTCCTTCAAATACAAATCCT
Source organism: Semaprochilodus insignis (assembly GCA_034552555.1). NCBI lineage: Eukaryota > Metazoa > Chordata > Actinopteri > Characiformes > Prochilodontidae > Semaprochilodus > Semaprochilodus insignis. Next base: position 15,136,990 of record CM067490.1, on the reverse strand, counting down.
GCATTTAGAAAAGAGGACAGTAAAACAGGCCGATTTTAAAATCCTAAACTGTTACAAAACATACTCATAAAAATTTACACTCTTAACATTTACTAATGTTTCAGCCCAGTAAAAGCACAACAAAGCAGTTAAACTGGTTGAGAAATCTATCGTTCCAGACTGTGAAGGGGATGCTGGCACTTTTCCTTCCTGTCTCAAGGAACTGTTACATGGCACGTGGTTAATGTTCATCTTTAAACGAGGCTGAAGTTGCTTTCCATTGGGCAGATTCTTAATCAAATGTTACAGCTTGTACAGGTGCCAGAATGCAGCACCATTTAAGGTGGAATGGGAAACTAACAAAAAAAATGGTGAATAGGAACTTCAGCTGCTGTCACAGAATCCCAGAAAACTTTAATACAAAGTCTGCACATTTCACACCGGACAGTTTCTCAAACCCTGGACAATATTGAGCACCTTTGCTCAGTATTTGACACTAAAGAGACTGAAGAGCAGAACAGTTCCACCTTTATTAGCATCACAACCCCAACAGCAATCCATAGATAGCAGCCATGCTGTGTGATTGTATTACTGTTCGCTGCTTGAAGCAGATCATCTTAGACTGAAAGTTTCATAGTGAGTAACTGCTTTAATTTATTGTATTAAAGTATTGAGTCTTGATCTCAGTTGCAAATTGTCTTTTCAGCTTTCAGCCTAAATATATATTTTGGGCAAATGTGTAATGTAGCCTACATTTGATGGAGATGGAGTGATAAATTCAGTGCAGTAAAATCTACCAAGTTGTACAATGTTCATATTTTCAGAGTACTGTAGATAAGCATAAATAGAGCTGAAGCTAAATAGATTTGACACCCCAACCGCCCCCCCAACACCCCCCGCCCCACCCCCATACATCACTGGCCACAGAAAATATGTAAAAATATAAACACAACAAAACCTTTTAAAAACACCCAGGAATGTAATACAACATCCTAACTAATAATGGAATAATAATTTTACTAGGAATGAAACTTCTTATTACATTATTGGGAATTTATAAACTTTTCAGCTCAACAATATTTAATACCTTTTTACCATAATGGAGTTTTATTACATATATGACCAAGTGCAAGTTTTATATTACACTTTTTATGGTTGCTGTGTAAAATGAATAATGCATTAACTCTTAAAGTCTACAGTCATTACTGTGACTTTGCTTCACTATATAAATCACAATGTATTCCCTCTGGGGAAAAAGCACATGAGCTGTGGTACAAAAGTAAGCCTGCACTCTAGGTAAGCTGCGTTCCTACTAGGCAAAAATGTTATTTTGGCAAGTGAAACAGCCTTTAGTCTAGTCAATATATCTAATATTAGTGATTTTGAGATTGCAATCTTATTATAAGATATTTATAGACATTTTTTACCTGAAACAATTTTTAATGATCTCTCACCAGATCTGGATCCAGCTCCAGCAATGATTATACACATGCAGCTAGTTCTGGTCTCATTATCTTTAATCTAGGCCTCGTTTTCCGGTCTTGGCACAGCTGAGCTTTGTTCCTAGTGTTTCCTGGTTGTATTTAATGTTTTAACCCTAACTTTGTTCTCCCTATGTTGTGTTGTGTACATGCCCCCCTGTTGGCTTAAGTAAGAGTAAGTCCTCAAATAAAGCATTTCACAGCATGTATCCTGCAAAACATGTTGTACATGTTCTCTATAGCACTAAAAAGGGTTCTGCTATTGTTATGATATCAAGTAATCAGTTTAATCTTAGTGTTCAAGGTTCTACACTGAACAACCTCTGCTGAAAATGAACTCTTCTTACCTTCTTAGCTGACAATTTTTTTTTCAAGTCAAGTAGTTTTATTGTCAATACTTCAGTATGTACAAGACATACAGAGGATTGAAATTGCGTTACTCTCTGACCCAAGTTGCAGCACATAAACATTTAACGATGAGTAGATTACAACTAAAACAAGAACAATATTGTTACATTTATTATGAAGTTATGAGGTCTTTATTTAGCTGCTTTACCCACAGTCAGTGAGCTTCTGTCTTTGATATTCTTATCCAATTAGAGCTGCAGCACTGGTCTGCCTCCGCATGACGCTGTAGCAGATTGGTTCACCCAGATGGCCTAGAAACTATAACTATAGATGTGGCACTTCTGAACATCTTTGTGATATGCTGCAGCATATCTGTAAATCTGAAATTTTGCCCAATGTCCCAGGAGATTGGTAGAGAAAGTCAATTATTACTCATTTCTCAAGCTGAAGACAGAAGAGGAGATGATGAGCATGATCTCAGTTATTGTGTAGAACCCCTATCAAAGTAGATAAGAGCATTTCAAGAGGAAAAACTTTTAAACCAAGCATTTTGTTGACACTGCTATAGCAGGTTTGCAGCCAGCCAATGCAGGAGCAGCCAGTAAACATAGCACCCCCCCCCCCCCCACACACACACACACTATCAGGGGGTATTTTGCAGAATGGATACAACATTGGTCTTACAATTGGTATCTCAAATGTCTGCTTCCTAGGGGAAATGTATTTATTCCTTTTTATAACTAAATGTTAAAAAACAGAACAGTGAAATGAATAAAAGGCCTGGAGTCACAATAGAGTTATATATAACTGCAGGCAATGTGGTAGAATTTGTTCCACAATTAAAGGTACTAAAGACATACCATTGTAGGTGTAGCAGATCTGAGAGCATATTCAAGGTAAAACAAAAACACATACAAATTGTGAGAGCCTTTACCCCATAAAACAGCATTACATCATCACATTAATATGATAACAAAATCTCTCTTCTTCTACTGACCAACATGAATGCAGTATGAATTAAACATTTTGTTTCAAAGGGCCGAGAAATGATCAGAAACAAATGTAAGAAGAGGGTTTCTCACATCACGGGGGACCCAGAAGAGTTAAAAGGATTTTTTTCTTTAGGTTCTGAGAAGATACACTCTTTACTTCTTTAGTAAAAGACTACAGTTCTATATAGAACTATGGACCCTCAAAGAACCATTTATATGCTTAAATTGTGCTTTGCATGGTGAAGTGGTACTTCAGATTGCTGGAGAATGTGTTGTAGATGTGTTTTTAAAAATGTGTTTTTAAAAATGGTTCTATACAATATCAAAATGCGTTCTGCTATTCCAAAACAACCCACCTCCAAGACAATTCAATTAAATTCAATTCAATTTAACTTTATTTTTGTTATACCTATACAAGGTAGTACATTACAACAAAACACTATCAGGCTACTCCTCCAGTGCAGTGATTAAAAAAGGAGATAAATAAGCGATAGCACAAAGACAAAAGCACACAAACACAAGACAATACGTTCACAGACAGTAAATACAAAGACCTGCATGAGCAGTAAGTATAGGTCAGAGCATGACTAGAACTGAGGTGCAAACAGCAGTTAGAATAAATATGTAGTACAGCAAATACAGCTTAAGTGTTTTAACGTGCATAAAAGTACAGCATGTTGAGGTAGCCAGGTGTGCAAATTAAGTAGTGGCTGTAAACAGTAGATGTATATTCAAAAGTGTACAGTGCAGCTTAATGTTCAGGTAAACGGCTTAAACAGCCAAACAGCTTACAGTAGCGATGTTCAAGTACAGGGAATATGCAGCTTAGCATTAGATGAAGTACAGAGGTTTTAGTCAATGTGCTAGTGCATGCAGTCCAATGAGCTTGTGGAGCTCAGTGTGTAGTTTGCTGAGGTAATCACGGCTAGACCAGTAACAGTCCATAGAATTATTTTGACTATTTGCCATTTGTGTCTGCATACAGAGGAATTTATCTCCCACATTTAACCCATGCATGCAGTGAAACACCCACATAAACACATTAGTGAACACACACAGTAGGAGGCAGTGAGCACACTTACCCAAGGTAGTGGGCAGCCCTATCCACGACAACCAGGGAACAGTTGGAGTTAGGTGCCTTGCTCAAGGGTACTTTAGTCATGGCCTGTTAGCTCAGGGAATCAAACCAGGAATCTTCTGTTCCCGAACATCCAGTCCATGACTGCCCCATAGTGTTATAGTCAGTTTAATGTTCTAAAGTTAAATGGTTCTATTTAAAGCCATGACTTGTGGAACAATTTAATCCAATTTTTCTTTGCATTGTGAAATGGATCTTCAGATTGATGGGAAATCTGCTGTACATGTTCTTCTATTGTTATGATGTCAAGCTTGGAACAACAGAAGAACCACAGAAGCATGCAAAGCCTTGTCTTTACTAAAGAACCCTGAAATAATATTTTTAAAGAAATAAGCATGTACAGTCATAAAAGTTTAAACTCTCTTGGTAAGATGATTTTCTAAGTAAAAATAGTGTATACATTAGTGCACAATTTATTTGCTGAGTTTAACATACTGGAAAAAAAAATACAACAAAATCCAAAATCTGTCCTCTATGTAGATGACGTGCTTTTATTTTCTTCTTTTCTAAAAAGAGGAAAACATGATGAGAGTCATCAAACTTTTGGATCCGGCAGTAAAAAGAACTTTCACAGAGAGAACTTTCAACAGTTATCACTGTAGATGGAAATAAAGCTGGTGGACAGAGACTTCAGTTACAGTCAAGGCAAGGTTAACCGAGCCACCAGTCACTCAACTAACAATCAAACTAGCACAAATTCACCTCTGTACTCCAGTCTTCCTACTTCAGGAGCTTCTGACGGCACAGCAGTCTTCCAGACCTCTTAGCCGCTCACAGGGGCATCAGCGGTGAATTTTTTTAGGGCTAGCATTTCAACACCAGCATGCTTTTCCAAGGAAGAAGAGGTTGGGGTTTTGGTTTCCATTTCAGCGTGTCCCTGTTGCTTTTTATCCGCCTCCTTCCGCACTCTTTGAAGTCTAATGTGTTTATTTGGAGGCTTTGAAAGTGATGGACTTTTGAAGGGCCTTGACTTTTCCTTTTCATAATGAAAAAAATATTTCACCCTTTCTTAATGTCACATATTTGGCCTCAGCTCAAAAACTGCAGGTCGAAAGTGAAAAATCTGTGCTGAGTGAGAGGGAGAGAGTGTTTTTATTTTTTTCTTCTGTGATTATTGCAGCACCTACAGTGTGAGTGTGAGACATTATTTCCTTTTTCAATCAACAAAGCATTTTACTTTAATGGGCTGGTATTGATTACATACTGTGTCAACTAGACTTAACCAAAACCACTAACAACAACAACAACAACAAAAAATCGCCTTTTTAAGATAAAAAGGGAGTAACTGAGACTGACTTTTTTCTGTAAAGTGCATTTGATGGATAAGTACTATTCTTACAAATTAGCTCAAAAAGCAATTAAGTATTCAGATCTTGGATATTTGCAATACTCATGTTCTGATCTATTTAAATCCAAAACATTAATAAAGATAATAATAAACTAAGTATATACAAAATCATCATACTGTTTACTGGGAAGACCCAAACCCTAACCCCTAAAATTACAGTTGTGAAAATAATACTTAAATAATAGAACTTATTCTGTAAAATATCAGAATTTCGGTTTATGTTCATTTAGAACATCAACAGTCATAGAACGACAAAACAGTCATGTATTGGCTAGAATGAAGTTCTGCTCAAAATTGCCACAAACAAACACTACTGAAACATTAGGATTGTTTTTATAGTGACAGAATGGAATGTTCAAACATTAGTTTTAATAAAATAAGCACATTTTAGGTGTAGGGTCACTCAAAGCTGAGGGATTTTGGTCTGAAATCCAAAATCAGTTAAAAAGTTTAAAAGGGTTCTGTTCTGACTTTGAACATGCCCAATAGAATGATCCAGTTTTTAATACAATTACCAGAGGTGGAGCATATGTTCTTAACTTTTAAGCAAAATGATAAATGATAAATATGTTCCAATCATACAGAAGTGGTCAGTTTAACAGTCTATGGGTCTGGTTGCTATTTATTATGTTAGTTTTATTATGTTAGTTATTAACTAAGTTTTAAAATCCAGAGTTGCATTTAAATCATCATTTTCATCTTACATTCCGGGATCGTAATTCAGGGATTAAATTTAAACTTCCAATTTTGTTTTAAAACTTTGGTATTCTCTGCATGACAGAAAACTCTCTCTGAGCAAACCTATACATATAAAGCACCTCAGAAAACTTGCTTGTAATTCACTTATTCAATGATTTTGTGTTTTGGTTTTGTGTTTATCGCTGAAACAGTAACAGTATGTATACATATATATATATATATATATATATATATATATATATATATATATATATAAAACAACACCTGTTAGCCAGTTATACACCAAGCTACCTCAGATCAAGTAGTTGTGTATATATACATTATATATACATTACGGTATACAACTGCATTCTTATATATTCTATACTGTCTACAACTACAACATACAGAATAATATACAGAACATTTCTGTTTAGAATATTTAGATTTAAATGATCTACAATTTTGTGTCTATTACAAGCAGTCTCAGATTTGTTTAAACAATGCTCTCTGATGATGCAGAGCCTCCAATTCTAGTTTTCCCGCCAAATAGAACAAAGTTACTTGGAGCCTTTAAAACAAAGAGAGTAAAGTTGTTGCTATTTATTTATACATGGTCAAAAATATACATTATGACAGGTTATTGTTTTAATCACGTTTGTTTATACATGTTTAAAGTGAACTCGATTTTAAATAAAACATACATTAATAAGTCCTCTAAACTTTGTATAAATTAATCCTTATTGGTGCAACCCACCCTAAATATTTTCAAACAAGGGAGATCATGTTTTCATTGTCCTAAAGGCGGGTGGATGGAATGTTTTGTTCTCTCATTTCTTGCACATTCTGTTCTTTATTGCATCTCACAAGTTTATGTGACTTTTATGTGACAGACTTGCTGCTTCAAGAAAGGACAACTTGGGCCCAGTTTAGTTCAAGTAGAAATTGAGATGTATTACAAATTTTGCAGTAAACACAGCTCTCTCCTCACTCTTTTCCATTCTCAATAACCTCCAAACGCAGGAAGAAATCTCAATCAGCCTCTTAAAATCACTCCAAAAATTTCTACAATGTTACACATAATTTTGGATAGTTTCTACCGGCCCAATCCTTCATAAAAATGTTCGCTGGTATTTTCAAATGTGTGCTTTAACCAGTGCCTGGCGACTCCAGGTGGCATGTTGACAAAGAGCATCTGTGTGAGAGAGTGTTGTTTTTGGGTAAGCTTCATATTGTACCACATAATGCCAAAGGTCTAAAGGAAACCAGGAAAGCTGATCCTAGATCAGCAGTGTTAAAGGTGTTTTGTGAATTCCAGGGACCCTCCTGAGAGTTTGACCCTTCATTAGGAGCTTCAGTAGGAGGAAAGAGCAGCAACGCTCTCAGGCTCAGAGAACGTAAACACAGATTCTAATGTACCTAATGATATTGTTGCATAGCTTTACAGCACTCAGGCACTAAAGTCAGCATTAAGGAAGTTCAGAGATTTGTTACTAAACCTAGAAACCCCTGAAAAGACCATTACTGAATTGTGGAGATGAGGATTTTTTCATCATGTTTGTGTTCATGATGTATGAAATCATGGCTTAATGACACACCCGCTTGCACCCGCCCCGCTCACTCCAGTTCAGCTCGCTGGCCAATAGTTGCCCTGATGCGTTAAGCCTTCCCAACTCAAGGTAAATGCGTTGTGTCGGGTTAAGGAACAGGGCTATATGGGCTACAGGCTGCTTCTTCTCTGTTATCTTGCATTAACAGGGGAAAAAAATGGCATTTTGTTGCGGACTGATAGAAATGAGATGCTGGTTTCTCATGCAGGGCCACCTGAGAGTTCAAAGGTCACACACATTCAATAGTGGTTTCCGGCCTTGCCCTACACACACAGATTTCTCCGGATTCCTGGAATCTTTTCACAATATGGTGAACGACCCTTTGGTGGATCCCTCATCTGTTACCAGCTCACTTGCTTATTGTGGAATGTTTCAAAACAGTTCAGTTTCATATATTGTTAGCAACTGATTCAGCATTCTCGTTTTTTTGTGTTTGTTTGTTTTTGATGTTAACAGGCTTTCTGTGGAATGATTGGATCATTTGGTCTTGAGATTATAATCTGACCTCTCCAACACAATGCAATAGCCACACGCTTTACTGAGACAAACCAATGAGGTAAGTGATCATTAATATATAATCTCCATTTATGGAAAGATTGAGACACTTATAACAAAGATCTGTAATTTATAATTGTATTATTTGTTAAGTTCTTAATTTAACTGACAAAGGTTTATTTATTTTGTATTATATTAATAATATAATATTTAGAATTTGATGGTGCACAAAAAGCTGGACATGTTTACCACTGTGTTATATCACCTTTCTTTTAACTGCACTGTTTAATGGCTTGGAAACTGAGATACTGATTGTTGCATGAATGCATGACAGTTTCCCATACAGTGCCACCTGAGAGTTTGAAGTGTGGCCACATTCAACAGTGGTTTCCCTGTATAGGACCTTTTGGTGGATCCTTTATACCCAACCATGAACCCTCACCCGTTACCAGCTCACTTGCTTATTGTAGAACGTTTTGAACATGAATAATCTACAAACTTTTCACTCTTTTTTTTTCTTTTCCAACTTTTTTGAGTGTGTTGCATCAAATTAAATTGAATAGTTAGTTTATATTTACAAAACACAACCAAGCTGCACAGCCAAAACATTTTTCTTTGTACTTTTGTCAAGAGAATTAACACAGATTCTTATTTGCATTTTACAAAATATAACTTTTTCCACAAATGGGGTTTATACATCAGTAGCCAGAAAATGAGCTTTTCTTCACAGAGGAGTAAATGTAAATAAGTAAAACATACACATACAAAGGCTGGATTAGGATGTTTTTTTCAACCATAGTTATATTTCAAAAAGCATATTAACTTGAACAAAAACATTTAAGGTTTCTATACTAGCTAAAAATATTTCCTTGCCCCAGGAAGACCCTTTAGGAACCTTTATTTTTTAGACTGTAATAGCTTTTTCCCTTTTTCAACCTTTCAAAAATCCCTGGAGTTTCCATGCAGATTTAGGAATGAGAGGGAACTGTCAGTTTGATTAGTATGATGTATCAGGAGGCCTTGTGGGAAACAGCGTGGACAGTAACTACCACATGTTCCAATGACTTTCCCACATGTCTGTGCTCGTCTTGTTTCACATTCCTTTATCACACAGATACATCTTTATGAGCGCTCACTATTGCCAGTAAACCCTCTCAGAGCCAGATATTGGCTTACCGAGGGCCTCAGTGCTTCAGACTCGCCCACTGGACAATGAAGGCCACTTAGAATTATAGAGCACTTTGTGTGCTTCTAAAACATATGTCACGCCAAGGAATTTGTCAGGGAGGTTTTGTCTTTTTCCCTCATAAAACAAGCGAGCAAAACAGTCCACAAAGGGCAAGACAGAATGGAACGGCATCAGCTGAGGGGTTGACGTTCTTTGATCCGAGCCAAACTTGACAAGGCTGAGGGAGTGTGGAAAAAAATATGCGTGTTTGAGGAGGCCTTGTTCAGAAGAGGAAATCCCGATGCTGCTCAAGAGTAATATACCTCTCAAAGCTGCTGGCAGGTGGTGATATCACCTCTAACATGGCTTCCAGACCTATGGAGGAACAGGAGGTCTAGAGGAAGCAGCTCAGGTTGGGGAAGGCAGCTATGTCTGGGGGGGGCAAGGTGGGGCAGACGTGGTCCTTATTGTAGACCAAAGCCCATGGAGATCATCTAGAACCAATGTTCCCATCCCTTACCTGACAGCTCCCGCTCTGAGGGAATATGCAAGGACACACCATTGGATATCACATCAGTGGCGTTCAACAATGTCTGGAGACGGTGAACACATTAGCCAAAGGGGAATCCAACGGGGGATTCTGGATATCTGCTCCGCCTTATGGGTTTACCAGTGCCACCTTAACAAATGCGAGTAGGCTGTTTGCCCTGAAATATAGATGTGTTTTCAGTGCTTCATCTCACAAACACAAATCCCTTGTCAACTTCAGGTTTTATGCAGAACTTTTCACACCGAGACATCTCAATAAATATGCCTCCTTCGTTCTTAAACATGATCCCCCGCCGACAGACTTGTGTCTCTGAGGTACAGCGGCTCTCATATGCATAACTCTCCAGTGATGGGGAGCCAGTCTACCACGTTCAGTCATCAGAAAGAAATACACTGTTTGCTGAGTTTATACTGCCAGAAGCCTATTTTGCCAGGTTTCGGGTACGAATAAGACATTTCAATAAAATAAAATTAGCTCATTTCTCACTGAACTCCTCTAGAAATTTTACTTTTTGTACCCCAAAGTTGATACAGTATATGGAATGCCAATATAAGCACAATCAGTTATTAGTAAATTCTGTTTTATCAAAATTTACATTCTAAAGTCAATGAATGTCAATGAGATGTTTCTTGATGTTTGTATTATTATCTTGACAAAACAGTTAAAAACCTTCCATTCCATCCAGTCATAGTTGTCTCTGTCCGAAGAAAAACAAGTATCTCCAAAATGGCAACTTTACCGGAGAGGGCAGAAACCCAATTTAACTGTAATGTAAATCAATGGAACCAGACTTTTTTTCCAACATAACATAAATGGCAGCTGCTGTGTTCAAATGACGCATAAAAATAAAATCATCCTTCACTCAGTTGACTCAGAGACCGATATGAAATGGTGAGTAAGACGTTTACAGCTGCTGAAGATGCTGCAGCAGTTTTGGAAAGTAGCAATAAGGAGAACATGTTACTCAGTTTATTCATACGTTTCATTACTTTCGTAAACCTAAGCACCAAAACAATTCATCCACATGACTAAAGCTGTGTTTTCACAAGAGATAATAAAAATTTCTAAAATCTGACTTCAACTTATGGGCAAAATGATCTCTCTAAACATTGCCCCACGTCAAAGGAGGCCTTGCCACCTTAACAAATGCGAGTATGCTGGACTGTTTACCCTCATATATAGATGGGTTTTTTCAGTGCTCCATCTCACAAACACAAATGGCTTGTCAACTTTCAGGCAGAACTGTCATGGAGACAGCTAGTCTTTGAGACTGCTCTAAACATTCTGATATTAAACATGTGGATATTGTGTCGTATGCAAGTATCTGTAAATGTTCAGATTTAAATTGAATCATATACAGAAAATATTGCCTCCCAGACCCCAGAGGGTTATACAGAAAACAGTAAAAGAAAACAATATTTGGTGTCTTATTTTATAAACTTCATTGTTATTTGTAAATATATGCTCATTCCAAATACGATGCTGCAACATGTTCCAGTGAAACCGGACAGGATCATGTTTACCACTGTATCACATCACCTTTCCTTTAACATCACATCATTTTGAGACTGAAGACACAAAACTGAGCCAGTTTAGAAAGAGGATTGTTTTTTGGCATTCTTCTGTTATACACATCTTCAGCTGTGACATGACTGTCACTGGATTTAGGCCATGAAGCTAGAAACAGTCAGGATGGTCCTTTTTGGGCTGGGGAACACAACGTTTCCATAAATAATCTGAATTGGACAGATAGAAATGTTCCATAATTGCATTACATTAACTTACATTGAAAGTTAAGAACACTTTTGCCCTCTGTTTCCCACTTAGGAAATATGTTTTTCTTTGGATAGTCATGAATTATGGATGCTGCTACAGATGTTTATTTGTGTTTATTGACAATGGTGTGTCAAAGTATTCCTGAGCCCATACAGTGGTATGCATCACTGAAGCATGACTTTTTTAATGCAGTGCTGTCTGAGGTGTTGAAGGTCACAGGCGTTCATTTGTGTTTTTTGGCTTTTTCCCGTATTTGGAGATTGCTCCAGATTCCCTGAATCATTTGATACTTTCCTGCACTATAATGGTAATACCTAAATGACCTGCCCAGGAACATTGGGCCTCATTCACCAAAATCCTCCTGAACGTGTTCTTAAACCACAAAATTGTTTGCACTGTTGTGCTCTTCACTGTGTGCAGATTCTGTTCCTAAGAACAAATCCCAAATAAGAAAACATCTGTGAATCTTTATGGAAAGAGAGCTTTAAGAATAAATCTTTGATTAGGAATGATTGGTGAATGAGGGCCATTATTTTTAAGCTGTTGGATTTTTTGGTGATACATGTTGGGCAAAGTGGTATTCCTCAATTATCCTCGCTCATAAAGAAACTCAGCTTTTCCTGGATGTTCTGTTTATGTCCAAGCATGACTGCAGCACCTGTTTAAGATGGTTGTTTCTCGTCTTTCATTGCTCCTGTCACAACAGTTTAAAACATGAAATATATTGTTTTCAATTGTTTTAATTTAAATATAGGTAAAAGTAGATTAATAAATCATTGCTTTCTGGTCATATTTGCATTTTACTTACTGTCCCAACACTTTTTGGGAATTGAGTTTGTAAACCAGAGTAGATCTGCACCTGTGTACAGTGCTGTGGTGGGAAACTTATTAACACCAGTTTTTGGACTTTTTGTTTTGCCGAGCTTGATATAAACTTTCATATTCTGCACCTCACGATCAAATCATAATTAGTAAGCAGACCAATGGGGAATTAGCATGATTAACTACAGCCTTAGTAAACTTGGTAAACTGAACATTAACTTCAAATGCATTCTGAATATATTCTTTGGCACAACAAGGCACATTTTACACTATGCCTTAATACCTACGGACATCAGGCCCACAATGTCTTTCTGATTGAGTGTTTTGAGGCTTGTAGGGGTCTGCACCATGACACAGCTCTTCTTTATGAGATTCTGAAAGCACTTAAAGGTCAACTTGAATAGGTTTTTGCATGTCTGAGCAGACGACCTACTCACTGAACCTCAAGATGCTAAATAAGTATGATGCATATTTTTCAGAGGTTAAGAACCATTTACAAAAAGGAGAGCTGGATTTATCTACTGATTTACTTCGTGTTAGGCTTCATAAGCTTATTCATCACGGAATAATAACAGTTTTACAAGAACAACAACATTCCACAGAACACCAAATCCACTCGCCTCAGGAATTAGGGGTGGAAATTGATGTTTAACTGGCTCTGTGCCAAACACAGTCTGTCTGGATGTTTATAGGATATGAAGATTTTTCCTTCATAGGAATGAATGGCGGAATTATGTGGGCAAAAGCTTGTGCACCCTACTTACATAATACAAGCACACTAGTAACATCCTAGCACACAACTGGAATACCACAGCAACCACTACCTTACTAACCATAACAACATACTAGCAACCACATGGGACACCACAGCAACCACCTAGTGACAGCAACATAGCAACTACCAGTGATACCAAGAAAACCACCTAGCAACATCATAGTAACCACCTGGGATACCATAGCAACCACCACTTTACTAACCATATAAACCACCTAGAACACCCTTTGAACCACAAGATACCATAGCAGGCACCTTGGAATTGTTTAAAATCACTGTTTAATGCATCAAGTTTGACAACACTGATATGCCAGTGATCTTGGTTCTGATTGTCTTATTCAAAAAGCAGTCAAGACTGAGACACTTCTTATAACTTCAGCATGAATGGGTGGGGCTAAATTACCATAGGATGAATAGACAGATTTAGACTTTATGGAGCTGTATATTTTTAAGATTTAACCGTTTTTACATTTATTTTAAAGAGAGGAAAACTGAAAATAATAAAAGTTAAAAGTCTTGAATTGATTACCCTAATAAAGTACTGCACTTTAATACTATAGCGTTCTTTGTGCAACAGAGTTAAATTGCATAAGTCTGATGGCCTTTTCATTGAACTCTACAATCTTTTGGAAATTATCAGCGTGTAAAAGGAAAGAAAACATAAAACATAAGTATTATTGGATAATTTGTTAATGGTCTGCAAATTATTGCATTTCAGTGGGCTGCTGCATACTGTAAAAATGATTCCGGCTAAAGCACTGAAGACATCTGCTTCCACTTAAAAGTTCTTCCACACTCTGCTATTAAGGGGGCTGAGACGATGCAGACTTTTCCAGGCACTCGTTAATAGTTATGTGAATCTTTCCCTTCTCCTCCCTTTTCTCCCACTTTCATATGTTTGATGGAGTTCTAACCGAACCTGCCTCGTACTTCTGCAAGGTTGCAACTCGTAAACTGAAGATAAAACATCATCATCATTCGGAAAAGCATCCATCCTCTGCTAGATATTCATAAGCTAATGCTAGAGCTGAAGATATCCTGCGGATAAAAACGCTCAGCCATATCCGTTTTGTGTGCCTTGTGACAAATTGGAGCCAATTACAAGATTGCACAGCGGCAACAATGGCGCCGTCAATCCGGTTCAATTTCTCTTCCTCTTCTTCTCTCACGTCGCCTCAGGAGGTAATGATACTTTGTATTGCGGATGAGCAGTCCAGCTCCTGTGATTCCTCGCTTATGGACGGTTAACATGAGGTGTCAGAGGAAAGACAAAGGGAGGGGGTAATAGCGTGTGAAGCGGAGATGCTTAACTCAGGAGCGCAGCTTTTCTGACAGAGGCTCCGGCCCCAGTCTAATGAATTGTTCAGTATGTTCACTGTCATGGAGAATCAGGCCTGATAGACGGCATCATTCTGCCTGCATAATGCAGTCTGAAAAACGGAATATATGAATGATGATGAGATGGGCCAATAAGGTGGTGGAGGGGGGCAGCAGCTGCAGTTGTGGTTTGATGATAGACAGGGCTAATTCTAAATGTTAATGCAGAAAAGCTGAAAGGCCTCTGTTAGAAACACAGAGAGAACAAAGAACAAGTGTTTAAGACAGGAGAAAATAAAGCAATAATCTCACAACACTGTAAAGCCCTGTATTGATATATCACACTTCTATTGATCTTTTTGTTGATCAATTTTTCACACAGTGGTTTTTATCTGGTGACTAATAGGCTGGTCCCTGCACAAAACTACATTAGATATTTAAAAATACATTTAGGTTCCAAAATTTCAACATTCCAAAATGTACTTAAAATTATATTGGCGCAGTGTCAAAGACGTTACAGAGATATGTCAGTAGCATGCTAACCATCTAGCCCTGGCCCGTCTTGTCCCATAATACCACTTTGTACCTGATGAGATGATAGTGAGTCGCTGTAACGTGAAGTGGATTCAGTCAAACATGAGAGGATCAAGAAGTAACACTGCTTATTCTAACCTCTTATCGGTCATGTTGAAGGTGCTGCTCCTGGCTTAGATCACATACAAAGTGGCATTATGAGACAGGTCAGACCAGGACTAGTTGGCTAGCATGCTAATTTTAGTGTATGTCTCTGTAACATGATACATAGATGTCGTGTTAATAGGTCAGAGCTTTCACATAGTGATTTAAGCCTAAATACCGAACATAACTTTCAAAAACACAAACGTTATGAATACAAGTGAATGTCTTTTATAAACTCATGTCACTCTTATTGTCTTTGTGAAAAGAATCTTTTCATTATTAGCTATCAGTGTTTTGATTTGCCAAGATCTCTTATTAGATCCATGTGATATTAGATGCTCTTTTGCCCTCCACCAGGTTTAGAATGGACAGAATACATGTAACAACATTATTTAATCAGGATAGAAAACAATGTTCTATTACAGTTACTGTAAAAAACACAGCAATCAGATGACCAGTACATTACAAAAACATGGTGATTACCTGAAGCATTACAATAAATCACACCTTTTGACAAAATTTGCCATTTTGAATGATAAATGTGTCACATGAATCTTGTAGACTTGAATTTGAACTAGATTTGAGTTTTTCATTTTAGAAAGGTGGGTGCGGGGGTCCTGCTGCCAGAATAAATTTATGAAGAATCCCCCTCCCCAGTCTTTTATTTTAATAAGTATTTTATTTTTATTGGCAGCACTGAGATCCGCAGCGTTTTCCTGAAGATAAATGAATCAGGCGTTTACTATGGTTTCACATTAACGCACCATTAACTGTAAAGTTATTTTTTAGCATTTCTTTCTTCTTGTCTTTCTATATAACTAAATATAGAAAAGGAGTCTCAAAAGAAGATGTCTACCAGATTGATATTTTTTTTTTGTAAAGATGCAAAATTTGAACAGATCACAGGAGAGCAGTTTTTAACTAAGCTGAATTTGCATATTTGTTGAATTCAGTAAAATGGATAATTCTACAGGTTTAGTCTCACTGTACCAATAATTAACACTTTCCTCGGTATTCTACTAGATTTATATGTTCCCACCTTTGCTAATGTTCTGGAATAACAGATATTTTCAAATGGAAGTACAAATAACAAAGAGAAGACAATAAATCACTTAGAATATATTATTTTGTTCCATAAAACAAAGTGGAAAAAAATGATGTTTTCTTGATGAAAAGTCTTGATTTTTTAAGTAATCCAAAATTAATATTATATTAAAACTTTAATATAATAATTATTTGGATTAGGTTACAGTTTTACAGAATACATTTTTAATGTACTCCTCCCAACCCTGGTGTTATTGGGTTGCCAGTTATTCAACACTAGGCTTAATATTGATTCCTAAGAAAACTAGTTTTCATTTTCAAACCTTCTTCTGCAAATGCAATGTTGCATGCTTTGTAGGCCACTGCGCCATGATTCTGGATTCCAGAGACTGAACTCCAGCTGGCACAACGTGTTCCACTTTCAGAGAAGGAGGCAGGTTGTTTGAGTGGAAGTGAGCTATTTCCCTCTAACAATTCAAATAGCAGTCCAGGCATGTTTCTAAATATGTGGGGGCCTCGCACTGGCAGGTAGTCATTTTCATAGTCTCATCTGATTGAGGAATCACATTCTTCTTCACTCATATTCAACATGATCCCACTCTTTCGATTCCATTTCACAGTGGAACTGTACCAGATCCCTGTGTCACTGCCAAACATGATGGCTGGATTTGATGGATGTGGTTATCTTCACATGCATCATTATATAACTCCATATATAACTCTACATAACTCCAGTATATAACTCTATATAACAGTAAGACTACTGACCTCAGAACTGGTCCGTTTACACTGCAACGTGTATTTCAAATACTGTAACAATAGCAGCGGGCAGTATTCCTTATTCTGCTTGGGATATATCCTGGAACAATTCACTTGTGCATTTTCTACCATGTCATTGATGACAGTCTCAGGCTACATCACATGTAAAAATACATTTAAGCAGACAGTAAACTCACAGTTATAAAGAGGAATCACACCAGTTTCTTCAAAAGTTGTGCAGAATTTTAATGTGTAATGGCTTATTGTATGGATACACTAACTTACTGGTTGAAAATGTCTTTTTAATGGTGCTAACAGGAAACAGGAACATCTACAAAGTCATGTTGTTTGTCTGCCTGTTTGTCTTTCTGTCTATCCTTCCCCTGCTCACCCGCCCACCTGTATGCCTGTCTGTCTATCTATCCATCCATCTATTAGTCCACAGACTTGAGCATATATATAAACTCATATGTAAGTTAGCCTCACTTGCATGTAGTTAGGTCCCTTTAATCAGTAACCAACACAAACCCCAAAAGTACATGGAAATTCATTTTAAAGAGGCGAGATTTATACAGCAGGGACAGTTCAGGCTTGATTCTATTAAAAACCATTGTATTCAATGCCTACGACTCTGAGAAGTCTTCCCACCAGAGGAGCGGCTTAATTTTCCATATGAAGTAGTCACACAAATTGGTTTAAGCTGTTGCTACAATTCTCACTGGGAAGTGGAGCGATTCCTTCATAAAAGCCTACATTTACCAGGACATAAAACAGACTTTTCACACAAAAAATAATAATCCGCAGAAATGCAGGTTTTATTAAGGAACATCTTTTCCAGGGAGTATTGAAACGGCTGGAGCTGGAGCTGGAGCTTGCTGTCTGTGAAATTGAACATGATTCACGGCAGGTTCTGTCTTTAATAGTTCTGTGGGGACCAAATTAATCAGTCGTGGACACAGTGTCTGTCTCTCTTTTTCTCGCTCTCTCTCTCTCTCTCTCTCTCTCTCTCTCTCAGCATTAAGTAAATCTCACTCTAGTCTACATGGGCAGCTTCTAAATAAAATGACAGGGGGTGGGGGTGCAAAGTTTTCTGGACCATTCCACCTTATTTCTCCACTTCAACCTGTCTGGCATGGAGGACAGTGGCAGACGCTAAAGACGATTACGTCTTCGTAGGCGTCTAGAGGGCAAATCACTCAGGAGTATTACAAGGAGAAGTAGAGTCCTTTTTATTATTATTGAGCTGTGTAAAACATTTTGAGGGATTTTACGCTTCCATGTGATGCAAACTGGTAAAAACTAAAAGGACAAACAAAGAGACTTTTTCCCAAAAATGTACCCAGAAGTCCCAGCTATTGCCGGTAATAATAAAACCACGCTGTGATTTCCAATCAGAGAAGGAGAGGAATTCTGTTGAAAGTGGAGACTGTAAACCTTCAAATCAATATTACACTTGTGTTTGTACAGTTGTACCCAAAACCGTGTGCATCTCGGGTCTAATGAAGAATGTTGTTGATTTTCTGAAGTGAAAACAAGCAAACACATCTGGTACAGAGACACACACTTCTGTGAAAACAATATGACAGATGTTATTACTTATTTCCTCACTACTGTTATCCACTATACTGTCATGCAGTTACATCTTCTGCCAGATTTTTAGCTCCTAACTTGTACACCTGTTCTACACCATTCCAACTCCTGAATGTTTGGTGTGCTCCATCAGGGGTTCTATAATAACCACCTAGCAACCACCAGGGATACCACAGCAACTGCTTAGTAATACCCTGGGATACCACCAGAATCACCTAGCAACACCCTAGCAACCTTTTGAAATAGCACAAACACAAACTATTGCTTCAGATTGGCAAACATTGCTCTGTTACCCCCAGTTTAAATCTCACCTTCAACATGGACAAGAACTATGAAATTTATCAGGTAGAGGGCGTTACTGACATGCAAAACTAGCGAATTACAAACTGCTTAGCAACACCTGAGCAACAATCTACTCTATACGTTTGTGCTGCGTTCACGCTGGTTAGGAATCATCACTTGTACTGGCTTAGTTGAGAAATTAAACCTTATATTTTATTCCTGTCATGTCACTCAGCCCCTCATCAATGTCTAAATCCTATAAAAATGGTCTCATTTGTGCTGTTATAAAAATGTTTGTGAAGTTTTAATTCTCAAGTTATTAAGCCATAAAGTTACCATAAATTACACCACTCAGGCCCTCATCAACGTCCAAATCGCACCAAAATTATCTTATTTGTTTGTGCTACACACTGTATGTGCTGGTTTGTGCTATTTCAATTCTCTAATTATTAACCAAAAAGATTTAATGTCTGACGTCACTCAGCACCCCCATCAGCAGCTACAGTCCACCAAAACAGTCTTGTTTGTTTTTGCTGCTAAAATTATATTTATTATATTTATGATATATGATAAAATTTATGATCAAGTTATAATATTCTTTAAAAAGTGACATCACTCAAACTCCCATCAACATCTAAACTGCACCAAAACTGTCTCATTCATTTGTGCCGTGTTTGTCCTGGATTGTGCTGTTGAGAGAAATGTTTGTGATATTTTTATTTGTACCTTATTAAGCAATAATGGTTCAATGAGTGACGTCACACCGCCCCACATTCTGCCAAACAGTCTCATCTTATTATGCCAAAATGGTCTCGTTCGTTTGTGCTGGTTTGTGCTGTTTTAATTTATTGGATAAACAGTTTCTAGCATGTATGATGACATCATTTACCACATGATTATGTACAGCTGGAAAATATAAAAGATCAGTTAGAAAAGAATGATTATAACTTTTGCATATGACTGTAAGTTGAAGATATGCTTTTCTATGATGTTGAATTGGATTGTTGATAGTTGAGTAAAGGCTTGATTTGTAGAAAGAAATTAATTCTTTATATTTTTGCCATGTTTTTGTCATTTCTGACAATAAAACAAACAAAAAATGATGAGTCAGTCAGTCATGAAACTCCAGCTACCAGTTCCACTAGCAACTAATAACTCCAGACCTCTAAACATTAAGCACAATGATTTGGGAGTTTTTTGCCTCTATTTGACAAACACTTATAAAGAAAGAAAGAAAGAAAGAAAGAAATGAACAAATAAATAAAGACCTGTAACTCAAGGCGATCACTTAAGATTCCGGGTTTCCGGATCCCTTTTCCAGGTTCTTTCCAGCAGATGAAAATATCTTATACATTGAGCGTGGGGAGGTGTAGACAACAGGTCACTGCAATAAATTGTGCGTGCAATAAATTGCCCTCCATGATATACCTCCTAAACACTGTCAGGCGTTTTCCAGTTGGGCCCAGACGGAGAAAAAGAGGCTCTTTCCACCAATAAATATCAGGAGGGATTTTTGCTTCTCTCTCAGTGAATCTGTTCCCCAGGAGGTTGACAGGGAGGAAGCTTTGTTAACGCCAACCATCTGTGGAGGGAGTCGGCAGCAGCTGATGGTCTACGGCTGAAATGATTTCCCATTTTATTATTTCATTTGTGCAGCGGAAAGTTCCGGGGACTCTTATAGGGCCACTGCCACAATGGCAGTTTTTTTGGACTTGTTTTAAACAACTTGAAACCTCATAAAAAAAAACAAATAAACAAACACACACAGAGATTGAACGCATGCTTGAATCTCTGTAATGAAAAGTCACAGTTGTAAATTGTGCTCCCAGTGGAGCTGCTTGGAATCACTGGGATGTGCAGGACATGCCACCAGCTTGTGCTCGCAGTACAGATGGGTAGCACTGGGTCGGAAGCAGAGGGCTTTCTTGAAAGAATATCAAGGGACTGTCTGGTCCCACACTCCGTTATTGTGTTGTATTTAGCAAAGCACATAAAGGCCAAGCTAAAAAACTAAAGCCACTTTTCTACCACATGGTACTGCTTGACTCACTTTCGGTGGCAGCTACTTGGTTGTCCACTGCAGATACAGAAGCTCATCAATGTAGCTGGTTATCATGTGATGCCACATGGGACGTGATGTGGAGGAAACACATTTTGTATAAAAGAGACAGCAAAACCAAAGACTGCTGAAAAAAACAGTGATAGCTCAAAGGTGCTATCATAGGTGAGCAGAGGTGGATAGTAATGAAGTAAATGTAATTCATTGCAGAAAGCGAGCCCACCAATCAGGGTACAGCATGCACTTTGATTTAAGCTTGTTTTGACCTGTTATACAGAGCTTGGTTCTATCTAATGGAAACGGTTCTCCTTTAGTGTTTTATGCACATGATAATTTTAATAGACATCAGTGTCAGACTAATTAATGATATAAAGATTGGTGAACCAAGAGTGACATTGGAATCTTTACACCTAAAATGAGTTGATTAAGAGTCTTGTTACAGAAATGCTAATGGGACATTAGAGCCATAATAAAATATTACTTTTACCTTCTGAACTGTTTTACCTTTGAAGGCAAATACTTTTACTCAAGTGGAGGTCTAAAGGGAGGAACTTCTACTCTACAGAGTAATATTTTACTTCAAGTATCTATACTTTAACTTAACTACATGGTTTGTTGACTTCGTCTATTGTTGTACAAGAGGGTGCACTAACCTGGTTGCTACCGATAGCATGTGTTGAAGTTGGAAAAGCATCTATCAACATTGCATGAAACTGCTGCTTTTAAAAGACACTTCTGGCAGCAAAGAAAAAGACTTGCTCAAAGGTTAAGTGAGAGGGTACTGGTAGCTAGCTTTAACATATGTTTAGGGCAATGGTGATAATTCCCTCTGAAAAATCAGCAGTATGCAAAGTTTTACATCAGCATTTGGTATCAGCCCAGCTTGCTTGTTCACCTCGACAGAGGTGAAACCAAAAACCAAGCACCTGGAACCAGCCAAACAGAAAAACAAAAAAAGCCAAATAGAGCAAAGCCAAGTTGAGCACCATGAAGAGAAAAAGCAGCTTAAGTTTTAAAAACAGTCTATTTGAATTGACTATTTCAGTGATGTCACAACAAAAAACATCCATTTGCACTTATGCACATATTCACCCTCAGCCCATTCATGCTAGAGTTGCACAAGGTGTTTCTGTCCAAACAGCCTTTTGAATAAGACAACACAGAAGAGTGACTGAAAACAGAGCTTATATACATAGCACTCCATTTCTTGTAATTTTTAGTATTCTGATTTGAGCTCATCAGCTGTTCTTTACATTGTGTGAAAATTTCATAACGAATTGATCAATAGAATTGCTCTAAAATTGCTTTGAATAAAAACTCTTTACATTGACGTATACTGAAAGTAAAGAAAGCCATTGTTATCTCCTGTAAGGTTATCATTTTGTAAGTACTTTTTTTTCTTTGGGCAGCTTTGAGTAATACAGTATAGCAAAAACAGGCTGAGGAAAAAAGAGATATTTGAAAGTACAACAACACTATAAGGACCTATAGGGAAAAGATTCTTAGATGGTTCTTGGCTTGGACATTTGGAATTAGACAAAAACTTTAATAAGCACCATGTTTCCAAAAGTACCATTAACTTACCATCAATCTCTTTATAAACTCCAATAAAATAAAAATAAATAAAAACAAAAAAATAAATAAAAAATAAATAAACTCCAATAACAGCCCACTTTAAATTCATATATAGTATGCATATAGATAGATTGATAAAACTCTTCTTCACATGGCCCTTTAAAGGTTTCTTTAACAAGTCAAAAACAATTAAGCCAGGTTTTTGTATCATTTTGAGAGCTGTTGGGTAATATCAATAACATATAACATGTAGCTGCTAAAATATATACCAATTCCGCACTCTTAAAAAAGATGGTTATTAAAGTGTTCTTTAGTTCTCTATAGAACCATGAACAGTCAAAGAACCATTTGTATGCTTAAAAGAGCAATATGCAAGAGCTGACATGATTCCAAAATGTGAAATAAAGAAATAACAGTTTTAACGGTTTCAAAAATGTTTATGTATCATGTTACAGAGATATCTACTAAAGTTACCATGCTAACCAGCTAGCCCTGGCCCATCCTGTCCAGTAATACCACTTTTAGTACCTGAAGGGGTGATAGGGATTTATTGTAGTGAAATCAGTCCAACATGAGATGATGAAGAAGTAGCACTGCTGCCACAATGGCGTATTCTAACTTATTATTAGTCAGTCATTGAAGGTGCATCTCCCGGTTAGTTCATTTAAGGACAGGTAGAAAATTAAGTGAAAAAAAAAACATTATGATGGCCGAAGAATGTGTTGTATATGATTCTATATTTTTTACTTTGTTAAAATGCCAAGCTTGCAACAATAAAAGAACTATTGTTAGTGATATATAGAACCATATTCAACACATTCTCCTGAAAAACAACTTTTACCATGCAAAGAACCATTTAAGCTAGCAAATGGTTCTTTAAGTGTTCACAGTTCAATACAGAACCATTGAATGACTGAATGTAATTGTGTATGTAAACATCCTCAAATCTGAGTTGACAAATGGGAGAGTATTTAACACTGTTTAAAAAGGTCTTAACAACATCAGTGCAGATATTAGAACCACATAACCAGCAAACAGAGTTCTTCATAGCAGCAGAAGTTTTGCAGATGCTCACCACACCCTCACAACAGGCAGAAAAACAAGCTAAAAGCTTTGCACACCGTAACATCTGCTCACATTTCAGTCCTGTATTTGTTTATTTCAGCCTTGGGTAAAGGTCAAAAAGACCATTAGCAACCTGCCCACTGCCTTCAAGTCAGCTTTGAAACGGGTGCTAATAGACAGCTGTAGGTGTATTAATGTTAGATGGTTCCTGTGTGTGGAAGTAATGGAATACATGTAACAGTGGTACATATATAGAATACAAAATACCTATATTTAGTTACAGTTACAATTCAAACAGAATCAGAATACAGTAAAATACTTAAAATCTATAGATTACTTCAAAGGAATTACTTTTTTAAGGTCTGCATTATTCAGTGCTGGAAGTCTTTCCAGGTTAGAGTGATCTGTAAGGTGGTTAAGCTGATGCTTTATTGATATTTGGGTTTCTTCTATCCAGTTCTGAAGTATAACTTTGTTGGCTATGTTAAGCATTTTTAATACAAGGAATTTGAGGTGACTGCACTGAGAAGGAATTAATTCACATTAAAGGCTATGAAGACTGGGATATTATTTTCTGGCCAAAAAAAGCTGCCTTCCATGTCCAAATAAACTTTAACCGGGCAAAGGTAAAGGTAAAGCTGTTGAGGTAAGTTTTATTTTTGTCTGCCTAAAGTTGAACACATATACTAGTCATATTGCCTAGCCAGTGAGCTACCTACTTAGCTGTATCGCTAGCCGACTGCAGATCAGCATGTTAGCATTGTCAGCGTAGTAGCTAGCTTGCTAAGCAGGCCTAGCTTACAAACAAACCACCAAGTGGAGACCAGGCAGTTTAAGATAAGCTTGATGTATACTATATTTTTGGTGAATTGTTTCTTTCCTATGACGTATGTACCTACATAAATACCTGGAGACTTAAATGACAGCTTAAAAACTACACTTATGGTATGCAAGCTAGCTTCACTACGCAGTAGGACTTTCTATAGCTCCTTGTCAAAATGTACAATACTCTTTATGTTACACTGTCGTGGTACCATTCGTTTTGCAAGATAAAAACATCATACTGCATTCGTGTTTACATGTAGGCTACATATCAGTTGCATTTCTACTACAAGTGTTAATATCCTTTCAGAGTGACTCGTGGGTTCTGTGTACTGCAGGTATCGGTATTGTATGCTAAATGTAACATTAAGCCCATGCAATAATAATGGAAGACAATGTTCATCTTAAGTAAACTAAGAGAATATGTTACAGACTACATTAAAGCGTATGGAGATAATAATTTCTGCAGATAATAATCTGAAATATATTTTAAAAGTATCCCTCCTAATACTGGATTGTTTGCTGTTATGGAAAATGGAAAGTAAACAGAAAATGCATTCCAGAGCAGGTTGTACCTTTGCTCAAGTACATAACTGTACCCCCCACTGCTATCCAGAGATATAGTTATGCTAACTTAATGTTCACTCGACTTGCTGGAGAGCGTTACAAATAAGTGCAGCTTCAAAAACATTCAGTTCTGCACTGCTCCGTGCGGAGAGGATAACGATTCAAGGCTTTGTTCAGAGGCCGTCTGAGGTCTGACAGATACGAAGCAACTATAACAACAGCTTTCCACAAAACCACAGCCTAGAAGACAAGGTTACTGAACAGACCGGAGATAGAAATATCAATATAGATAGAAACTGCATGGGTCAAATCTGGAGTAGCAGTTATCTCAGGTTTTAGCTGAAACAGCGATAGTGTGCTTCATCTACAAAAGGCCAGGAAAAGGCCAGTTCAGTGATATGCTAATGAAATACAGCAGATCTGAGCTAAGCTGACTCTAAAAGCCCATGCTCATTTTTTGGTACAAAATAGTCAATATTTGGCAAAGTCTACCGCAACATAGTGTTCTCAGGCTTTGATTTAGCTGTACTTCATTAGGGCTGATCAGTAAGAATGATGAACAATATGTCAATGCGCTACACCGGGGGCAACATTTCCAGCAACCCGAGTCTCTGGAGCTTGCACTAAGGCCGAAGGAAAAGCAAATGTGTACATTATCTGCAGTTCTAATACCGAGACAGGCCTGTGTGCAGGCAGCCTGGTGCACCAGGACTTGCTCCCAAGGTTGCTAATTAGCAAATATTAGCATCAGACCTGCTTTGTGACTCCCAAAGCAAACGAGGAGAGACTGAGCAGCCCAAGAGAGGAATGTGACTCGCTTCCTCATTACACCAACTTAAATTACATCGCCGTAACCAGGTCATAACAGCCCCCATTACAGTCTTAATAAACCGCTGTTCCCGCGGTACCTCCTGCAAGATCTTAGGCATGAAGACATTCACCGTAGACATGAAGCTGTGCCTGATATCCAACCAAAGCATGTTGCACTCATCAAATGCTCATTTATTTTCAGATTATAAATGATTGTTGGTGTTTTGCAGGGAGACTTTTAGTTGGCTGCTCTTGTTCTGTCTTGTTCCCATTACTGCAGCCAATGTGGAATCAATTGTTGTGTTTGTCGAGCTCTGAAACTCTATGCCTCGTGTTATGGTAATGACACAGAACAGTCTATGGAAGAGGAGAAAAGGCTAGGTTTTCATTTTAGTCATTAAATATAACCATATGAGGCCGGTTGCACCTACAGGTCCTAACTAAAGTGGTCTTAACTGCTAAGACTGTTTCACCGGTTATGCTTAGGTGCAGCTAAGACTGGTGGTGCACTTTCATGGGAAAGTATATCGTAATTTGTATGTATGCATGTTATGTGAAAACAGCTTTTTATATTGTGTCAAAGAGTCATGACAAATAGAACCGTGGAAATGTCCAAAATGACTTATTACACCACCAACTGTTTAAAAATAAGTCATTCAGTCCCATAAACAGACCTATTCAGACTGGTTTGGTATGGAATGGTTCAGATGTTCTTTACAGTGGTGGTGATGGAACCCATGGGTCACCGTGTCAATAACACATATAGACATTTAATTTACTATCCAAAAACACCAGTCAACCTACTTATATGGTTGATGATGGTCAAACAGTGGGAAATCTGAAATATGTTTTCTTTGGGCGCTATTGTGCCTTACAACGTATCCCTCCACCACAAATGAATAAAAAAAAATGGGATTAAAATCCATTTCCACCGTATCTATAACATACAAATAGACATTTCATTTACTATCCAAAACCACTAGTGAACGTACTTATATGGTTGATGATGGTAAAACAGTGGGAAATCTGAAATATGTTTTCTTTGGGCACTATTGTGCCTTACAACATATCCCTCCACCACAAATGGATTAAAACAAAGGGATTTTAAGGCTAAATTTTATTACAACTCTATCATAAAACAACATCTCAGACATCAGGTGTGTATTCAGAACCACTTCATGTAACAACTTTCTGTGAGGGAGCTTTTAGAGTGGACGTCTGTTCTCTATCACCACCACTGTGAACTTGATAAGTTCCTCTAGAACGGAGTGTTTGTAGCATTCTTGAAAAACAGAGTTCCCTTTTAAATTACATTGAAAGTTCTTCTGCAAAGTTTTTTGTATCCATCACTATAATGGAGATGCAAGGCCCTGACAGTGAATGCCAGCTAAGCAACCTGCATTACCAAGAAAAATTGCTATGAGCAGTCATTCATAACCTTTTTTGAGACGTGGTTATCTTCCAAGTTCAATAACTTAAAAAATTTGTGTAATTATATTTTCATATAATCATGCAGTTGCACCAGCCACACACATGACTTCAGGGTTTAATAAAGAAATATTAACTATAGAAAGACCAAAAACAGGAACCCAAATATGAATCAACTGAGCTTCGGTTCCAACTGCTCAAAAGACTGAACCATTATAATTACTGCGGTTAATGAAGGCTCTGTGTATATCTGTATCCTTATTTAACGTTGAGCACAATGAACCATAAAGTATCTAACTAGTCTAATTAGCTAGCCTGCTTGCCATTTAACTTATTGGCTGAAATGGAACGATGTACTGCTCTACTCTGCACACACTCTATGTTTACACAGAATTGTGTGGAGAATCAAACAAAGCTTTTATTTTACTCTGTCAAGTGTTAATATAAGCAAAAGCACTTGTTATGTGTCCCTTAGCATATATATATATATATATATATCAGTCCACTGGCTTGATAAGGTCAGCACCCCGCTTACTGTTTGCCACTGGGGGCCCACTAAAGGGACTATAACATGACACAACTTTAAAGGCATTATAATATGACTGAAATTTAATGACACTATAACATGATTTAACTTTAAAGGCACCATAACATGGTTCATCTTTAAAGACACTATAACATGATTTAACCTTAAAGACACTATACAAGGATTCAACTTTAAAGGCACTATAACATGATTTGACTTTAAAGGCACTATACAAGGATTCAACTTTAAAGGCACTATAACATGATTTGACTTTAAAGGCACTATAACATGATTCAGCTTTAAATGCATTGTAACTTGCTTTAACTTTAAAGGCACTATAACATGATTCAATTTTAAAGGCATTATAAGATGATTTGACTTTAAATGCACTATAACATGATTCAACTTTAAAGGCACTATAACATGATTCAATCTTTAAAGGCACTATAACTCGACTTTAAAGGATCTATAACGTGACTTGACTTTAAAGGCACTATAATGTGACTCAACTTTAAAGGTATTATAACATGATTTGACTTTAAAGACACTATAATGTCACTCAACTTTAAAACACTATAATGTGACTTGACTTTAAAGGTACTATAACATGATTCAATCTTAAACTCACTATAACATGATTCGACTTTAAAGGCAATATAACAGGACTTCACATTAAAGGCATTATAACAAGATTCAACCTTAAAGGCACCATAACATGACTTGACTTTAAAGGCACTATAACATGTTTCAACCTTAAAGGCACTATAACATGATTCAACTTGAAAGACACTATAAGACATCCATGGAGAAGAACTATATTCTGTGTAGTCATGTGGATGTTCTTCACACATCTCATTTACAGAATTAGTTATTTGAAGAATCATCAATCAAAATCTTCCTTACACATCCCTATGTATCTATGGCACCACTTCAAAGAAGGCACCTTTTTTGCACTTTGCTACTCTAAAGACTTTGCTCGGCATGAACGATAAATGCTAAACAGCTATGACTTTTTTGGTTTCACTGCATCAACAAGAACAAACCACTGCACGCGCTGTCTTACACATCGTAAAAACACTCTCTAGGCTACTCGTCGTCCAAAAGCAACCGTCCCCTGCAGCACTGCCCAAACCAAAACAATGGCCACTGACATCACTGTTCAAAGCTGGCCCTCTCTGAGGGAAAACAGGAAGACAGATTTGCACAGCCAATAGAAAGCTGATGTTTCACGCCTCGCATGGAACAAGGACTGCTCTCTTTTGATATACGGCCTGACAATAATTTTCCCAATGTTGATCTTCTCCCTCTTGGCCCCTCTCTCTCTCTCGCTCTCCCTCTTCTTCTCCCCACTTGAAAGTGTTATTTTTGCACAAATGTCCCGCAAAAGCTTTGATAGGAGCGTTTTATGTAGCAGTGAAGGGCAGCATGGGTTTTGTTGTGTCTTGGCCGTGCACGCATAGTGCCCCTGAGCGCTGCGTCCGTGTCCTTTTATGGCCGACGGAGCGGGAATTGCACGCTAAAGCTTAATTGTCTGAAGCTAATTCTAGGTTATGAGCTCGAGGGGTGAGATCAGATCAGACGTAAACAAGAGAGCGACAGGGAGTGCATTGTGTGTTACATCTACAAAGTTAAACACATGGAGGAGTAATCTGCTCATATAAACTACTCACGCTCGCTTTTCCTTCTAAAACATCCATTATCGGATGTAAGATAGAGAAAAAAATGGGAACAAAGTGTCGGAAGGTTAAATGATGTCAAAGCTTAGCGACGGAAAAAGGGGGCCAAGTACGGAGAGGGCCTCCGAGGGTCGACTCTTTGTACGGACGCTGCTTACAACACATAACTGACATAATCGTCTTTTCAAAATGTGTCACCCTTAAGCTCTCCATTCCAAAAGGAAAGATGGCCCCGCACATCTGCAAGTCCTTTCAGATGTGTACACATCTGCACCCCAAAGGCACAAGGTTTCAGAGCTTTTTATAGCTCACCAGCAGATGAGATGAGCGAGGGTCCATCCGTAAGAACATACCGTAGGTGTGGTACCTGTTCGTGTAGGAGAAGGAAAAACAATCCACTTTGCCTCAAAAATAGCCGCTGTGTCCGTATTCCTCAAAAACATGGCACACATGATGAAACAATAAACTGCTGAAGGAAATCCAATACAGTGCAAGACACTTGTTGAAAGATTTAAAGTGCTAAGCTGACTGGATACTTTCGGCTTTGTTTTTTTCCGTCTCCCTGCATCTGACAGAACATGACTTATGCATTTTCATTTTTGTCCAGGATTTCATTCAAGCAGTCTGATTCATATTCGCCTCACAGCCCGCAAGAAGAAAGCAAGCTTTGGAAAACCAATTGTTTTAGGAAACAAATGAAGAAAGCTTTCCTTGCTTTTAGCCTGTTCCCCAGAAAACATCACAAAGAAATGTAGTCAAGGCGTCAGGGACATGAGTGACATTGCTTACGGAATCATTTCTTTCTATAAAGCTTATGTTATGTAGTCCAATAAATCTCCATCCTGTGGCAGGAGCCCTCGGTGGTTCTCTGAGGGGGAACAAAAAAAGAAAAGTAGATTGGTTGTCCAGCAGTTTCCCTTGATTAATGCGGCCCACCTATGAGGTCAAACTGGAGCCATCATTTATGGACAAGGATCTTGTCAAAGTCAACAGGAGGGAAAGAAATCACTGCATTAAGCGATGTGGTCATTTTCTCTGAGGATACATTCACCTGCAGGTCTGATTACACAGAGCTTTTCTCCAGAGCCAGAGGAACCTTCCCCATTGGGAATCAAAAAAGGCAATGCCTTCAGAAACCAGCGCGAAGTTCACCAGAGGTGTTTTCTCTATTATGGGTGCTGGGGCATCACCCTACAGGTTATGACCGGCAATAATTACAGGATAATCACAGAATCATATCAAAATATAATCTAATAAAAAAACGACTTTCTACTTAATACTGTGTGCTGGTGAAGCTTGATGGAGACCAGATGCTAGATGACAAATCCTATTTATGTGCTGGTCACAGCAGTGCAGTTAGCCAATCACCAGCGCAGAGTGCTGGAGAAAATGCCCTTGACGAATTGAGTAGTCATTGTTAATTAGAATTAACACCATGCTTTAAACTGATCAGTAGCGTTTCATCTAAGGCTTTTTTTACACCAAGTTTAGTAAACCTGAACATGTTTACTTAGTAATTCTCAGTTCTGCTTCTAAATAACAGCTTCATAATCATTTTGATGGTACTCGGTCTAATAATAGGGAGATCGGCATCTCTGTCAATGCCACTCTGATCCCAGGATGCCTGCTGTAGAGCAGAGTGTACAATACCTCTCATGAGAACTGGGTAACACTTTATGGGACCTCATCACACACCAATACTACGGGTCTTCAGCAGCTATAAGAGTAAGCTGGCTCAGTATTCCCAACTAAACTGCATTCACATGAATTACATGGATTTTCTAGCTCAGAAAGTCGTTCAGACATCTCAGTCGATTTGAGCTCATAGCTACCATCATTTTAGTTCATTTTAATAAAGCTTAGCATTTCGATTTTTAATGTCTATGTTCTACAATGTTTCAGCAACTAGTACACCCGCACCACTACAAATCCTATTCAATTCAATTGTCATTTAACTTTAGCTTAATCTTTCCACATAGCTAACTTTATCTATCTTGTTTCTGCTCAGTGAAGGTGCATGGCCAACGACCTGGACAGTGTTTCCGGAAAGCGTTGTTGAGCCACCACTGTGGTGACCGTGGAGAGACAGTATTCAGTATTCAGTCTCTCTATCGTATAACTAAGGTAGCTGTTCAGTGGTGCTTTCGGGAAACGCATCCCTGAGTTGCGGAAGGAGAATCTGAATGCAACACTGGCAGCTTGTGAGAAGTGCCAGTAAGAAAGAAAAAATCCCAGTACACCAAAGAGTAAAATGTAAAAGTGCTGGTACTGCAGACCGATAGGTACCAGCCCACTTTAGGAACACTGATCTGGGCAAAAACTCATTTTCTAGGCTGAAGGACTTTTCCAGCAAGCACAGAAGAAGTCTGTTGCATGCCAAGATGGCACAGCTAATTCATTTGAACATCTGAAAGTGGAACAAAATTTCCTGTGGGGAATTGGCTAGCTACACAAAATGGCGACATTTAACTTCTGCTTAAAGCAGACTGTGGATAACAACATCTGCCGGGATTTTAGATGGCACTAAAAGTACGAAAGTCAATATGTAGTGGCATCTGATACGCTGGTGGATGTTGTTATTTGCACACGACATATAGCGCAAGTTAAACAGCTCCATCTTGTTGCCAAAAGAAAGGATAACTGCCAAAAAGTTCCAAAGCTACATCAAGACAGCCGCGGCTCTTCTGAGCTAGGGTAGGACGTAGATTTGTTTATTTTTTGTCTGTGTGCTTCGCAGCAATAAACCAGGGAGCTACAGCGCTCCAGTGACTGGAAAATTCTGCAATGCAGGAATGCTGGGTAACACTGTGTGCTTGTGAGTTTATCGTTTTTAGATTTGTGCTAGGTAAAGTGCAGATTATGGTTTTATTTGGTTTACATGTGTGGCTGCTACTCAAGTTAATATATTTATTTTTAGATTTGGTTGGCTATTATTATTTTGGGTCTACAGTAATGATAGTGCTGTAGTTATACAAACAGAGCCTGTTCGTCTGAGCGTTGGGAGTCTTGCCCTCTCAGCCAATTTTTTCGCCCCCATGCCTAATTAATCCTGCCACTGGGCCTCTTCCACTTCACCACACCACAGGTCTTGACTCTGCACAGATTAGAATATTCATTCAAGTCCACTTTACCGCTGAACGGTGTGAACAGAGCTCAGGCAAATAAGGAATAGATTTAACGCTGATGATGTGATTGCATAAGGTTGCTTGTAGGTGAACCTTGTAGAAGATCAGTGAGGTCAAAGGGAGAATAACTGAGATAATCTAGAACTTTGAGGGCACGGACCATTAACCACTGATTGCTTACTGTAAGTCCCGTTGTTCTGGGCAATGAAAACTCTGTGGATCAACTATTTTATTACATGGGGATTGTTTGGCCTTTATTTAGCATCAGATGGCCCCGGCCTCCTAATTGAACCAATATTTGGTTGTGTTTGCGCAACATTTACTAAGCCTAATCGGTCAAGAGGTAAGATGTCCAGATGATTTACGAAGAAGAAAGACAGGGCGTTCTTGTGTTTATTGAACGGCCAAAAATGACTCCATATCCCTGCACTGAGAAGCATATTCAAACCTTACATGTTGCAACTGATTCGGCCAAGCCAAGCATCTGCGTACATGTTGTACTTTATTTTTGTTAATTTGAGTTCAACTTTTAGCCAAATTTTGGCAGACATTGGAGCAAAAGTAGGTGTTTCAATGTCTCAGAAAGGCTCGGCTTTTCTGGCTTGTTCTATAAAATATGGTAAAAAAAAAATATTTAAAGTGTGCTTCCAAGGAAAGAAACACAAGATATCATCTTTCTCTGTAGGCTGTTTCATCTTCTGCTACGCCACTATCCAATCTGACACCTATTTGAACAGTGAGGCTCGAGAACGTGTGAGACCCGAGGCGTTGCCCCCTGCTGGCGAGGTGCGTACCAAAAGAGCAGAGCCGCTTTGATGTGCTCTCGGCGCTCAATCAGTTCAGTGTTTTGCCTTTGATAAGAGTGGTGAGGGGGAAAAACACCAGGTTGAAAAATGTTAATCATCTGGTGGTTGAAGAAGGCTTTTAACTCCCATGGAACGCAGGCCACACCTCGGGACGCTCACCAGCCAAGGCGTGATGAATCAGAGGTCTGTCGAATCATCCGACCTCACCGGGACACCTCTGCGCACATCCTGGTTCTCTCTCCAGGCTGGCCTGCGAAGGCCTCACGTCTCCACACTGACCCCGCAGGAATGTGACCCCCTCCCCCTACGCTAATTTTTATTACCTCGGGTTTTCCGCGTGTCACAGAGAGGACAAGCATATAACAAGCATTAGTCCCGCCAACGTTTCGGGGGCTGAGATCCTCAGCAGCGTCCCAGGAAAATCACTTAAAGGTTTATAAGCTCTGACCACATGCCGGAGAAAGAGGGAAGTAGTCACTTTCACCAGCAGCATGGACTGATATTCGCATGCTAAGCCAGTCTGGTGGTGCTACGACCCTCCCTCCCTGCTACAGTACACTGCTTCAAACGACTTAATCAACCATCCTGGAAATCTCCCGGCCTAATTAGGCGGTGCTAAATACAGAATGAGACGGTCGTGAAAACCCTTTTTTTGGCGAGTCAATTTAATGTAATTTATGAACAGGCGACTCTCACTCCCAAGTCTGGATTCAATTAGCCTGACCTTGGAATTCTGACTACCAAAAGTAACTTTTTTTTATGCAGCAGTGAAACTTTAGCTGCCTGGCTGCAGTAATGAAAGCAAAACGTGGCATGAGACGGTAAGCGTCGAGTCTAGTTTGTTCGTTTGCATGGCTCGAGTTATACAAGAACGCACAGGTGGATTTAGGCTGCCTGAACAATGTGACATGCTCTGAAAGAGGGAACCTTTCAAACAATGAAAACAAGCTCTGCTCATAAAGTTCACCGATTTCTTAGGAGAATACTGTCTGTACAGTCCATTTGCCTAACTTAAATGAGATCATTCATCCATTTAATAACTTACAAAACAACCCACAAATATCTTTCTAAATCCTGAACCTGGGAAGGGGGTTGGGCGGGATACAGCTCCTCTGCAGTCTTAGGTTTTGTGGTCTGCCTAAGGGGGAAGGTGTTATGTTAATAGCATCTTCCCACGGTCTCATTTAGAAAAAAGACGAAACATAATGTGTATTTTAGAAATTATGACAGACCTTTTCTGTTTTGAGCTCACACATAACCATATTGTAGGGTCAGAGAATCTGAGAAAATAGTGAAAATGCTTCTATTTTTTATTTTATTTTAAGTTACGAGAAATTATGCTGTTAACAAAAACCATGGGTCATTACAAACACATCCCTCTCTTCAGAAGCTCTACCCCAGAAATTCATGGTCGTGCATTGTCAGGGCGAACGACTCTGGACTAACAAGCTTGTTTTTTTATATATATCTTTGTGGCCATAAAACCCTTTGCAAACAGACAAATATCATATAACATTAGAGCGAACAACGACACAGTGAGTAATCTAACTAATATTAGCAGGTTGTGGGTTAGCATACTATTGCTACAGTCGCTGCCGCAATCCTAACCAGCTATCCTATACATCAGCAAACAGGACAAAACAATACTGACCCACTGGTTATATGAAAGAGCTATAAGCACCCCAGTTGTCCAGCAGAACCAGAGCAACCTCTTCATCCCTTTACATGCCTTTCAACTCTCCATGAAGCTGAAGTCAGATTCTTGTGACTTTTCCCAATCCACCTTATATTCAAACAACAAGCTAGCAAGGAAGCCAGTCTCTCCACTGTCTCACTGACATTAACGCAGCTCTTTGCTTTTGCCTGATCCATGAACTTCCTGTTTAGTCTTTGTCGAAATATAAATGATGATAACTGAACTCATTAAGGGTTAACAAGAAGAACAGCTTATGACTGTAACTGTGCTACCTTTTTAAAACAGAATGTTAATTGAATGCAGGGGTGTCGTTTGGAGAGGCAAAGTTTCTATATGCCCGTGACTGATAGGGGCCCAAAACATTGATTAGAACATTATGTAATAATATTAAGTAGTACATAATTAATCTGTCATCATTAATAGATGAGTTTATTTACATTGTGGAATAAATGTACAATAAAACTAAAGGTTTCTTTTTTATTTCTTGCTTTTTATTTAGCAAAATGTAAACATTCAGAGAGTCTCTGTTTTGCCCCCCTCCTCTAATTATATGAAATGTCCTGCCCCCATTTGCTAGCAGTGAACTGCAGGTGAGGAGTGCTGGTGGAGCATCATATCTCAGCTTCCTAAAGAACAACCTGGCTTCCAAAAACAGAGAAAGAAAAGTGAAAGTATGTCTTTCTGTGCTTGAGCATGAGCATGTTCCTCTCCCACTTTAGATCCCTAGATATGGTGGTGCACAGGTACTTGAGTGACTCCACAGTAGAAGTCACAGAGCCACTAATGTTAAAAGGGGGGGGGGGTTACTGTACACTTACTGAGGCTTAAGAAATGGCATAGGCAATGACTTCACAATTTTACTACCTTGGCAGTACTTAATGTAAATGTAAATCTAATTCATATGTAATTATCATGTAATTACAGAGCTACATGTAAACAGGATTGAAATTGATAATAAGTGTATACTTTTTAAACAAAAATAGAACAGTATAAACTATGACTGCAACTGTGCTGCCTTGCCAATACAAAATTTAAATCGAATGAAGTTAATTAGAAGTATTGAATTGAATTTTGATGTAATTTGATAAATAACTGGAAATAAGTATCAGCTTAGCAAACAAACAAAAAAAACAGTGTAAAGCATTATTTTGCAAATGGTTTGTACTACTCTGTCGTGTACACACTACCTCCCCACCCTCCTCCCAAACTTCTCAGTGCATATCCCTAGCGGCATTCATCACATGCTTCAGCAAATAGCGCCGTACACTTGAGTGATTAGACACCCCCCTGCCTCCCTCCCTGGTCATTACCCTGTGGAGCGGCACTGCCAGGGAGGGCTGAATGCTTTGTCTCGACCCACCTCCTTTAACAGGCATTTCCAATGTGATTACAAGTCAAGATGGAGGCAGGAGTGGGAGTCGGCATGAACTGCACCTTTCGTTCAGCGCAGTCATTATACTAACACTGCCAGAGGAGATAATGGGTGAAAAGAGGCCCAAAATGTGCTGGCAGCTTTAGAAAATATCATCCTCATCCATCATATAGATCGTCATCCATCCATTTGCGTGATTACTGCATGCACTACTAGTGGTGGTGAAACTGTTTGAAGATTTTTCTGCATGTAGGAGGATATGAGGTTATTGTTTAGCATCACAAAGTTGCCATGTCAATGTTTTAACATTTGAGAAACAGCCTTATGTGAGAAACAGCCAAAGAGGAGAAGCAAGTTCTTAGACCTGGCAGGGCAGAAGAGCCTATTAATTAGCTTATTCAGTAAGACGGTGGAGACCTCCAAGACTTTGAGGCTGAAGTTAGCTTGCTATTGGCCAGTTTCAAATGTTTGAGTGCCTGAGGAATTACAATAGTAATTCATATTACTATTGTATATTACTATTGCAATAACCCATTTAAGGTGGAATAGGAAAATTCTAGCAAGAAGCTGAGGCCCTAGCTGTTGCACCATATAAGGTCGAAATGGCCTTAGGCGTGATGTGGAGAATATTTTTTCAGGCATTCAGAGATATATGAAAGTGCTGCACCGTTAGGGTGGTCTCTGAGTTTTGCACAGTGCTGTACACTGACATATCAGAAGTCATGGGATAGCGGTAGGTAAACTGACTATGAAGTGGTGATACTTCAGGGGACGGCTTGGAAACTCCACGTGGATAATTCACGTAGCCTTGCCATGAGCACGCTGGCCAGTGTTCAACCTCACTCACAAGATAGCACCTCACAACTTACACAGGTGTAGGCATTCCCAAACCGTCCCATGAGGTAACACCACTTCATAACCAAGTTACATACTGCAATTACAATTTACAATACCCACAATATGCTTAGGACAACATACTGTATTGTAAGTTATCAAGATAATGATATATCATCATATTGCTCACCTCCAGTCTTATTCGTTCCCAGTAAAAAGGAATACGCCCTATATGACCACTTCGGTGGTTTATCCTGTGTTCAGAGTTATAGTAACTGTCCTGTGAGACTGAGCGATGGATAAATGTAGCCCATAAACATTTAGCACTACTGGCAAAGGTTATTTTGTGCGAGAATAACCACAGTGCCTCTTAAAAAGCGTCTTTTTTACAGTAACATAGCGGGTGATTGCATCCTGCTGCCTGTCAGATGTGCAAAGCTTTCAACACATGTAAAAAATACCATTAGGGAGCAGAGGGATTTCCGCTCGCTTTGTTGTTCCTTCATCCAGCTCTGCGCAGCAGGCCTGACCCTGCGACAGATCCTAACCAGCTCATCCACCATCCTAATGTATCGCATTGATCATGAATTACTTAGCACCTCAAATAAGGGCTCTTTCAGGAGGGCCTGCAGATCCATTTAAGCACCTTAACCTTGAAATCAAACCTTTCGAAAGGTCAGTTAATCTGCCTCACTATCATGCCTAATAATGCTCCTATTTCCCTCCCACTGCAGCGCTCTAAATCATTAAAGACTGGGGTGACATTGATGTTAGATATAAGTTTTGCAAATCCATTTAGGAGCTATAAAAGATGTACATTTCTGGACAAAGGCCAGCAGAGGAGAAGCGAGTGGAATGGAATTTAGCACATTAATAGGAAATCTTGCTTTGGCAGTGTAAATCATCAGTGACATCAGACTTATCAGAATAATAATCAGCTGTATAAAATGAAGCGGAGGCCGATGGCACTGAAAGAGAGCAGACTTTCAATGATTCTGAGCTCTGCATTCCAGCCAAAAACTAGTGTTTGTATGAGTCTCATTTGGATTTTATTGATACTGATATTGATACTGATTCTGTTTATCAATACTCTTATTGATTCTCCTGTCCATAATTTGCCAAAAACAAAGATGTGGAAATATTCAACAGTTTATTAAAGAGTCAAGAGTTTATTAAACTGTTTCTTCTGGTTGGCAGGGCAGTCCGTCGCACCCCAGACGCGCTGCACAGCGTAGCTTTAGCAGAACGCCTCCACATTCTACTGGTATAAGTGTTCAACACCACATATCAGGCTTGTTATGAGTTTACTATCGCTTCGCAGACTGACTGTTTTCCAGCTGAAAGACAGGAGCCGAAAAAGGCTGGGCTAGTAATGTTAGCTGAGCTAATGTCCATTAGCATTTGTCTGTGTGTGTAAAAGACTGGCTGCCTTTTTCTGTGTGCATTTCAAGCCATATGTGATTCTCTGTGACAGACATCGCTTCTCCTGCTTTTACAGTGATACGCTCCTCACTGATGTTCACTGTTAAGACTGACTGATTTTCATAGATCTGTTTCTCATTCTTACTCTAACAGTGTGACTTTCACAGTTGTGATCACTTATCAATGGTTAATCTAAATGCTTCTGTTCAGTCGTAGCTGCACTCCTTTTCCTTTTCTCTATATAACTGTAGTCATATTCTTTTCCTTTTATTCTGCTCTTCTTGTGTGGGTGTTTTGCTATCCAGTGTCGACCCCAGTAAGATAGGTTCCCCCTTTTGGGTCTTGGTTCCTCTCTGGGCTTTTTCCTCTTGCTCTTAGGGAGGTTGCCGCTGTTCTTGTCGCTGTTGCCCTTGGCTTGCTCATTGGGGACTTTTCTGTAAAGCTGCTTTGTGACAAGTCAAATTAAAACTTTGACTTGACTTTGCTGTGGCTTTGTGTGGTCTTCATATGGTTTTAATTTAATGTAGTAATCTTGCATGATGCACTGTGATGTTTCAACTTTATTAGCATCACAAGCCAAACCTGTAAGTAGCAGCCATGCTGTGTGACTTTATCCAGGTTTGTTTGTTGGTTGGAGCAGATCATCTTAAATTGAAAGTTTCATAGTGAGTAACAACTCCCACTTCTACTTCTACTTCTAATTTTTAAATTTACTGTGTTGATGTCAAGATGGAAAGTAAGTAGCTAGTATAGAATTATATATTATAATATACACTAGCAGCTCCAAGTAACTAGCATAGCTAACTAAACAGTATGAGAAACAAGGTTATTTACACAGAGGTTAATTTTAGTTAGTCTATTTTGACATGTTTCTTCTGTGATCATCACAGGATCTTGCTGTAAACCAGCCAAACAGAGCAGAGCTCATCTAATTATTCATGATCTTACCAAAAAAGGGAAAACAGCTTGTTTCAACCCAGACAGGAAGTTGCCTTCTATGTAAAATATCAGAGAACAATTAAAATACTGAGTAAATGCTTCTATATCACCTTTGGGACTATGGTGGCACCACTAAAGGATGCTATTAGGCATGTTTGCAACATTGTGGTGATAGGAAAATTCATTGTTCTTTAAAGATGTGCTGCTATCCCATTACTGAATGTCCCATTTCTATACCTTGCATTTGACTCAGGGTTACATAAGCATCTCTGCAAGCATTTGATATAAACCTTCCTGTGATAGACTCATTGCATAGAAACACAGCATCCATTTAACATCTCCACTGAGTGTCAATATTGCTCAAAAACATAGGCAAGGAAACTACATTTCACCATAATAAACATGACATTAAATATACTTCTGCAAATGAAAAATCCACCGCCAGCAGGCTATCATCTATATTATCATGGCCCCAAGCAAGCAGTTCAGAAATCAGACAGCAGCACGCGCCCACTGAGGTAAAACGAACTGTCTTGCTTTGTATCCCGATGGTGTCAGCGGTTCTAATAAATATCCAAAGTGCCAGCATACTAGAGCAGCCCTGGAGGAATCTCATGCAGGAAAGGGCTGCCTGCTATGCTCCCAATCAGACTATTATCATATTTCACTCTCGCTGACTCCACAGCGTTACGCCACACTGAAGAAAATGGAGAAAAAAATTACAAAAAAGACCTCAAATGCTAAAATCAACACAGATAGTCAGCCCATAAATTTGACGCTTGTGCAACGTCAAAAGTGCTGTAATCAGATCTAATCAATCTCTCTGGCAAGCTAACAAACTGCAAAGAGTTGTTTGATCTCAGAGTACTGTAGGCTTATGAGTGGAAAAATGATTAGGTGGTGAAATGTATGGGGGCTTGTGGGTAACGCTAGCACAAGATCATTTGGGAAAAGCAGAACTGCAAGGTAAATTAGTTTTTGATGAGAAAAAATGGGCTTGAAACGATAGCTGGTCTGAAACGGCCAATTTTTAAGAATTTCGCCATTGTTCATTCGCCGGTGCTGGAAAACAGCAGGCCAGAACGTGTTCTAAAATTCAGAATATGGACACCTCATTAAACTCAGAACCCAGGTAATATTCACAGTAGGGTAATTATCCATAATGGATTTCCTTATTTAAGTTTAACCATGAACTACTATGAATATGAAGTAGCACATGCTGTCTAACAAAAAGAGCCAAATGACAATTCTTTGCTGAATGTTTGTCCATTTTTCCCCCTAAAGAATCCTTGGATCCTCACCATATTGCCCTCATCATCACACCTTCTTATTCTTGCTGTGCATTATGCTATAAGACCATAATCTGCTACTGTTATGAATCACTGTTTCCATCTTTCCAAACACACCAAATGTTTTCAGTGGGTGACCGGTCTGGACTGCAGATCACGTTAACATCTGGAACCATACTGTTCTAATACATGCAGAATGTTGTTCATTGCCTTGCTGAAATAAGTGGGATCCTCCCAGTAAAGACATCGATTGGATACAGCATATGTTGCTCCAATGCCCGTATATGTTGTTCAGCAGTAATGGAGCTTGTAAGATGTGCAAGTCACCCATGCCTTGTGCATCAAATTCGAGATATCATTGCATTCTGTTTTTATTTACATTTTTATCTTCTTTGGAAGCTGGATTTTATCTATTCTTGTACCTAAGCTCTAATTCCCAGTGCTGCCTCACTAGATACTGTAGCAAAGTCTTTATTTTGTAACTGTATGTGTCATTTTAGGATCTGATGTTGACGCAAACTACACATGCACCACACATACTTCCTGTGCATACCTTCTGCTTCATTTTTAATTAGCCGCATGGCTCCATTGGCTAGCACTGACTCAATCCCCTTGGCCATCTGCGGCAGTGAGCGGGAGGCCAGCCCAATGGGCCTTACTTAACACAGCCGCTTACAGACACTCAGGCAATCACAAACTCTGAGTGTGCTGTGCGAGAGGGCGTCTGGTTTTTAGTAGTTTCACTCTGAAAAGGAGCAGACTGACTTGCATTCAGTGCCATTCAGCATGAGTGATAAATAGAACACATGGTGCGTCCTTGTTGGGTGTCCTTGGAGCAATAACTCCAAAAAACTTTTCAAAATAATGCAAAAAAACCCCTGATTACATATTTACCAAGACATGACTGGTGTCTGAAGTTTGCGTCTTTAGTTTTGTGCTTGAGCTGCCAGGCTACTGTAGGAGTAATGTAGAAGTCACATTAGCATAAAGAAGTTTTTTGTGAAATGCTTAATTGATTTTATTTGCCATAATTCAGCGACTGGGACTCTGGTTTCACAAATTACGGATTATGTTTGGTGTTGTTCACCGAGGTGCTCAAATCTGTCAAATCTGTGAGGCCACATGGCTGCAAACATATACAACACTGATGAGGAGAGGAGACTTTAGGGGGATACATTCATTCATGTTTAATATTTATACCAAAGATTAATTGTGTATTAATTAGTTTGAAAGTTGAGTAGTTTTAGGTAACTTCCTAAGCAAAGCCTGCTGGGCAATATAGAAAACAGAATGGAACAGAAACAATGACTGTAGTCCCAAGTTTCAAAACTAGTCAACTATTCAAAACTGAATGAACAATCAGTTTAAGGTAAAAGGTAGCAAAGAGAGCAAATGCTTTGGAATTCAGATCCGTCTGTCAGCAAACTTCTAGTTTGAGCATTTTATACTTCACAAATTTTTTTGACAAACTTTTGAATTTGTCTATATTGTTGGAACCTACCTGACACCAGAAATTAATCAAGTGTCATTATAATTAGTGTCAACTAATAAGTCATGTCATTTAAACACTTTATCACTCTTCCTGAAAAGTTTGTCCTCCTATGAGACCATAAAGACTGCATCTTGATATCTTTGACTTCTTAAACCTTGAATAACTGTTTCTCTGATTGATGCTCCTAGAATTCAGAGGCCATCTGTCCGACAGCATTCAAAGACTGTTAGATGTGTCGCCTGAAATACTCTAACATCAAAAAGTTAATTTTTAACTCCATCTTTGGCAACCTGTGAGACAATATCAGCTTTCACTATTAATGTGATTTACACGCTTTTATTGCATTTCAGTTGCATTTGAAATGACCTGCTGGTGTTATCATCACTTTTTGTTCTATCACTGTACAGTAAGTATATATGTTCATGCATCCAACCACCATTAACATATGGCAGCATTATGCCATTCAGAATGTCCCCAACACGGCCTCCCTGGGTGAATTCATCTCCCACTGTGGTCTGTGGGAGCAGCAGCGTTGGAGTTGGATCAAAACCCGACACCGTTAACACTCCCACATTAAGCCTGGACCTCCGGGTTTTCCCCTCGCAGCGACGGCCATCTCTCTAATGTCACAGTCAGAGCTGC
Source organism: Semaprochilodus insignis (assembly GCA_034552555.1). Lineage (NCBI taxonomy): Eukaryota > Metazoa > Chordata > Actinopteri > Characiformes > Prochilodontidae > Semaprochilodus > Semaprochilodus insignis. The sequence continues at coordinate 15,094,015 of CM067490.1, read as the reverse complement.
GGCTCAACACACATCACACCAAACCATTAACACCGCACTCAATGTGGCCCCACACCCAGATCAACCCGACCAGGCCATACAGCTTCATTTAGAAGTTTGGACTATACAGTCAACCATTTAGTCAACCAGTTCAAAAGTGACACTTACTGTTCAAATCCTAGGAATTACTGTTCTTAAGTTTAGAGTGTGCATTCAGACATTCAGAGTCATAGTTATTACCACAGAAAAATTTGGAGTTACTGTTTTGAATTCACATTTAAAGTTTGGAGTCACCACTGAAAGTATGGAATCACCATTTAAAAGTTTGATATCAGAAGTTTGGAATCACAAATCCTATGTTTGAAATTACCGTGGAATTAGATTTATTCATTCAGAAGTATGGACCATTTAAAACTTTGGAATCACAGTTCAAAAATCTCCATTCCACAATCTACAATTTCACAGTGTACAATTAAACACTGGCAATCAAAATTAAGACATTTGGAATAACCTTTTTAAAAATGTGGAATCACTATTAAAAGTTTGGAATCACATCCAAAAGTTTGAAATCATCATTCCTAAGTTTGGAATCACTGTTTGATAGTTTGGAATCAAAGTTCAAATGGTTGACATCACAGTTTAGAAGTCTGGAAATATTGCTTTTGTTTCCAGTTTGGTAATAGAAAATGAATGTTGTATCTAATATGTTGCTAATTATGGGTGCCCAACGCTAATCCTGGTGATCTGTCTATGTGGAGTGTAATTCCAACACCTAATTCTTTAAGATGGAACTAAACTGTTGTAGATCACTAGGATATGACCTGGGCACCCTGCCTTAAAAATAAGAAATGAATGAGTCCAGCATAATGAACAGGGCTATGGACTATTCCAGTCTTCCGGCTGCCCCCCAAAACATAGAAATATTTATAAATACAGCACTTATAAATCCAGTTTCTGATACTGTAATGCACTCTGTATTTGACATTATTGAACAAAATAACAAAAAAAATTCGTAAGACAAGTGATTCCAAACATTTGAACAGCAGTGTCAATGGGTCTATCCAGCAGATCACTGTCATCCATTTGCATTTTGGCAGGATTTCATGCAAAACCAAGGAAAATGCTTCAGTTAACAAACAGGACCTAACCAGCCCCCTCCCCACTTCCACCCCCTTTAATTAGACGCTTTGCTTGATGATTACATCCTTGCGCCTTGTGTGTGAAGGATGAGACTGCTGGATGTGCATGTGTGCGTCGATGACGAGTGAGTTTAATTTCTTTCCCCTGGGAAAATGTTTGTCCATGGTCGCATATGTTTTGCAGGGGTTACCAACAGTTTTTCACACACAAGTAAACAAGCTTCCAAGCTGCGGTTTTATGAGCAGAGCGCTTATGTTTACTATCGTGACACACACAAAGCTTTGAAGGCTTAAAAAAATGATTTTGGTAATGTGTTCATGTAAATTATAGTTGACATACAAATAACTTGACTTCCTGCCATGAGTTTAAATCAGAGGCTAGTTCACATTTTAATTAACTCACCAAACTCTAAAATCTGTTTTTACACTGTCAATACAGCATAGACTTCTGCAGTTCGCTGCTTTACAGATATATAAATGAGCTTATTTGCAAATTCTGCATAGCCTTTTGACACTCCTTACCGCAACCCAGAAGAGGCCAAGGGTCTACCTTTAAAGGAATGCTCCAACTGTTTTCGATCTAAAGTCTACTGCTGCATCTGTAGCATACAGTTGATTCCAAGAAAAGATCTGAGCACCCAATGATTCAAAATCTGCATATAATAGGAGCCACTGGGCAGTTGAACTTTGTCTAACCGGTACGGTTAGCAATACTTCCTGGTCGTTATTGTTATGCTCAAGGTTTTCTGGCAGGACAAGTTAGGAGCCAGTGAAAACCTACACTCTTAAAAAAGCCGGTTCTTTTAGGATTCTTTAATAAAAACAATTATTCTATACAGAGCCATTACACTCAATCAACAATAAGATGTTGAAATCCCACAACTAACTGGTTGTGCCCTTGGACCATTGCTCCAGGTGGCGCTGCTCTGCTGGCAAAACTGTGCTAATCCTAGACTTGGCAAAGTTAGACGGCAAAATGACAAATTTCCCCTGTAGGATCAATATATTTTATAACATAAGATTTACTAGAATATGCAATAGTGGTGTTATAATGTCCAAACTTTATACTTTTCAGGTCTTCTGTAACATTTCCAAATGCTTTTTTTTTTCTTATTTTCCTGGCATTTTCCATTTTCCATTTCCAGGTTTTCCGAGTCTGTGTTGAATAACCACTGATGACGTTATGAATAAACCACAGGAGAACAGAATGCTGTACAACAAGCGACTTTAATAATCTGTGATAAAGCCACATTCCACAGGCCAGAAGAACATGAAATGCCCTTTTCCAATAAGCCCAGGATTTCACTACTGAGAAATTTGTATAGTGCTTTAAACTGACTTCAAACTGTACATGATTATAGGGCATTAGCTCCCTCTCCAACCACACATGACTTTTATTGTAGTCTTAGGGAAACCAGAGATAAACTTAGAGAGGTGTTACGTTTTGATTCTGATTAGCTCCCATCCTACCAGAACTAATATTTCTATTAAAATGAAGCTCACTGAAGAGCTCTCATACCTACTTAAGATGCATAAAGCAGCACAACATTGTTGAAAAACTTGCATTGCTTGTCGCCATGATGCCCAATAACGTAGTTCATTCAGGTCTGAGAGTGCTTGTTTAACAGTATGCAAAAGAACACGAGTAGATCGATAGCTGTGCCGACACACTGCTAATGGTGAGCAGTGTGGAATGATGAGGGTGAGGGCCACTCTCATCACTATGCATCACCTTCCCCAAGGCTTCCCAGGGCTCTGCATATCGCAATCAAGTGCAGAGCATCACAAGGAGCGGGTGTTTAGCACTGCCGGCTCCCCCGCCGATAAAAACACTAGTGTTTAATTAATGGGGGGCAAGAAGGCCTTGTTGTCAGGAGGCAGTTAAGCTAACGATCAGAGGAAAAGTGCAACCGTCTGCAATAATCCATACACTTATGTTCAGAATTCGGCACTATGAAGGACACTAAGCTTCGCTGCTTAGTCAGTGTATTCACAATGGGGAGACACTTCATCCATATCAAATCAATACTGGGGCGCTTTAGGCAAATAGAGCCAGTTTAGTCAGCTACTTAACAGCGGCTACTGAGGAATGAGTGGCTCGAAGGTAAACGTTGTAACTTGTAGGTAGATTTTGTTGATTTTGCAAGTACTTTATTTTTATGTATTGCATGAAATTAAATTGGCATCTAATGACAGATGAAGCTTCAGAAGGAGTAACTGAGGTCACCAACAGTTGAGAAAGAACAGCTGGCCTGATTTTCCCTCAGAAAGACCAAATTAACGATGGCTGTCTGCTTTACAAAGCCTTTCAGCTTGTAAAACCTGAAGCCAGTAAAGCAACACACGGACTCATGTGACAGTTGAGCTTTATGGGAGGAACTTTGTGCACGGCTCTGGTTAAATGGGTGATTTCACTTTACTTCTAAACAAACGGTGTTAAAAGAGGCAGACATGAGGCATAGCCAGCAGACACAATATAAAAAAGAGGACAGGGCTCAATCTGTAGATTCACCCCATTCCTAGGCAGTTAGACATGGGTTGTTGTATAATCTGTTGTTCCAATGTTCATCAAGCAATCATGTTTTCTTATGTTACGGTTGAGTCTTGAGCAACAGAGATGGTAAAGAACCTGGCAGGTGTGCTTAAAAGCAGCGCACCGAGTCTGAGCTGATTATAGACAGAAATACGGAGGCAGACGAATCCTGAATTGGATCATTTTTCCCCAATTTGCTTTCCCATAGCGTAGAGCATGAAATAGCCCGCTTGCTCAATTTGATCACTCTCCACCATGCCTTGCAGTCCTGAGGGATTTTTTTGGACGGCGTGATTGATTTTTGGAACATCTACAACTGCAACAAATACTCTTGGGTGAGCACACTTTGCCAAACAGAAAGAGAAAGAGAGAGAGAGAGAGAGTTGGAGGAAGAAGAGGGAGGATGAAGGCACTGTTCTGCAGGGGAGCGTTCAATTTGCCGGCTCATTTGCAGCAAGTATGTACAGGTGGACAACACACACACATACACACAGTTTGGCTTGGTAGGTGTGTAAGCATCTGTTTGCCAAAGTACAGTTAGCAGTCCGCGTTTTCAAGGACGATGGGATACAGCAAACACGAAATGCTCAACACTGTCCGGCCCACATTTCCACTCCTCATGCAAACAAACAAATAAACACAGTTTACATTTATGTACTGATTTAAACTGAGCATGCAATTCCCAACCCTTCCACCCAAAAAATGCTTTTGCTGTTCTGGATGTTAGCTCCCCTTGCACTGGCACATTTCCTGTTTCATTGTTATCAACTTTGAGGAGCAGGATAAACGTGCTACGTGTTTCTCAGGAATATTCTGCTTTCACAATATCCACTTTTCCACTGCATGGTACCTCAGCTGGGCTCAACATTTTTGACCATTAGGCAAACCTGGCACTATTTTTGTTATCACCTCCATCTAGGTCTGAAGAGAGCTGAGCCAATACCAAAAGATGACATAAAAATGTTGAAGACTGCTGATTGTTTGGAGAGAATCGTAGAGAATGAGAAGCCGCTTTTCCACCATAAACATATGCTAACGCTAACTACCACCCTCCTGCATAAACAACCAGATTCTTCTTTTGATCTGAACTCTGATGCAGTGTTTCTGAAACTCTCCTGTATTTTTATTAGTAGTCTTTTGTCTTGCTGCCATCAGCCTTTTCCGAACAGGGCAGTTTCTTTCTTCAGTAGATTTCCAATGATGGCGCACAATGTTCATATGTAATCTCTTGTTAACATTTCTAACAACGTGTCATATGTAAAGTTGTTTTATAACTTTAAACTCGGTAAACAATATGCAGTTTTTAAGAATTTGGGACATTTGAACATTTGTAAAAACAAACACATATAATCACACAAAAAAAGTTCTCCCTGATCTGAAACATTGGAATGGCCATTAAAACTACTTGCCAGCATTCCCTCTGCTTTTTGACAGATGTTCTCTGAACAGGTGATAGTGGTCTGATAGACTTATCCCACCATGAGACACGGTTGGGTGCAGTGCTGGAAAGGCAAGACAAGTTCACCATTAATACCCTGGGAGTGGGAAGCTGAAACTCAATACTTCAAATAAAGCATCAGTCAGACCAGGAATCATGGTATGACTGAAATTGTGGACCATGAAGTTAGAGGCTCAGCAGAAGTTATGTTATAAATCTTATTGGTCATTCTGCCATTCTGCCTTGATGATTCACATTCCTCAAGTGTAGCTTCACGATACAGAGCACCGCTGGCAAGGAATGCTGATAAACACCAGGTTCAAGTTCATTTTACACTCTACTGGTATCAACTAAATGAAATAAAACATACAATGTTTGGAATCAGTTAACTATCTTTGTACAAACTGGCTGTTTTCCAGCTGAAAGATACAAGCTATGCTAGGTTAGCAATGTTAACTGAGCTAACAGATTATTAGCATCTGTTTGTCTAAAAGATTATCTTATCTAACAGATTCCCTTTCTCTGTGTATATTCCAAGCTACATGTGTTCTACTGTGTCTTTCTGTTTGGTTTTAATTTAATGTGGTAATGGTAAAATGCTGCTCGTTGCAGAACTGAATAGTGTTCTGAACCATGGAGCACTGTCATGCGTGGACCAGGAGAGGCAGTGTGGGTAGCTCCATTAAAGCCAGTGCGATGTACGGTGGCTCGAAGTGACTCATATCTGCCAATACTGTCCTTGAAATTCATGCATGACCAACATCCATTATTGCTCCAGGCACTGGCGCCAGCTGCGAGACAGGACAGGAAGATGTTGGGCATATCTAGCATGAGAACAGGCGTGAGTAACAGTGGGAGCAGGACATCAGCAGCCGCAAGAGGTTTACGGACTGCGCCTAGGCCCTACCTCCTGTTCTACAGTAAGGCCACTGTTTTATGTCTGACATTCAATCTGGTGGCCAAGCTGTGAAACAGGAGGTGGAGCTCAGGAGGTGGGTGTGGTCCTCACTCCTCTCGTGGCTGTCTCCTTCACTGGCACTGGCACCTGTTGTCAGGGCCTGGGGGGTCAGGCGCCTGGCATAATTACATATAACAACAACAAATGATCGTTTCAAACACTACTTGTGGTAGATTCATCCTTGTTTTCTCATTGCTCCAGACACTGAGAGAGAAATATGAATGGAGAAGTGATTTTTAATGTCCACACAGTGCTCATATTTGATGTAATATTCAGAGGAACTGCATGTCCTTAGCCTCCTGAACTGGTATATAGATGTTCTTGGCTAACACCTACTACATTTTAAGGCTTCCTAATATGCGGCAGTGGCTCTAAAGGGTTTTGCACACATGAGTGCAAGTAAACATCACCCTGTCTTCCTCCCAGGAGCTATGGAAAGTGCTGATAGCTTGGCACTGGTTTCAAAACGCAGTTCCCAGTATAAGAACCCAACCAACAGAGCAAAGAAGTAGAAATGATGCTTGCATGAATATTCATAACATAAGGTTTTGATGTTTTAGCCCTTGTAAACGTATGATAAAGCTGCGCAGATTTAAACAGAAGCAGAAGTACGTGGGCAGCACAGCTATGATGCACAAGTTTGCCTAGCAATGTTATGGATTGCTTAAGTAAGTCTCCTCCAAAGAAAATTGATCTGCCATTAACAGCATCCCTCACTGCCAAGAGGACACGCAGGCACTGTGGGAGGGAAGGAGGGGGCAAAATCCTGGATCGATCCAGAGACAAAGTTTTTAATAAACACATATCTCCTTATGGATTACAGAGAAGGCCGGATGGTAATGACATTCATGACCTGTAAATTGTGCTGGAGATGGATGTGCTCCCGCTAGGGCTCGGAGCCGGATTGGGACGAGGACAGACTGCACTGGCAGCAGCGCTTATGGAAATCAGAATGATCGATCAGTATCAATACTCTAAACCTGGAGCGAGGGAGCCATCCATAACGCAGTGCTTTTAATGAGAAAAGTGGGGAGTTTGGGAGAAGTTCAGCGTGAAGGATGGCAGAGAAAGGACAGCGAAGGAAGGAGCAGGGCAGACACGCGGAGGGAAAAATGCTCAGGCAGCAGATGACAGGACAAGGACCCAATCTGCAGCCGAAGACAAATGACCACCCCGGACAAAAGATAATGTTATCGCCCGATGTCCTTCGCTTCGTGCATATTTCCCACACTTCGTACAGCAAAATATAATATAATATTAAGAAAAATAGGGCAAACCTGCTCACAGTACAGACAGATGCTTTTAGATTTTTAGAGGAAGATGTTTTCTGTGATTATTTCTCCCCCAGACATGAGAAAATAGTGTAAGAGGTAGAAAAGGTATTTATAGATTTTCAATCTCAGACCTTAAGGAGACAAGAAAATAAGTCTGAGTTTGATGGTTCAGAATTGATCAAATCATACTTTCTCTCAGTCATGGATAAACCTCACTTCTCTAACAGTGAAACCGATTGTTTTTTTTTTCATATGTGCAGCATACAGTCATTCTGGGCTGCAGTAATTTGAGCACTTGAGCAGCATGGATATTTCACACTGAGCAAAGTCTATAGCAGTTATTTTGATTTCATAGAACTAAACATATATTTGGTTGGATGGCAAACTAAAGTGAAAACAGCATAATGCGTTCAGTTCATTGCAGTTGATTACAATGTGGTGACTGTGAACTCCACCATAGCATATGATTAACACCATTCAACTGACCGTTTATTGATGTCTTTCCCTTCTAAATTCAGCCACGTCAGTCACTTTTACTGTAGAACAGGTATTATTTGGATGTCAGAGCATTCTCAGCAATGCAGTGACAGTTTTTAACACTGTGTCTANAAAGTATCAGTGAATCAGACTGTAGAACTACAAAGTGCACCTATATGGTAAAGGTAAAGACACTGTATTTAAATATAAGTACCACAGGCCAAATAATACCCGCTCTGTGGTGGTCCTGGGGGTCCTGACCACTGAAGAACAGGCTAACAAAGTATGCAGAGAAAAAGATGAACTACAGTCTGTGATCGTATTACTACAAAGTTCTCTGATAGGGTAAGTGGGGCTGATATAATTGACAATTAGGTGTATTAAACAAAAAGGTCAGTCAGCCATATATATTGTCATGATACATCTAGTCTAACTTTCTTTCCATATAACTGGCATGTTTATTCACAACCTCACACTCTTTGTTGATAACAGACCCTTATTTTGACCAGTTTTAAAGATTTTTTGATGTAACATATTTGATTCAGTTAATCCGGCCTTTCAGGAGCATCTGAAAGGAAGAATCAGGTGGATCTCATTAGAGCTGCAATAAAGCTCTGCAGGAGAACCAGAAGCTAAACTCATTAAGAATCAGTTTGCTGGACCTTATTGCTGCTGAAGTGTAGCCAAACTCCATTGTTCTGTTCTAATGAACAGATTACTGCCTGTTATCTCCTGAAAAAATATGTTTTTCATGTAAGTGCTGCTTCTAAACTCAGCCTGTGGTACATTTCATCAGTTTCGTTTAGTGACAAACCAACTGACAACAAAGTGAACAAATTGCTCTGCCTTAAACCTGGAAGCTGCCTGTAGCTTGTTTATGAGCTATAATTCCCTCCATCACTACAATACGCTTTAGGGTTCGACATTGCCGACTGTGCGTACATGCGTCTGGTCCGGCATCCCGAATAGCAGCAGACACTGGAGCAGATGGGCAGGGGCAGAAACAGGCTGGGCCCGCACAGTCTACAATGCATCCAGAGCTGCTGACGGAGAGAGGGAGCAATAGAGCACCTGGCGAAGGCAGAGGACCTTCTGTCGTGCCGCTGTTAATTGGCTTGACTGGGAAAACGTCTCGCCTCTGAACGTCATCAATTTGAGACATTTGCTTAAGTGAAGCTCCAGTCCTGCAGGCACTGCTAAAGGAGGAAGGACAACCCACTTAACATGTCTCTGCACTTAAATGAGCAGGTTCTGGAAAGCTGCTGCCAATTATGCTTTCAAACCATTTGAATTTCTGTCATAGAGACTAGGGATGGGTATCATTAGGATTTTACTGACACTGATGCTGTTTATCAATACCAACACTTATCACTGCTCTGATTGATGCTACTCTCCATAATCTGGTGCAAAAAACAAGGACAAGACATATAGATGTGAGAAGGCTGTGATCGGCTCCCTACACCCAGAAATATTAGCAAACATAATCAACACAGAATTAGTGACCCCAGCTCACACTGAGCTCAAACTTAGCCTACCTTGCAGTTAGTAGTTTATGGTATGCTAAATACAGAATTTTAAATATGCTGATTTAGACCATCTTAATTATTCTATTAATGCTGGAAACATTTTCTGATTAGAACATTTACTCTATCAAACTATACTACCTGTAGTTTTAACTGTAAAATTGAACAAACTTAGGTCGACGCACACTGAGCTGAAGGCAAAGCAAGGGTTTATTAACAAGTTAGAAGTACAGCCAAACAAGAGAATCCAGGCAATCATACCAAAGGGAGCAGACAGAGTCATGAAACCCAAGGGACAAGCCAGAGTCAAAACCAAAAGACGGATAAGCGAACAAAACCAGAGGGCAAAGACAAAAGAGTAAACAAGAATCAAACACGGTCTGGATCGGAGTAACAGTCAGAAATAGCTAGAGAGAAACGCTCAGTAAGGACACAGAGTGGCAATACTTGGCAAAGTGAGTGTGAGAACCAGGAGCTTAAGTACAAACAGACTAAATGTGTGACAGGTGTGAGTAATCAATACCCCGGGGACATCAAAAGAGGAAACAGTGTGATTGGGCGAAAATGGACACATTACGACAACATCATTGGGTGGTGCATTCTGGGAGCTGGAGTTCGGGAGATCGGAGGCAGAGGGGAAACCTGGAAGCGCGACATTAACACATGGCTGAACCCGCTTCCTATTCGCTAGGTTCTTTTTCAAAAAGGTGCTACGTTAATTTGGTGCTGGAACTGTTTCCCATTAACTGTTGGAATGGGAAAATCCGAACAAAAAGCTGGAGAACAGAAAGGCTACTTCAGCTTCAGAGTTTTAATGCTGGCAGCTTGTTTTATTACAGTGGTTTAATCTATAAAAAATTCCTTCCTGATGTTATACGTAGGGATCTATCTATAAATATGCTCAGCTGCTATTATTAGAATGCCTGAGGCTCTGCTGGAAGAGGAAAATTTGAACAAGAAACTTTAGCCAGGTAGTTTTCATGTTGGTAGTATTTTTAATTAAGGAGATTTAAGCTATCAAATTATCCTACCTGGAGTTTTGTGTAGGGATCTGCCTGTAAATGTGTGCTACAGTAGAACATTTCAACAACAGGCCGGGTGGTGGTGTTTTGCTTAGGTGGAAAAAAGGGTCTGTTTTTAGGTTCTAGCTAAGGAGAGGATCCACTAAGGAGTGGATGGTTAACTGTAACTAAATGAGGCGGTGTTGTTTCCTTGCTATTTCTGCTGTTTTAGAATTTTGGAATAAAAAGCTTCGGTTATGGACCTGAGATTCTTTATGCGATAAGAAATTGCATTTGGCTGTATTATCATTAGATTCAGTAATGTGAGCCCACAATTTTGAACGTCAAACCGTTTCAGCGAAAGGTTAAGGTAGTCGGAGGAATGCAGACACTTTTGCCACACAGAGCAGAGCCACTCATGCTGATCCAGTTCAGCAACAACCATATGCAAACAGTTGTAATAGTTGTAATGAATTAACTTTACATAAATACTGATGGCTGCACTGACTGTCCAGAAACGTATGCATCTTTTCAAACTGACCAGTCATGTAACCAATTAAGTCATGGTACTCGATACCCATCCTAACAGAGACTTAGCACACATCTTATTTCTGGGGGTTTATTTATTAGTAAGCAATTCTTAAAGCAGATTAGCAGCTGACAAATATTTCAAATAGTTTCTCATCTTGTTAGGTGAGACAAAGAAAAGGCAGCTTAGGTTTGACTGGATTCACTTTATTGTGTACAATAGTGGGAACTTTGGCAGTTCCTTATAAACATTTATTGATTATGCAACAATGTACTAAATTAACAATATCAATATATAATGTTACAGTAAAATGAGAAGCTTTTTTGCAGAAGCAGATACAAAAATGCTTAATGCAGAGACAGAAGGCAGTATATTTAAGAATGCAAACCAGCACCACGAATAACAACTGACATTTTCCATTACTGACCAATTGCTCAAGCGTTATGGTGGCGGTGAACTTGCACACATTTGATTCTCTGATTATTCATTTCAGTTTTGTAATGTCAAATCAACAGATGCACTGAAGAAGCTGCACTTCAGGCATGCAAATGACTTTAGAAGTTGTAATTTAATGTTCAGCATCCCTAAGCTCTGGTACCCTCAGGTGGTCCCCTGGAAATAGCTTGAAAAATCATGATATAAGGTATAGGAAATAAGTAGTCTTGTCTGGTATTTGAATAGTTCATTTCCATGTTAGCAATTTGGTTCAGCAGATCTTCTTGAATTCCTCCTTCAAATTCTGGCAGTCTGTACTCACTTTAACTGCTTTTACAAGCTTGTTTGTCCCTCCTTCACTCTGTTCTTGTAGTGCTCCTCCGAGAGTGCTCGTAATCTCTCAGCAGCCTGTGGACACACAGTTAGCAAATCAATTGCAATGGATTCAATTCAGTCAGGAACATTCTGGACCTTATAGGATCTCAGAAAAGGCTTAATGGTTTATGGGAACTAAATAAAAAAAAATGTCTGTAATTTTTAGATAAATACTCTTTTTTAGATTAATACTCTAATTTTACTGTTAGGTTTTAGTTGGCGACAAAGGTCTTGAAATTGTCTGTTCATTTCTGCCCTCTAGATCCACCCCAGTTGACTGTGGGTGCTACTATTGTGAAATGGAAGCATTTAAGAGCATCAACAACTAAGCCACAAAGTTGTAGACCAGGAGAATGCTACTCACTGGAGTGCTTTGTGCCAAGAGTAAAGTTGGGGGTTTGAGGGTTTGGGCTTGGACCCTTAGTTCCAGTGAAAAGTAATAGTAGTGCTACAGCACACAAAGACATTCTACACAGTTTTACACAGTTACATGCTTTCCTGTTCCAGCATGACTGTGTATGAGGACAGAACCAGCTCCATAAAGACCTGGTTTGGGGAATTTGGTGTGGGGGAACTCCAGGGGCCTGCACAGGGCCCTGACCTCAACCCCACTGAACACCTTTGGAATGAACTGGAATGTCAATTGTGAGATTATGCCAGACCTCAAATGACCACAAACTCCCAAATGTCAAATCCTCATTCCCAAATTCCATATTAATGGCTACTTCATCCAACAAGGTCATATATGGGTGATGGTCCACATACTTCTGGCCATATAGTGTATAAGGTTAAATATGTGTTAATTAATCAAATTATATAAATGTCTTTGTTTAATCTTGAATAGCCAAAATGATCATGTGCAGCAACATTAGCTTAGTGCTAACATGCTATCAGGGGGATTAGCATTACCACAGAGATGCCTTTCTCACTTTCTTACGTTTATGACCAGAACTGAAGGCTTTGCTTTAATAGTCACAGTTCACAGTGGACGGCTTTATTTTCACACTGCTTATAAGAACCAAGGGCAACCAATATATCAATTCAAACATACAACAGATAACCAACTCCACTCTAAAGTGGAAAGAACATTCATGTTCCTGAGGCCATTGTTAAGACTGGGCAGTAAATTCAAACTCCTTTCACCACATCATAACGTCACCACATAACAAAACACATACATCGCCCAGGGCCGTGACTGACTGCATAGGATTCACAGTGAACAACAAGCAGCGGTGGTCTTTGATGTCTGGGGGGGTTTAGTTACAGTTTCCCTTCCCACTCTTACTCTTTCTCTCTCTCTCTCTCTCTCTCTCTATAGACATGAGTGATTAAACGTTCTAGCGCCCCTGTCATTTCCTGATCCAATTTTTTCGCCGTGTCACACTGTTTAATTCCTGCATCACCGCTGCTCTGGCACAATTTGATAGCGGCCAGCACTGCAGCTAACAGAGGTCAGTCTCATAAGAGTCGGCAGATGGGCTCTCCACGGGTATAATAAACGTTACAGCACATTAAATCACCCTAGAGGCGTGCCACCATGTTCAGGACCCAAACCATTCAATCAGGAAATCTCAGTGCTGAAAGATAAAAAGCACTCGTCGTATTGCATTTAGCACCTCTGCTAGAGCTCCAATAATACACAGCTATAACAATCATAGTTACATGCATATGAGCATACGCTCAACCCAACTCATCCTTCAGTCTAGTGCCAAATAAAGTCCACATTACAACAGACCACAAACGTTCTCCTGAACACAGTTTGGCTAAGCTTGATCGGCGTAGAGGGGGTTGAGGTGTTGGGTTGGATGATCAGTACAGAGCTGCTGGACTGGATTAAAGTGGGTAACCGGTGTGGAGATCCTGGATTAACAGAATTATATTTACCAGCGCCTTTCAAGATACCCAGGTACCCTGTATATAGAACATTAAGTTTAAAAAATGAGAATAAAATGATAATAATAAGGAATAAATAATAGGATATAGCAAAAATTAAGAAAAATGACCAGTGATAGTGTTCCAGATCCTCCATAAAAATGTATAAACTGGAAGGTGTAACAGAAAGCAGGTGGGTATCAGAGGACCAGAGAGAGTATACAGGTGAATATGTCTGAAGACAAGCAGGAAGGACTCAGATCATGCAGGGACCTAAAAATCCAAAATAAGTATTATAAAACTGATAGTTCTGGTCCTAAATTCTGATTGGCCACCAATAAAACTGCTGTAAAATATACAATATATAAATATCTATGACCGTCTCACAACAACTGCACCACACCACGTCTACAGTCTAACAGCACATTATTTGTGGAGTACATATGTGTCCGAATCCCCAATGTCTGTTTTAGCTATATTATGCACTGGGCTCCAGAAGCCAGTATTTTAATTCCTGTAAAGTATACAGTGTGCTACATAGTGCACTATGTAATATATACGTAGTGTACTATGTAGGGAGCAGGGAGGATTCTGTCCCAGCATGAGAAGAGAGTTGGCTTTGGATTGGTGCTATATAAGACTCGTAGTGGTAATTTGGTGATAAAAGTTGTTATAAAGTGAAGCTTTCTGCATTAAACAATGCTTTATGTTTCATATCAGCCAAACAATCAATAAAAGCTGAGTCTGTCTGAGGATTTCTAGTATGTATATATATATATATATATATATTTGCATATCACCTGCATAGCAATAGAACTGGAGGCCATGCTCTTTGATGATCATGCCAGACAGAAGCAAATATATATGAATGAAAGGAAAAGGGCCAAGAACTGAGCCCTGGGGAACACCACAGGAGAGACGAGATAGGCCAGACCTAAACCTGCCAATAGTGACAAAAGGGGTCACATCATAGGAAGCCGGGATGGTCATATCGGCACATTGTGCACCATACCGGTTGTGCAGATATTATCATATTATGCTGTTAGTGGCAGTGGATAAAAGATGGCACACACCAGCGACATGAAAGATCTGGGAGACTAACACAAACCACGGAGAGGGAGAACCGATGGATTGTGTGACATATGCAGAGTGACCTAACAGCCATGATTGTGAACATTCAGCAAGCAGCGATGCCCTCCACAAGTCATCCTGTTAGTGCCAGCACCACTGGCAGACGGCTGCACGATGCAGGACTACATGCGCACAGGCATGTCAGCTTCGCCAAAGAGTGCAACGGTGTCGAGCCAGACTGTCACGGAGTGACTCAGAATGGCAGTGGGTCATCTTGAAAGTTCCACTTTTGTCTTGGTGGAGATGACTAACGAATCCGGGTGTATAGGCACCATGGTCAGCTCTAAGATGAACGGTTTGCTGTCACATGTTACGTGTCCAGAAGACCCGGTGTCATCAACACTCCACCCCTACCTCAAAAACTGCAGAACCTGTGTGAGAATATTCAAGCTGCATGGGATGGATTATCTTGTTTTGTTGTGTAAATATTAATGCTGCTGAATTTTGTGCAAGTTTGTCAGTTGCAGGAAGTCCTGTGAATAATGAATTTCAATAATAAAGGTTAGACAACACAAAAGTATAGATCAGCCTCATTACTCTCCTTAAATGAAGAACATAGTTTTAGCAACACTATTAAATTATCATTGAAAGGGCACATATGTTCATTTTCATTGTTAATAATTGCATTTTGGGGACTACTAGAACAGATTTACGTGTTTCAATTTTCTAAAAACAATATTTTTCTCATACTGTACATCTACATTCACCTTCTGTCTCATTTTCATTTAGTTTTGAAATATTCTATTCATTTAGCTAACAATGCTTTACAGATGGATTACCAGCTTATCTAAATTAATGATCTCATCAGGATGAGAGTTGGGTAATTGTTGTGCGGACCTTTGGTTGAATTAGGGTTAAGGATCATGAAGGTGTTTGGGTGGGTTAGGTTTTGGTGTGAAGGTCTGGTCTGGTTCAGGTTACTACTGTGGATTTACTAAGTTGGGTTTACTAAGTTGGGTTGGGTGACTGGTGTGGAGGTTTGGTTCAGGTATCTGTTGCGGACATACTGGGCTGAGCTGGGTGACCAGTGTGGAGGTTTGATTGGGTTCAAGTTTCTGTTGTGGATAAACTGGTATGGAGGTTTGGTTCAGGTTTCTGTTGTGGATATACTAGGTTGGGTTGGGTGACCGGTGTGGAGGTTTGGTTCGGTTCAGGTTACAGTTGTGGAGATATTGGGATGAGCTGGGAGACTATTGTGGAGGTTTGGTTTGGTTCAGATTACTGTGGTAGAGATGCTGGGATGTTGAGCTGGTCCAGTCAATTTAGTGCTTGATTGAGATGTGATAGTCATAACTGATGTGAAGATGTGGGTTATGTGACCGAGTTGATTATGTTGGAAGTGCTAGGTTGGACTGCGTTACCGGTGTGGGCACAGTGAGCAGGCTTGGTGTGGAGTGGAGTTGGTGGGCCGCTCAGTGAGGTAATCAAAGACACTAGCATGACGGACCAGCGCTGACAGGCAGCAGACTGACAGTGCCCGGATGGCGCTGGCTAATTTGATCAAGCTATCAATCAATGCGTCCAGATGGTCATCAATCAAGAGATGGACGTGATGTCCTCTTGCCCTGCAGCAAGTAAGCCCATCAAAACAAGGAATGTGATGTATGAAAGGAGACAGGGAGATGGAAGACTCTAATTCCAACTCTGTCTCTTACTGGACAAGACAGGGTCACCCAGAATGACACGTGTCTGAGGGCAGCAGTCAGGTAGCAGGGTTAAGTGCAAAACAATGGGCCATAATAAAATTTGTGTTCATGGATTAGTGTTTAGGCACTCTTTTTGGTTGAATTCATGCTTGAGTTTTTCAAAAAGAGCTTTTAAGGAATGATATTTCTCTACAAGTAAAGATCAGAATTGTCCAGGCTGAGGTTCCTTATTGATGTGAAAGCTAGACAGGAAATATGTTGATGCCTTTGAACTTTGGTGCTGGTGAACAGCACTTGAACAGCAAAGAAAACAACCAAATGGATCCAAATCAAGACCTTGACCTCACCTCTCATTCACAGTTCATAGCTCAGGGTGCTTTCTGTGAATAGAGCTGATTTTATGTCTCAAAACTCTTTAAAACTTTAAAAACTACTGAAGGTTCTCATTTTGCTTTGTACTTTTCAAACCTGGCTGAGCCTCTTAAAAACAAGTTTCTGATGCACAATTGTCTGGAAGCACTTTAAAGCTCTGGTGATGTATTGATTAGTCAAAATTATAATGGTAGCACTGCTGGAAATGATGGTAAATAGTTAATTTTTCATCAACAAAAAATGAGTGCTGACTGTCTGAGAGGGAGAAATGACAGGTTCTCTGAATGGTAAAACACAGTAAATAGGTTTAAATAGGAATACTGCAAAGCTGCAGATGATGCAATAAGGAAGACACAACTTTCAGACAACACTGGTTTACAGAACGTGCGCAAAATATTACATTACTTGGAGAACTTTTAGCAAAACACTACAACTAGTGTGTCAACGTTGAGCCCGCTCTAAGGCCCAGCCAAGCTGTGTAGCAGCTAGACGGGGGAGAACTGACCTGCTCCGGAGTGAGATCCCGCTGCTCCTGTGCCAGCATCTCATACCCTACCATAAACTTACGGACGGTGGCTGAGCGCAGTAGGGGAGGGTAGTAATGAGCGTGCAGCTGCCAGTGGCTCATGTCTTCCTTCAGGTAACATCCTGTCGGGGCTCCTAAAGAACAAAACAGAAGATCAATTCGTAATGCTAAACAAACTGCAGCAGTTTTAGTATCTGATACAAAGCTCCTCCAACACAAGTCAGTTATGAGGTCCAAATGACTGACAAACATGCTGAATCTATTCGTCAAGTCAAATTATGTTACATACGGATAACAGGTAATAACCTAATAAGGTTAGGTAGGCAGGCTTTTGGGAACTAATAGTCATGACATGAAGAAAATGACCATATTGAACATTGGTAAACTTCATTTGGTATGCATCTGTGCTGCCAATCAGTTGCAAATGGTGCAGCTAAAGAGTGTGGGGCCAGATCAAAGCTGACACAACAAGAGCTTCACAGAACAATCCATTCCACCAGGGCCCAGCAAGAGCCTTAATTAACAACACAGTGACTGTAACAGCGTCAGTGGCATGCGAGAAATCTGTTGTAGGGTTTCATGGTGCATATTAAGTTATAAAACGGCTGTGAGAACCAGTGGTTTGGCCCCAGTCCCAGCTCGCTTATCCCCATAATAATGAATGAAAAGCGTATCATGCAAGTTAAATCTGATTCATCCTGTCTGCTGCAATGAAACGGCCGTTAATTTCCTCCACCGACATTCTCTCTCCAGCCATGCTAGCCTGGTTCTGGGCGTTGTTATTGGGTTTTGGGGCAGACTGTTTTGTCCTCGCGTATGCACTCAGGCACACTCGCACTTCTTGGCTAGCACAGGACGTCTCAAGTTTCCCATCTCCTGTGTTGACCTTCCTCGGGTTGTATTTGACTTTTTGTTAGCAAAGTGCTACTTTCTGTACTGTGTGAAGTTACGGGGAGACGGCTGGATGCCAGCCATCTTAATTCATGCCAAGGAAAATAATTTAGGGCTTAGCTCCACAAATACAGTGCCTACAGTAAATATCGTCTGGAGCCGTAATAACATCTGGCACAATGGCCAAGCATAGCAAGTGAGCTGATCCGGGCTCAATGAGCCTGCTTTACCATAGTAGTAATGACATCAGCCCTAGTGCAATTAGGAACAACGTTTTAATTTTCTCGTACAGGGAGGTCACAGACCACATCTAAGAACCCCCTGGCCTCAAAGTCCAATGCCAAATGCTGGACAACTGCCATCATTAATACAGGAGAATGTTAATCAAAATTAACGTTCTACTTGTTAACATCTCACACTGGGCAGTAGATTCATGAAGGGGGTAATCGGAATGAGGTGCAGGGGTGCAGTCGGCAACTATATGGGCGAATCCCGCCAGTGTGGCATAATGTACATTATAATTTTGCATGCCTCAATGCCTTGTGTAGCTGTAAAACCATGAATAATATATAAACAGAGATAGAGAATACAGACACTGCAGACATGCCTCAGAGAACTTTAGTAGCCACAGGCACCTGGCACAGAACAACAAAAGCTGGAATCCAGGTGTTAGAAAGTTCTTTGCCCGTCACCTACCACCAATTTGCAGGGTGCACTTTGAATAATGTGTCATGACTCTGTGTTCCTGCAGCATTATTCACTGTTCATCCCTTTTCCCGGCTAAACAAATGAATTCATAAAAAGGGCCTCCACGTCTCAATGTCCTGATTAAATTATTCAATGCGAAATGCATTTCATTACTTGGCGAAAGAGCGGTGCTGGGGTTTGTTATATAAGCCTGGAGACGAGGGCTGAATTGCAGATTGCGTGGTTCATATTAGGTCCCCTGAGTGAGTCTGAACTGCCCGAGGCTACAGAATCTAAAACCTGGTCAAGATGCTACAGCAGCCTGGCTCCACTCAAAGCAGCCCGCTCACACTCACGCACTTGCTTTTTTCCCCAATTACATAGACTTTAATTGTGAATGTACGCCCACTTCACCGAGCAGGCCTCGCTTGGTTAAATGACCAGGCCCACTGAAGGTTAACACACTGTTGAAAGCATTGGAGAAAACGCTTGGCCAAGGTCTGGCAGTCTGCCCCAAAAACCCACACGCACCAGCTATCGGAAGGTGACATTCGGTCGAAGTTGCTCATTAGCCATGAACGTGTTACTGCGCTAACGTACAACAGTGCTGAGAGCTAATTAGCTCACTACCTCCCCGGCTCATCAGGAAGCCTTTGCTCAGAAGGGGACAAAAACAAAACAACTTTCTTTTCTGCTGAAATTAATGAGCTCCATTGAAATAGAAAAAACATTATTATTTTTTTTTTACAAGAAGCGCCGCGTAACACCGTTCTTTATTAATTGCGACTTTCACAGCCCCTCGATGACTGGCTTTTTCCCTCAGACCAATTAAAAGGCTGGGAAATGGACGGTAATTGTGGGGTGTCAGAAAAAGGGAAGATATGAAGAGGCTTTGAGGATAAAGGGCAGAATGTGAAGTGTAAAGAACGACTCTCTGAAGGGCAAGCGGAGGAGGGGAGTCGACACATGCAGAAAAGAAGCCAAAGCTCGGAGAACAATGGTGTCAGAAAATGGAAAAAGAAGCCTTTTCCGAGCTCTGTAAATGAAGCTTTCTAATCTTCTGTAGTGATAGGACCCTCTCGCTGGGTGTTCTCACCAACTGGGGGACACTGGGTGAGGAACTGTTTCTGTTCTCCTTTTGATGCCAGATAGGCTCTTCTTCTTGGTATTCAGCACACAGACATGTTACAGAATCACTATTAAATTAGGCATGTTATAAAAACCTCACTTTTTCAGTTCTTGTGTTCATTCATTTGCTCCTACCAACCTGCATATTGTGAAATAAGACCACCCTGTCAGTTTTTTTTGTGGATCACAAAACACGGGATTGAACAAGCCATTCAGATTTGGCTCCCCTTCCTAAATAAAGTGGAGGCTCATTAGAATAATACTGGATTTGTCTAGCCCTGCCCACAGCTTCAGAACTGCCTTTGCATAGGGGCACAATATTTTTCCTCATAAGCACCAAAACCGCAAGCACTATGTGCAAAAGCAATTTACGGGAACTGCCCTGCTGTTTATGTGAGTGCATGAAGTTGATTTCTGATGGTAATGTCCAGCAGACTTTGGTCAGCGTGAGTTTAACGCACCCATGATGCACAGAAAATAGAACAGATACAATTTTTTAAAAAATATGCAGCACTGCAATCCATCAGTTTTGGAATCAGTGTGAAAGACAGCATTAATATACTTATATTAATATATAATTCATTTTTAAGTTGATGTGTGTTTTTTGTCCATAAAAATCTGACTTGGTGCGAATACGCCTTTATGCCACGTACACGCTTATGGAACCAGACATTGATTTTACATTGTTAACCGTCTGATTTGGATCAATTATTAACAACAAACCACCCAACAGTCAAGAAATACAACCGACTGGAACTTGGCAGAATAAGGATGAAGGAGCTTCAAACAGAATGATATTTCTCTACAAGTAAAGATCAGAATTGTCCAGGCTGATGTTCCTTATTGATGTGAAAGCTAGACAGGAAATATGTTGATGCCTTTGAACTTTGGTGCTGGTGAACAGCACTTGAACAGCAAAGAAAACAACCAAATGGATCCTTGACCAAATCAAGACCTTGACCTCACCTCTCATTCACAGTTCATAGCTCAGGGTGCTTTCTGTGAATAGAGCTGATTTTATGTCTCAAAACTCTTTAAAAACTACTTTTAAAAAACAACAGTCACTTGACTGCTTTTAAAAAAGCAATGGAACAAAATCAAAATCTATTCAAGAAAATTGCTTCGGATAGTCAAACCAAAACTCTTATTTTGGACGTATATGGATGGAGATTTTTGTTTAAAAAAAAAAAAGAAGTAATAACGCTCGAAACTGTCTAAAAGAGCAACAAGAAGGATGGAGACCCAAACAGAAGACTGGATATACAACAGAGACACTATCCACTTGGCTGGCAGGAGTTGGAACTGACTTGTCGACACTAATAATAGCAATACAACTGCAACAGGTTTGACTTATATGACAGTTGAGCGACTGATACTGATTTTTAGAAGCTAAAAATTCTGATAGAGATTAACGTAAGTCAATATTACTTTAATTCTTTACTGACTGTCATACAGTCATAAACCACTAATCCTCAACATTTACCCAAGACCCGAATAATGCCTCATATCTCTTTCAGGCCCAAAATATTGTTTAATCCACATCCTGACCGAGTACGCCTGAGTAGCATTCTAGACTCCCACAGACCACACTGATGATCTCCTCGTGGCCAGGAGGATGGAGGACAAGCCACAGGCAGGCAGACAGGCAGGGTTTCCAAATGAGACCAAACAGAGAGGAGAACAGAATGTCACAGCTAACGTCTCCCGCAGTCCTGGGAACAACAGAGGTAAGAGAGAGCGAGATTCACTGTGGAGAACCAGCGCTTTTCTCCTTCTTTGCCTGCCTTGAGATGCATAAGTGAAAACAAATAAGACAAATAAATTGACTGCCTCTCAGTGTGCCTTCGAGGCAAGCGGCAATCCCGACTTCTTCTCCTTATTAGTCTTCCACTGGAGGTCAATTACCCGGACATATTGAGAGAATAACTTCTGTTTTAACTTTCATGACTGTGGCCTGGCTTTGTAAACAGAGGACTAATGAAAATAATTCATGCCCATCTTGATCCTGGGCTCAGCAGCAGCCAGCTTTAAGCTCCCTTCATTGCTGGTCAAGAACACCCACAGCTGAGCTGACCACATTGCAGACCCTGGGGGGGCAGACTGCTCCATGCTTTAAGTAGACTTTAAGTAGTTCTTCACTAGACATGCCACACAGAGCAGATAAGTTTTTATCTGCTAAAAATTACAGCTTAGAATCATTTTGATGATACTGACTTATAATAGGGAGAACAGCGTCTCTGTCGTTCCCACTACGGGCCTGTTATAGCGCTACATAACTTTGAAGGAGTGTGCACAAGATCTGTCATGAGAGCTGCATATTGCTTCATGGCACCAGACCAACGAATTTGGGTCTTCAGTTAATTATATGAAGAAGCTAGCTTGGTATTCCCAGCATGCCAGAGGCTGGGACATTGTCCGAGGATGCAAGGAAGAGAACAGGAACGTGTGACTGTGTCATACCTGTCTCACAGAGTTTTGTGTTTTTTCCGGATACCAAAAGTACCTCAGCCCTATTTCAGGCTGCATGCAAATACAACTCTGGAAATAAATAAGAGGCCACTCCAGGTTCTTCTTAAATCAGCATCTCCACATGTACAGCAGGTTCTTACTGAGGAACAGAAGGTTCGGTTCTAGCTTTACTGGCAGATACAGTGAGTGTCTGGTTCATAAGAACAAGGTCAAGCAGCAAACACACAGGACAACACAGCTACAGACTGGCAGAGGGCAAAAACCACTCTCTACTGACCGTGATGAGCGCCACCTCATTCTAATGTCACTTAACCTCTGTAAGATGACCTCAAGTGACCTACAGAAAGACTGGCGAGCGGTGGCTGGGGTGAAATGCACAGCGAACATGGTTCAAAAAACAGGCTTCTGGAGGCGTCATTAGTTATTTTCTAAATAAATAGATTTAAAATACAATATTTTATCTGGAATTTGGCAGACATGTTTCCAGTAGTGTATAGAATAAAACAGAACTGCTCATTTTGGTCAAACACAAACCCAGAAACTGTAAAACTACAGAAACGGATCATTTTGAGGTGGTCTCTTAAAGGTTTCCAGAGCTGTAAATAATGGCATCTCACAGCAAAATGTTTGGTCGGTCCTCATCCTTATCCCCACCATAAGCCTTGAATGTTTGAACCTTCTGTAATAAATTCCAGTAATATTGCTCTACCTTGTCCACATGGTTCTTTCTCTTCTGACACAGTCTTTGCTGGTGTTGTGCCAAATTAAGACTCCCCAACAGAGTCCGATTCCCTTCTGGATTCAAGCGTGCTACGCAAGCTACAGACTACACCTGGCATTTATTTTATTTAGACACAGAAACAACCAAAATTGAACGAGAGTTGGATTACCTTTAGCCCGTCAACAAATGCACATGTACAGTTGACCATGAGAGGCTCACAGCACAAGTTGTATTTAAAACAGTAGTGCAAAAGTGAAGCACACTCCGCATCTGTAGGAGGAGCCCAAGAGCCAAAAAATACAGATTCTCACATAATGCTGCTTTAATGAACTTGCATGTGGTGATGCGTTAGGCCACACATCATATTATACACTAAATATGTCTATAAGAGAGTACTGAGGATAACACTAAACAGCTTTAGTAATTGTACACAATACTTGCATATGAGACACAAATGTATAGACATTGCTACTCGTGAGGTATAATATATATGCATTAACAAACACAACAGCAGAGAACAGGATACTTAAGCTGGAATGAATATTGATTCCCCAAGAAACGAAGTGTGTAATCATCTTGTACCTTCGTTGTTTTGTGTATTAATGGATCTAAATAACAGCAGGACTAATATGCAAGTTGACCACAGCACTAAAAGCTGGCTAATTAGAAGCTGATAGGAGAACGTAATAGCTAATCAATATGCATGCACTGAAAGGTTGTGGTAGAGGTGGGTCAGTTTGTAATAACTGAGCCACAGTGGAAAAAGGCTATCAGTAACCATGTCCTTGGAACCATGTAAACTGGCCCCAACCTGAGATGACATATAGGCTACATCACTGAGCATATACACTACACCAAACACCATCTTACCCTTTTACCAAGGCTGGGAAAATATACAGGTTTATTCATGATATCAATTGCTAGCATTTTTTCTCTTTATATTTGATAAGCATGGGCTGTTCTGCACTCTGATCCTTGTTCTCAAATTCCAGTTCTGCTTTTTCTTCAGAAGTATACTCAGGCACACAGGGAAATGCCATCGCGAACAGTATTTTTCATTCTTAATGTTAGTTTAATGTTCAGTCATCGTGAGGTCTTTTCACGCTGAGATGGCTTTTATGGATGAAAAAGCAGATGAGATTTTTAATGCACTAAAACCTTCCCTACAATGCGCTTTTTTATTAAACACTCGTTGGAAGAAGATCAAGAAAGAGAAATGCATTCAATGATTAGTAATGGTGAGGAAGTCAACATTTATCTCTAGGCCACAATAAAGATGGGACCCATTTTACTAAAAAGGTGCTATGTGTGTGGTGCTATGTGTGTGACCCTAGAATTCAAGACTCCTTGAGCTTGGAGTTCCAAACATTAAAAGAAGCAAACAAACCATGGGCAGCCCTGAGCTCTAGGGCAAAATACACCATTAACATGTTAATGGCCCTTACGCATCAAAGTAAAAAAGCATGCAGATTATGATGTATGAACTACTCTGCAATGTAAACAGCTAGACTAAACCTCTGTAGGTTGAACATAGAGAAAAATGTAAATTTGTTGTTTTGTGTGACATTACAAAAACAGCTTATTCTCTTCATATACGGACTGTGTAGACTGAGGAATGAATGGAAGGCTTTAAAACTCGGCTTGTATAAGACATCAAACTGTTTTATTTCCAAAAAAGTGAGTAAAATCTAGTTTTCCAAGATATGTGCCCTTTAAACACGTCCAATGAGGCCTGTAATGTTAAACTACTACACTAGCCATGATCTATTTGCTCCTCCCAGCTTTTGGAGCAGAAACGCTCCATGGGCCAAAGCTCTATTCATCCATATCCTCCTCTCACATGTTAAATAGCCTGTGCTACACTGCGCTCCAGTTCCAAGTCAACACCCTACAGTCAAGGGCACCTTGGAGAATTTCCAACAAGCTGTATTGTTTGGACGGGAGCACAGAACATGCAGAAATGAGCCGTTTAAGTGCGGAGCCGTGCGATAATCTGGCCTCGCAGCGGCCTTACGTACACACAAGTCGTCAAGATGGGAACCAGGATATTCGACACTGCAGGAAAACTTTCTTTTTTCTTTTTTTTTTTCCACAGTGTTGAAAATATTCATCAATTCATTGCGACAGGTTCACACCAGGTAAAACACATTGGAAGCCACTTCAAAACGCTCGTGGTGACAAACATGATGTTGCGTGCAGCTGAGCAGAGCAGGGCTGTATATTACCCCTACTGTTTCTGGGCTTGCAGAGCACAGCGAAGCACAAAGCAAAAAGCAAGGCATCGGGGAACGGTTCGGCTGGGGCCGGAATTCACCACCACTCCGCTCTAAGCTTAGGAATAGCAGCATAAAGTAAGCACTGATGCCTAGGCACCAAGCAGAGCATAGGGAAAAAACGGCCTGCCATGCTACTTTAAATGTTTCTGAGCTTGAGTCAGCTTAATAGCTGTGTAAGGCTGATTTTGTATGCCTGGCTGCCTATTTAAATAAGCCTGACCAAGTCCCATTACGGATGTCACCATCACTTTTATGGGGATAATTCATCTGCCAGTGATGAAATGGCCTGTGGAACCAAATGACTGAGGGTTATGGTGGGCAAGAGATGTGACCCTTCATCGAGGAAGGAGATTCATATCGACAGACTCTGATATGAGGAAATCGCTTCACATGATTGGGGTGTTCAAGCTTAATCAAGTGAAGATAATGGAGTGAGATTAACTTATAAAGGCTGTTTAAAATAGATGAGCAAAAAAGTATGTATTTTGAGAAGCACACTCATAGGATATACTGGAGGACATACTGACAACCTACAGATCAGCCCTACTGCATTTAAGAATGATTCTGAGGTAGATGAGGGTGAGTCACATTTATTTGTTTGCTAAATAATGTGAAACATTTCAGGGAGATTAATAATACTCCTATTGGGGCTGCCCCCTGAAAGAGGAGTCGAATAATTAGTCAGAGACTTGTCATCATCTTGAGAAGTCAAGATTTATACTTCAAAAAAATTTGTGATATCATGCACTGGTGGTGAACTGATGAGGGAACTCAGGTGAAGCGGTTGGTAAGTTGAGTGCCTCTGTTAAACACCCTAACACCAAACACAGCACCTCACCTGGGCTTGTGAGGTTGCTAACTGGGCTTGGTTCGATAAGTCATGGTACCAAATGTTTCGGGCTGATGGTAGGCGCCTTGCGTGGAGCTGAACCCATGAAGCCATGGACCCCAGTTGTCAATAAGGCAGTGTGCAGGCTGGTGGTGGGGTGTGTTCTCATGTCATGGGGTGGGACTACTGGTCTGCCTAAACACGTCATGTCCACTACATTTCAATGCTTGGTGACCATTTGTGGTCCTTTATGGACTTTAGGTACCCCCACAGTGATGGGATAAAGCACTGTGCCATAGGACCCAAGTATTCCAGAAGTGGGTCAAGGAGCAATCTGGAGAGTTCTGGCAAATGGTGTGGCCTGCATGTTTGCCTGACATGAGCCCAATCGAGGCATTCCACCCTCAAACCTCATTCCAACTTAGATACTTTATGCTGCCTTGCAATGAGCTCACTGCCCAGTGTTCGGTGCCACTTTATAATCATAAATGTGTTCCCACGACTTTCTTAATGCGATTGAAATCATCACTGAAGCTCATGACAATTGATATTCTGATTGCCAGATAATATGAAAAAAGGAGAGAATAGTCAAATCTTCGTATTAAACAGCCGAATCCGATTCAACTGGCAAACAGTCAATGCAGTCTTAATTCTTATACAAGCTATCTACACATCTCCGCGGCAAATGAAAACATCATCTTTATAATCAGCATCTACTCTCTATGAATAATTCAGTCCAAAGCCGCATGAATGGAAAAATTACAACCTGTTTTTTAGACAGGGTTAACTTTAATAGATGGAGAGGCTAATTGTAACGGTTGTTAGGCTTGTAAATGTATCTAGACACATGGGACACATGGGAATCTATGCACCAAAATAAACAGGATTGGCGAACAGAGTTTGTGTCAGGCTGCAAAGTAGTCAGATATCTATCTGGTGAACATAAAAAACTGAGACGTATTTAAATGACATGCCTAAAAAAATTAATCAAAAACAAAAACATTAACAAAGGTGCTTTCTGTCATAGATATAACATTTGGAAAATGCAGTCTTTATAGCTGATGATGTGGAGGTGGGGAATATGGCAAAATATATACATGGCCTGGCCAAAAAATGTCATAGTTTGGATTTTAATAAGTATTGAAGAGGCTCAGATTAATAGAGAGATTATGTAGAGATTAATATGTTTCAGTTAACCCTAACTGATGCAGTGAGTAACAATCATGTGGAAAGACGTATCTTGTGGACATGGAAAAGGTCTTACTCTTTGAAATTTAAGGTCTGGATGTAAAGATTTTTGACATCAGATATAGTTCTCTCTGCAGCTCCAAAGTGAGAGGTCTGAGGAGCAGTACAGCAGTCCAGAATGAAAATAAAGCAGAAAAAGAAACTACAAACTAAACATGAACGATTAAAAGGGAACTAAAGAAAATCTCCTTATATACAGTACTGTGCAAAACCAGATATCATTTATTTCATCTGCAGTCAAAATGGTCAAAATTACAAATTTATGTGTCAAAAAAGAAGAAACTGACAATTACACAAAGCATAATATCATATCTTTAGTATTTAATTTGGGCACGCTCTCTGCCACTTTAACTGTTCCATCCTTTCAATCACAAAGTCAGCCAGTTCCAGCAGTGACCTCCCAACCAACACTGTTCTCAAAGCTCTCACTGACATTATGCTCCCCCAAACAGCAAGCCAAACCCACCTTAACTGCCTCTAAATGTCTTTCTTATGTGCACTACAACTGGCTAAAGGATCATATCCACTTTCCACTTCTGATGTGAAGTTTTTAGTGAATTCATTTGATTATAGCCACCAGCAGATTTATCATTTAACTCTCCTCTAAACTGACACTGCTCCTTAGCACGGTTACACTGTAAATTGGCTTACTGACCTTCAACATTCCTGGCATGTCAAACTGATATCTCATCATTTCAGCTACTAGCGCATACCCCATTGATTTACACTTAAAAAATAAATGGTCTTGCATCAAGTGAGAAGCACTTCAAATGCAGCAATGGCCACAACAAGCCAACACGTATCCCCATTTTTGCAGTGAGCACATACAGCTGAAAGTACACAATTAGATGGCTCTTCGAGGGTTCTATATATATTTATATATCTATGAATATTAGATTCACTAACAATGTGTTATATATGCTACTATATATGAAGCCATATATACACTCACTTAAAAAAATAGTTGTACCCAGAAGGAATCAACTCACAGGAATGAAACTTGGTGGGTAGGTTTGACATTGTAATACATGTAAAGGACTCGGCCGTGCATGTGATGTAAGCAAGAACGGACTGCCCTAACACCACGTCAGCGTCGTCAAAGATTGCAATGGTGTCATGCCAGACTGTCATGGTGTGACTCAGAATGGCAGCAGATCATCTTCAGTGACAAGTCCCATTTTTGTCTTAGTGGAGATGACCAACAAATCTATGTGTTGAGGCACAATGGTCAGTGCCTGAACCTCTATAACTCCATGCTGAAACATTTTTGGTGCTACATAGAACCGTATGGAACACTTTTTTCTCAATCTAAGAAGCCATTTCACCATGCAAAGAAACATGTACACATGCAAATGGTTCTTCACAAAACTAATGCTTCTAAATAGAACCACTGCTTCTGCTAAAGAACCCTTCAAAGCCATTTTCCCCCAAGTGTGACAAATTAAAGAGCAAGGGATTTTGTCTATAGTCTGCTTTAAGACAATCACAAATGGCCTCATGTCCACAAAGCCTCCGCTACACAACAGATGTCCACATGTTCAGAAACATGTTGGTGAGTGAAGCATGACTATCTGTAAGGTTACTGAGGGCAAGCAGACAAAATAAAGGTCTCCTCCATCTCTCTCCATCCCAGTGAAGGTTATCTGGTGGCACAGACCTGCTGGTTATCTGTCATTTGAGTGCACTCCCCTTTTCCCCCTCCCAGTCACCTTAGATAGTTTGGCACATCCATTTTTCCAGATTTTCTCTCTTTTTCTTTTTCTTAAAGTCTGGTTTCCATTGCTTTGTTATAGTTTTATCCACAGGTTCGCTGTTATCTGTGGTTACAAATAACAGCATTATGATTATCATCACTGCTGTGGGCCCAGTGAAAAAAGCTTAAGAAAAGCTTAAAAACCATAAACAAATTTGTTTATCAAAGAGACCATATCATGGAAAACCAAAATTCCCCTGCTTTTCTGCGAGGAAAGAGTTTGAGATAGAATGTAAACATTATTAAAGTTTCAAGACATACTCCTCACTCCCTATTCACCACAGTAAACTACTAAATTGCACAAACAGCTTATTTTGAATTCATTGCTTTTCTGAAACCTTCACATTTACATATAGCCTCCTATTTAGATATGTGGGTAGGGGCATACCCCTTTATTAAGGAGGTCTGGGAGGACGTTGCCTCTGAGATGTTTTAATTAGTCCCACAATTTCAGTTTGTGATAGTAAGGCATGCTGTGGTGAAATGATGCCCATTTTGCTACCTTCTTTATGTTATAAGGATTAATAATTACTGTTTAATATGATAGAAGCAATTAGCCACAATCTCAACCTTGTGCTGGTACATATATGGTACTAGATATACCAAGAATTATTCTGATGACATCAAATGACACATTTGCTACATTTTTCACATATTTCATTTTGTTTCCCTGAAGTCAAACTTGCATTATTTTGTACCAAATACAATTAGTCAAGTTTCAATTGGGGTTGTGGGTTGGGGTTGTGGGGTGCTGGAACCTATCCAGAAGACAAGATACACCATGGACAGGTTGCCAGTTCATCATCGTTTTGGTTGTGCCAAAAAGAATCCTGTTCATTTTAACATGGCCATTTTCCAACGTTCTCTTTATCCATTGGGATTAAACTGACTGCTTTTATTGCTGCAGCAAATATGTCTGTTCGTCAACTTTTAGAGTAGCACACGCAAAAATGTATTATTATTATTATAAAATCATTATTTTATATATTTGAACTAATACTGTACATTCTTTTGGGGAGGGGGCTCTTGCAAGTACTACATCCTGGATAAATCAGAACGTTTCTAAAAGATGTTCCAAGCTCCTTTTCCTGTTAGTGCTGTCTTTCTCTCCTCAGCCGGGATCGACCAGAGGAGTTTGGGTTCTCCCCTTAAGCCTGGTTCCTCTTGAGGTTTCTTACTTACTCCAAGGGAGTTTTTCCTTGCCACTGTTGCCTCTGGCTTGCCCACGGGGGGCTTGGACCTGGATTTCCCTTACCTATGTCTATGCATGGACTCCATGTTTTTCTTTTCCTTTATATAAGCTGCTTTTCTGTAAAGCTGCTTTGAGACAACATTAGTTGTCTCAAATAAATATTGATTGATTGATTTAAGAATTAACTCTGACTGACACAATTCATAAATATGTGAATAATGTAGAAAATGGGCCTATTGATGTAGAAATCACACATCAAAATGATTCTTGGTATATCAAGCACTATGTAAAGTACATGGTTACATTGCGGCTAATTGTTTCTGTCATATAAAATAGAAATTAATTATCGTCATAACATCAAAGCCAGCAAAATGAGCATCATTAACCATGTCAGCGCAGCATGCAGGTGCTCCTAAATCATTCGGCACAGTGGAACAGTGACGCGTTAATCCTACAGTGAGCTGCAGTAGCTGTTTGTAGACATAACTGGTGCAGGACAGTTGAAATGTAAAGCAAGAGAAAGCAATGTGGTTCGCGGTTGCACTACCAGAGGCAGGGAGGGTGCTGTTCTCGTGTGGCCAGCTGACCTTGGACAGAAAGTGGGATGTAAATCCTCCGCAGTGAAGGCAGATGGAGGCGGAGATAATGGCCGAGCGAGCAGGGATGAGGCAGTTCGAAAGTCTTTGCAAGGGTTATTAACTGCAGCTTGAACTTTGTTTTGAAAACGCTCCGACTTGCGCAGTGCCATGGCAGAGCCCGGAAATTTGGCCAGCCGTGCCTGATAAGAGCATAGATCAATTCCAGCCCAGTGAATCAGCTAGCTGAAACACAAAGAAGGCTGGCAGACTTGTGTAGGTGTGAGAGAAATAAACACAAAATGTTTACGTTGACAGGAAATAGGCTAAGCTAAAATGATTTCCATGAGTTGGCCTCGCAATTTAGCTGTGCACATTCAAATTGTATGCTGAAACTCAAGGGCAGCATTGGAAGTGCCATACACAAAGCACTGTGAAAAATCTAAACATCTTCCAAGAATCAAACAGTTACGCTCCAGATGCCTTGAGCTCTATAAGGATGTGATGATGGTAATAGAAACTGTAACTGTGGAATTTAACATATGGGTTACAACTACAAGGTACAATAAACTAGGATGTAACTAGATGAGAGAGTTAACGTTAGCTATGGAGAAAGTAGACACATAATAAGTATCTGCCGATCTAAAAAACTTTAGCTTCGCTGCCTTTCTCTAAAGGAAATTTCAAGCCATGCCACCAAATATGAATTTGCCAGCTGCGCCTGTGTTGAATACAGTACAGTTACATTATGGTGCTGAGGTTGGACGCTGCTTGTCATCCACCTAATGTATCTGGCATGTGGTATACTCTTGAAAAAGATGGTTGTTCAAAGGTTATTTAGTAAAGTCAATGTATCTACATAGAACCCAGCATGCACTGACTGGCTGCTAGCTCACTCACCGTAGCTGGGCCTCAGTGACAACACAATGTTTGGTTTAACAGTTCTTACTCTGGAACTACTCTTCTCTAGTTTTGTCACTCTTCCACACATGAAGCAAGAACTTACTCATTATCTTGTCCTCTGTCTTCAGCTTAAGAAATGAGTAATAATTTACTCCTTACACCCAGAACCAGTTTGATACAGCACAAATGCTTCTTTCAGTGTTAATGTTTCTACATAAAACCTTTTTAGGGTGTACAATATTGCATTTTTTTGGAGAATGACTTATAAGTTAATATCTTGAAAAATGAGCATCCTCCAAAACGGTAAATGTACAGAGAACAGCATAAACATTCTTTACTCAAATTAATGTAATAAGATTTAATTATAAGCCATTAGAGCATTTACAGCATTTCTGTTGATCCAATCATCCTGAAACAAATTCACACAGCGTTTAAACATAAAAATCGTAAACAGTAATGGAAACACCTGTTTCTCATGGGGCAGCGACAATATCATGGATTTTTGTGAAATGCATTCTAAAACTTCTCCAAAGATTTTTGAGGTAAACAGTCTTGTTTTATAGAGCGCTTGAGGCTAGCACAGGAGCTCTCTGTCTACAGTCCCCTGATAATAATGATAATAATGCTCTGATGATGGGCAATGAAGTTACAAAGGAAGGACGGTTTAGCTCATCTATAGCCACACAAAGTCCATGACTGTCAGGTCACGTGGTGGGATGCAACAGTGAAGAGTGAAGGAAATGGCAGGCTGTGGTCTGAAACATACATGAGAGAATTACTGTCAGATTATTTTCCAGGTCAGAGCGAGTGCTTTGTGCTCTATATGAAGCAGAGAAACCTGCCATTCAAGTGTAAACCAGCCGAGAGAGCTAGATGCTGCGCAAGATCCTCAAAAAATCTTCTCACATCCCCTGCAGGATGATGTAAAGCTCACCTCCAACACAATGTTGTCTCAGCATGGTGCACGGCAGACAGCAGCTGGATAGCATAGTGCCAAACCTACTGATGACTGATTGTAAGGAACATGTACACTGGATTTCTAGACACTTTCCAAACCTCTTTTTGATGAATCATCGTGGCTTGCCCACCCAAAACAACAGACACTGTAAAAAATTCATGCTGCAAAACTATCACTGCTTTGCTTTCCAAATGTTTAATGGATTGACTCTGCTCATTTCACGGACTCGATTACAGCCATTAAAGTAATTGAAAAGCTACACCGAAACCCACTCCTTTTGTTAAAGACCATGAGAGGTATTTGACAGATGGCTGCCTTACAATTATGTGGCTGCCGAATAAAGGCAAGGAGCTTTGATGACCGATCTTGCAGGAATAATCACCGCAAATGATCTTTAATAAGCCACGGAGGATAAGAGAGATGGAGGAACTGAAACAAGAGAATACTTGATGCTCTGAAGGAGATATGAGAGACGTGAAAAGCATCAATAGATTTTACTGAGCCAGAGGTACTCTGCTGGAGACAAAGATGAAGAAAGCATGAAGAAGACGGCTGAAGGATGGTCAAAGGGGAAAGTGGCCTTTTAGAGGATGAACTTTGTTGGCTTTTGCTTAATGGTCACATGATTTCACCACACACAGCACACACCACACAGCCCTCTTCCTGAGGGGAAAATAAAGAAACAGCGCATGCAAAGTGAAGAAAGCAAACATTAATATTTTATAACAAAACCGGACCAATTTTGTGAATACTCTGCCTTCTGATGGTTTCAAACTCAAAGCGAGTCTTGTAAAAAGAATGGAAGCTGTAATGAAGAACGCTGTAATAAAGGACACAAAATATTGGAAAATGTTACATTATATTCAGTTGTCGAGGATTCTGTGTAATTTTTGTTACATATGTGTTCTGTTGTTCCAGAAGCTGAAAACAGATAAACTGTATGTGTTGGCTTTGGTTTGTGTGACGCGGTAAATAAGTATGAATTCCATGCTTTAAAATTAGTTATTTTCAAATACTTGAAGTTGGTATCTAAAAGCAGTAAACGCTATTTCGGAACAGATATGTTATGATCAGGCAGTTATGAGGTGAGGCACTGATGTTGTCCTGACCCTCTCCCCATACCATTATTCCCCTCCACCATACTTTACTGTAGGCACTATGCATTCCAATAGGTAGAATTCTAGCGGCCATCTCCAAACCCAAATTCACACTTCAGACTGCCAGACAGTGAAAAAAGTCCAGTGGCAGTACTTTACACCACTGCAGCCGATGCTTGGCATTGTGCATAGTGATCTTAAGCTGGTGTACAGCTGCTCAGCCATGGAAACCCATTTCCTTGAAGATGCTCATGCACAGTTCTTGTACAAATGTTGCTTCAAAAGCACTTTGGAATTCAGTAGTGAGTGATGTAACAGAGGAGATATTTACATGAAACGTGTTTCAGCACTCAGCAGCTTCACTCTGTGAGTTTTCAAGATCTGCCATCACTGAGACATAGGTGGCAGATCTTGAAAACTCACAGTGCGAGGCTGCTATGCATTGAAACACATCCTATGTCACTGAGCTCCCATGCTACTGCTAGTCTATGGAGACTGCATGGTTATGTGCTTAAATTTATACACCTATTGTTGATGGTTGTGGCTGAAACAGCTGAACTCAGTAATTAGATGTCTGATCTAATCTTGCTTTGCAAATGTTGTGGAACACTGGAGGTCATGTGTTATCATGAACAACATTATGGTTGTGATGATCTACAGCACTTGCCTTCAGCTGGTGCCTGTGATTAAATCACCTTATTTGCAACACAATCCCTCTGGCTTAGAAGGAGAACTCTTGATGATTTTTTCTTAATTTTGATTAAATAGTTACCATGTGAAAAAAGTAATTCAGGGTGGTTTTCTCTGTTCTAGAGAAAATTACAGAGTCAGTATTGTTCATAGTGGTGGTGACAGAAACCAGACATCCACCTCTAAAAGCTCCCTCACAGAAAGTTGTTACATGAAGTGGGTCTGAATATGCTGCCTGGCTCTAAAACACATTATTATCAATGTATTATAATCCATTCATGGTGGAGGGATACATGAAGGACATTCTAAGGCAATGAGAACTTGTTGTTTCAATTTTCAAACTTGTTACAATTTCTCCATCAACATTCCATACAAAACCCAGAGGACGTGTTGGATCACTGGTGGTTTTGGATAGTAAACAAAATGACTATATTTGTGAGGCAATTTCCTTTTAAACCAATAACAAAAACAGCTTATTATCAGCGTTTAAGAGAAGCAGGCAAGCCGTGCCTCAAATTCAGAGTGGAAAAAACATTACCCCAATTAATTAATTCTAGCTAAGTGAAATAAAGAGGTTCAACTTGCAAAATACTGAACCCAAACAGTGAAATGACAAAGCTAAATGAATGATTCAATAATGCACTTAGGAACGACTTGTTAAACATTCAGAGCTTATCTGTTTGATTTACAAACTAGTTATCCGTTTAATGACTAATTCTCCATATTCATTAATATTCATGAACTGATGAACATAGAAGGCCTGTTTGTACTCATTACTAAATAATGGTTTATGAATTCTTATTTTGGCAGCTGTAATTACAAAGCTTTATAGGCTTTATAAGCACAAATTGGCGTTGGGAGATGCATTTGTTGTTTGTAAAATTATGGCCAGTGGGCACAGCTGCAACCGCAAAGATTAAAACACAATGGAGCATCATAAACAAAAGAAAACAACAATAAATGAAGAAATGGTGGAACATGATACAAATAGACGAATAAATTCTTCTCCACACACTGTCACAACTTTAAATGCTTTAAAAACTACAAAATGTGTGACTGAATAATTCACAGGCAGCACGATTTGTTCCTTTAGACTTGAAATCAGATTTGAAAATACGGCAATATCAGTGCTGACGCTGGGAGTTTTCTAAAGGGGGCAAATGTTGGCGAGCAAAGGGACCATTTTCATGTCCTCGTATCGGATGTGACAGCGGCGTGAAGCACAGAGGAAGGAAAGATGTCCAGCGGAGGGATGGGACGAGCTCTGAAGTTTGGCTGACGTTTAAGCACTGCCATGGTCGCTCCCATTTCCCTCCGCATATATTCCTTCATGCTGCTGTCAAGCCTCACTGTGTCCTATTACGAAAACATAAAAGCCAGAGAGAGGAGGAGTTAAAATATAAAACAAGAGCCATCAAGTTGATGAAGCGCTCTTTCCATCACACAGCAGAACTCTGCAGAGGTGACTTTAACCCTGAGACAGTTATTATTATCCTCTTCAAACGTAATTGCAGGCCTACCTGTTTAATCACACAGTTACACTAGATTAAATTTACATTGTGACAGCTTTGAGTTCAGGATTCTGAAGTTCTTAGTTTGTCTTAATATCAAAGAATGATAAAATATCATAATACTATCATAAATACATTGTATCATAGAATAGCTCACAAATGTTGTTTAGAATGCACACCTTTTCGGAATTTCTGCTTGTTTCAAAGTGCTAGGCAGCATTTTACAGAATTTCTGATGAAGTACTTGTTTTCAAAATTACTCTTAAAGACAAATGTTTTTAGTCATCTCACCAGACAAAAAATGAGTCACCTGTACCTGAAATGTAATAGCATGTAATGCCTCCACAAGCACAAACAACAGCTGTGATTTGATTTGGCATGGACTGGACAAGTTTTTGGATGTAGGCGACATCAAAGTTCAGCCACTCTTGCATCAAAGAATTGCGCAGTTGGGCCAGATATCAGAATTCTGCCACGAATGTCCTGTAGACTGGGATTTTTGCCACTGCTGGTAGACCTGGGCA
Organism: Semaprochilodus insignis; assembly: GCA_034552555.1. Classification (NCBI taxonomy): domain Eukaryota; kingdom Metazoa; phylum Chordata; class Actinopteri; order Characiformes; family Prochilodontidae; genus Semaprochilodus; species Semaprochilodus insignis. The sequence continues at coordinate 15,057,355 of CM067490.1, read as the reverse complement.
CTTGCATACACTGTAAATTCAGCTACTTCCTTCACACTATGGCCTTTGGCACAACCAAATGCAATCACTCCTTTTTACCAATCATTACAATCTGCTTTGTGACCCATTTTCGCACACCCCACAAGTATTTATAGCCTGATCATCCTCATGCAATGCCATCTGCAGGAGCCTGAAGGTACTACCACCTTAAAGTGTATTATAATACAATTACACACACACACACACACACACACACACACACACACACACACATATGTCCTCTGTGCATATGACAAAAACTTGAATTTTGAATCTTTAATATAGCTTTAATATAATAGTGAAGGAAAACGTTCTCAGATACAGTGGTAAAAAGAAAAGAAAACGAGAAGAAAAGAAAAGAAAAGAAGAGAGCTGATAATCATGCCTGGCATAGTCAAATGCCTGAGGTTAGTGAGAGGCAGTGGCGGTACTCAGAAAAGCATCACCTACATATTTGAAATAGTTCTTTGTATCATGTACTTTTCACTTAATGAAGTGTAAATGACCTTTGCCAAGGGCACTGACACACTGACCCTACACCATGGCAGACATAGACTTTGGTTGCTGGATTTGTTGCTGATAACAGTCTGGATGGCCCTTTTCGTCTTTGATCCAGAGCATACGGCATCGATTTCTTCCAAAAAAGATCTGGAATAATGATTCGTCTGGCCACAATACACATTTCCACTGTGTGATGGTCCAGCCCAAATGCTTCTGAGGCCAGAGAAGTCACTTCTGGACACGCTTAGCTTCTGTTTGGCACAGTAAAGTTTTAAGTGACATTTATTAATGTAACTCCATGCTGCAGTGCTTGACAAAGGTTTGCCAAAGTATTCCCTTGCTTGTGTGGATAGACAGTTATTGTTCAGTGACAGTTCTTAATGCAGTGCCGGTTGAAGTATCAGAGATCCCGGGTGACCAGCTTAGGCTTGCGCCCTTTACACACTGCAATACCTCACGATTCCTCGTTTAATAATATAATCCATTGTAAAGGGAGAAACATGCAAATTCCTTCCAGTCTTTTTTAACACATTTCTTTAATTATCTCACTAATTTGTTGACAAACTGGAGATCCTCTGCCCATCTTTACGCCTCAAAGACCTTTCATGGATACTGCTTTTTGTTCCAACTTTTTCTTGTGGTTGTAGGAACCCAAAAGCAGTTTTACTTTAATAAATGCATGAATTTAGCTCAATACATGCTACTTAATCAGGAACCACATTAAACATGTTTTGTTTGACATGTTTAATGCTTCATCTACTACATGAATGAGTGCACTTCTGTACTTCACCTACTACACTTCTAATAGCATGTGCACTATTTTTGCAAACTATAGAGTGTGTGTGTGTGTATGTGGTTTGGAACGTGACAATAATAACACAGCGGGAAATCTTAGCCATTTCTATTTCAGCTTTCATTTGTTATCATTACAGCAGCAAAGAACAGTCAAGAATATCAGTTAATGTGCTTTAAAATTAGGTTTAAAAAAAATAAAATGTGATTTTCTGGCCTTGCTGGATCAGTTATGGCTCTGCTATCTCATTACAAACAGCCACAGCACTGCTGAATGAACTTAAAGTCGCCAACTGAAATGCTTGCAGCACTATTTGTTGGAATACTATCGATTCTTGTTATCACTGTGAACAATTTGCAAAATAAAAAGAATAAAAAAAATACACTTCATCGCTGAAAAGGAACCCATACTAGAACAGTTTCACGTTTCCAGAAATCACTATTAATAGCGGATAGGAAATTTGTTGGTGGGGGTTAGCTTTGTCTTTTGTCACATCAAACACACACTTGTCAGCCATGATTAAAATAAAGCAGGTGTGAAAAAAACAGAGAGAAGGAAAAGAAAAAAAAAACACAAGCCTGACTATGAGCGAACAGCATGAAAGGAGAACTGCGGGCCATATTTCCAAAGCTCTAATGGTCGCCACAAGCATGAGCACACATTCAAAGGCCTTTAATATCCTGTTAGTCACTAGCGCGCACTAAAGGCCTGCTTGGCGAAGGACATTTTATGGCCCCATTAGGAGCAAATGATGAATGTGGCTGAGGCTTTGAGCAAGGTGCTAGCTTTCTCAGAGTCCGGACAGACGCAGGCCGCATTTGGCCCCATCGCTGCCCGACGAGATAGAACCAGAGTAACTGAGTCTACCATCTGCAAGCGAGAAGTGTCACTGAACATGTTCTTTTGATAAATCACCTCCCACCTAGAACACGCACTAATACGGCTAGAAGCAGGGCTAAAAGAATCCGCTTGGACAGCCTGAGAAGGGCTGTTTAGGCAAGCTATAAAGCCCAGGTTGAAAGAAGCTTATTTTTTCCCCTTTTGATGAATACTGCTCGGAAAATGAGAAAGGCTAGAGGAATCGAACTGCCCATTCGGAAGGTGAAAACACTTTCCTTGCCGCTATGTCTGGGTCAAGTTACACAGCCGCTTTCTCTTTGGAGAAAAGAAATAGCTTCAATTTCCCAATTCGCCCACGCTTCCACAAAGGGCTGCCTCATATATCCAGCAACAACAATCAAACCACAGACAATATAATCTGGCCCTGTCATTCATATTGTGACTTAATATACGTGCAAAGCTTGACTGGGAATTGATAGTAGTTTTGAAAAATATCCCTCCGTGATTTATAACTAGACGGCTTTCCTTCTCTTACTTCATAAATTAATAGTTGATCCTGAGTTCCTTCCAGGAAACTGAGCAGCTCTTGCTGTGTGCGGTGTTTAGCTTTGACATGTACATAAATTAGAGTATTGTTATGGAGTCTGTAAGCAGAAATAGCAGGTAGCGTTATTCAATCACTCCTTCCTCACCGAGCACTAAAGGAGCTCTGGAAAACACTGCTCCCTTAGGGACGTCCTGATCTGATTCAGGCATATTTCAAGAGGTCTGTCTGCTTTAAAAGGGAACCTCCCAACGGTTTTTCAAACGTTCTACATAATTAACTGGGAGAGATGTAAACACGCATGATCTTTGCACTAGGCAAAAGTAGGCAGCCAACAAGGGCCCCCATGAGCCAAGGGCCCCATAAAACCAGACATTAAATATACTGTATGTGAGAAATTATGCACCCCAAAATACACATACATTTTAAATGTAGGTGTGATTGTAGTGATCATATTTAGTAGCATTAACGTAGTCGCACGCCCCGATCATGGTCGTATGACAGACTGGTATGAACAAGGGGATACATCAAGGAGGAAATTCAGGAAAGTGCAGCAGAGAAACACATAATGAGGGAATAAATTTGATTTATTCCAAAAGCTAATTGTACGAATTGTTAAAGTAACAAATAATTTTCTCAAAATGTGATGAAATAATTTTACTTATTACTCCCTGGGAAACATAATCTCAATACTCATTACTTAGTCTCTACCAAATTACATCACTGTATTAGCAGAAAATGTTGCTTGTTTCAAGCATTATTTATTAAAACAAGCAAAATTATATGTGTTGTGTGATAATTTCACTTTATACAATTCTTTAATTAAAGAATTCCTAAAAATAAGTTAAATAAATGTGCAACCTACATACATATACTTAAAATACAAAAAAATACCTATATTGTCTAGATTTAAGATTATTTCACTTGTCAAGATGTCATTTTTGGAGCCACTCAGGAAATGGTCTTCCATCCTGCCTTTTGGTCAGAGCCCCAAAATCATTACATTTGCCCCTGGACATAAACGGTCACTCATGGTGGTTTGGTGTGAAATGCTCTGTTCTAGAAAAACGTATTGTTTTTTTTTAATTGGTCACAGTAGTAGTGACAAGAACTTGACATCCACCTCTGAAAGCTTCCTCACTGACATAAATGGTTGTACATACGCTGTCTGAGATGTAGTTTTATGACAGCTGTGTGATAAGGTTTTGGCTTAAAATATATTTTTAATCAGTTTATTTTAATCCATCCATGGTGAAAGGATACACGCATTGATCATAATTCAATTTGTACCTGACCATTTTCCACTGTAATGTGCTTTTAAGACTGATATATAATAAATGAGTGGCTGCCCCCTTTTGTAAATTACTCAGAGCTGAAACACTCCATATAACTTATTAGCATAAATGGGCATTGCTAAATGGCTGGATATGTGATTTATGTAAAGTCGATTCTTGTAACATCACAGATACAATCATTCAAAACAAGCATTTTTGTTTACATATATGGATTGTATGGACCAGGCACAAAAACATTATTACCATTCTTCTTATCAATTACGTGAAGAAGTAAAAAGGTTATTATTTTTGACAATATACTGTATATTGTTATTGAGATAAATTATGTCACATTACAATAACACATGAACATATGAAAGACATCATCAATACTTGTAAGGCACTGACCAACTGCATGCTTTTCATAGTATAGTATCGCCCACGGCATCTTTATATAATCAAAAATGACCTGTACTAGCTGTTTGAACTCTCTGAAGAAGCAGAACACAAACAACCATTAAAGAACAACCATCCAGCAGCTGTGCATAAATATTGTATAGAACAGAGTTATAAAGTCAGAGCTTTATAGATTAAAGATATATTATCTAGCCTAGTAAGACTACATATAGACAAATATTTTACAATACAATATTTTATGATACTCAGCATCAGTCTGACAAAATCTCTGAAATGGATATCAGAAGAAAAAAAACTAATTCCAAAGGATTTGGGACACTGTGTAAAATGTAAATAAATGTGAATAAAAAACAGAATGACCCATATTTTATTCACATTAGAACACAGAACACTGTTCAGATGTTGAAAGTGAGACATTTTACCATTTGAAAATTATTAACTCATTTAGAACTTAATGGCAGCAACGTGTCTCAAAAACACGGCCATGTCTACCATTGTGTAGCATCGCCTCTTCTTTTAACAACAACCTCTGTAAATGCCTGGGAAGTGAGGAGACCAATTGCAATTTTGGGATAGAAATGTTGTCCCATTCTTACCTGATGCAGGATTCTAGCTGCTTTCCCAGAAAGAGACGTTGTCTGGGTAGGATGTTGTTCTAAAACCACTATACACTGTTCAGCAATTCCAGATGTTCTACCCACGCCATAGGCACTAATGAAATCCCATACCATCTGAGATGCAGGCTTTTGAACTGATAAGAAGCTGGGTGGTCCCTCTCCTTTTGAGTCCACAGGACACAACGTCCGTGGTTTCCAAAGAGATTTGAATTCATCTGACCACAGAACAGTTTTCCATTTTGCCTTTGGCCAAAGAGAGCTTTGGCCCAGAGAAGAAGGCGGCATTTCTGGATTGTGTTGACATGCGTTTTCTTCTTTGCATGATACAGCTTTACTTGTGGACTGCACAGTGAACTGTGTTTACAGACAATGATTTCTGGAAGTGTTTCTAAGCCCATGCAGTGATTTCCAATACAGAATCATGCCTGTTTTCAATGCAGTGCTGACTGAGGGCCCGAAGATCACGAACATCCAATATTGACTGCCAGCCTTGTACCGTGCTGTACTGTAAATGGTGGGATACCCCAAGTCTTCGAAATGTTATGTTGAGGAATATTTTTTTAAATTGTTCCAATTGTTCTTTGCTTTTAAGAGACCCTGCCTCTCTAAAATGCTCTTTTTATGTGACTTGCCAATTGCAAATTACTCCTCCAGCTGCTTTTTATTAGTACCACCTACTTTTCCAGTCTTTTGTTTCCTCTGTCCTAACTTTTTTGAGATACGTTGCTGCCATCAAGTTTTAAATGAATTTTAAATTAATTTTCATGAAATGGTAAAATGTCTCACTTTCAACATCTGAACAGTGTTCTATGATGTACTGTGAATAAAATATGAGTCTATAAGATTTTTGCATTTTGTTTTTATTCATTTTACACAGCGTCCTAACTTTGAGACTGTATTTTTTGGGGCTGTATAACTGATATGACTCAGCCTAAAATATCCTGTAAGTGCTTAACTAAACTTTTGCACAAAGATGCACTTTAAATTTAATAGTGAATGTTTTATGGTGCTGAGCAATCAGAAACACGGCTAAAAGAAACAGCAGTGTTGCATAATGTTGTGTTCTATGTATTTCTTCCTTTAGAGGATTAGAACATGTTTCACAGTTTGATTATGATGTTATTTAGGGTTAAGCAAAGTGGGAAAGACTAAGAGGGGAAAAAGATGATACTGGCTTTGATATTGGTAGCATCAAGCATCAAGCTAACAATGGTGGTTTTACACACTGCATTCAAAGCTTATAGCAGGTCCAGATTCCCTTTAATGTTATTAGTATTATTTTGGTTTGAAAAGTATCATACTCATTTAGTAAAACTATTTGTCATTTTAGTGTTTTAGCAGGCAAGTAAAACAGACTAAAATTGACAACTGACTAAAAAAGGAACTAAAAACAGTACATATTATAAGACTTTCATCGAACAGCTAAAACTGTACACTTACAAAAGATGGTTCTAAAAGGATTCAATAGTAAAGGAAGGGGTTCTGTTTAGAACTATGAGCTTTATATAGACGCATTTAGTGTTAAAATGTTTTTTACATGGTGAAATGGGTCTTCAGATTGATGGAGAATGTGTTGTATATTGTTCTCTACAGAACCAAGAAAGGTATTTCTGTTGAATACAACAAGACCCTGTTTGGTACTGTATAGAGCAATTTTTGAAAGGGTTCTATATAGAACCATATACAACAGATTCTCAATGAAATGGTACTATATAGAAATAGAGCTTTTCTTTACTAAGGAACCCTTATATATATATATATATATATATATATATATATATATATATATATTCTG
>CM067490.1:15011460-15050472 GCA_034552555.1 Semaprochilodus insignis | reverse complement strand
CCATAAACTTTTGCTTTAACTGTATTTTTAAACATCGTAAAATAACCAAAAATAGCGGTCAGAAAACCTTTTTTTTAATTTAAAATAATAAAATTGGGGTCCAGCTTGTTTTCTTCCATGGATTCTGTTGAGACCAGAACTTATACTATTAGCCTTTTTTGGCTTGTGAGAATCAGGATGTGCTTATTACTGAACTGCTTGACATGGTCAGTAAAGAACACTATGCCATATCACTGAGCCAGAGTGGAAAGTGCCTTAAATAGTCTAATGGTGTCAACGCACATGCTCCTTGGCTGCTTGACAGTTGGGAATGAAATCTGAATTTTTGTTACGGGGTTTACCTCTGCAGCGCACAGCAGTTCTTTGGCTGGGTGAATGCATGTGGGAGCGTACTAAGTAATTTTATAAAGAGCTTTAAAGGTTTTGAGTATTCTGTACTTGGTTGCGACTCAACAACTTTAAAATATTCTTACTTTTACAAAGTGGTCATTTGGGTGATGTCAAAAAGTCAGCATGCTAGTACATTAATGATCACAGCTCCATATATGGTAAGATTTTTAGAAAGGCTTCACGTGGCTGATATAATTAAATGTAAAAAGTCTTTTAAACTCTCCATGCCATCTCTTCATCTTGCATCTCCTCACAGCACTCCTCGGACAGTTAAACCAATGGTCATGCTCAAGGACTCCCACATCTACAATAATCTGAAGCTGGACCTCCAGCCATGCTAACGATCTCTTTGCAGGAGTTGTTGTTGGCGATTTCTTCTCATCTTTTATCCGTGCCTTCCATTTTAAAAGCATGCCTGGGTAATAGTGAGCGAGAACGGATACATATGGGCGTCCGCCTGGCTGCCTAGCGCACATCCCAAATGAAGCAGCGTGAGTCATTCTTATGATGGATGCTCCGGGCACAGACGCATGCTGCGTACAACAACCGCCGGGCATGTCGGAGATGTAATCAATCCAGCAGGAGCGCCGCCGATTATACCATCAATGACTAATGAACGGTGCACACAATGAGCACAAGTGAAAAGAAACAGTGCCATTTCAAACTGTTGTGAAGGAGAGGAAAAGAAAGAGGCGGAGGGAGGAGAGGAGAGGGTGAAAAAACTGATTGGTTCTACTCATTCAGGTGAATCTTAAAACCTGTTTGGAGATGGCTCATGTGGAGTGAGGTTGAGGGAGGATGTATTTTCTTTCCTGTATGTGCTAAAGGTTGGTGCAAAAAATGTGAACACACCAAAAATGACTTGTTTTTGCTGATGCCAAATAGGTTAACACATCTAGCATGGGCCACATTTTTGTTTCATTTGATTATGTTTCACTGGTGATGTAAACGGTGATGTAAACAAAACTCAATGGACATGAGTCAGAATGGACATCAGAAGAAATGGACATCAGTCATTATGTTTTTATGGAAGATAAGCAATAACATTAATCTTCCATAATAAGACCAGAAACACGAACTAACAAAGTAGAAAGGCCATTTAAATTCCCCTAAAATAGCATTTGGTCACATTCAGCTATTGGAACTTTCATTAAGTTCTTTAGGTTACTTCATAAAAAGCTAACAAAATGTCATTTGTTTCAGAGAAAAACACTTTTATTACAGAACTGATGGTAGACTAGTGAAGGCGGCATGGACTCCACTAAGCATACTGTAAATGAAAAGGTGGAAGAGTCGGAGGCTGTTTGGAGCTCCAGGGTGTAATAACCAAGCAAACTTGAGACACCAAAACATGTGTCGGCTGACCGGCTACAGCAAAAACTTGTTGAACTACTACTTTAAATGTGTGTCATGCATGGCTGTGCATCTCATGATCACGTAAAGCTTTGGTGCCAAGGATGATTTCTGACTCCAACTCTCTTTGCTAAGGGGTCTTTGGGAAAAGCTGCTCTGCTCCCTGCCTTTTCTCCATCAGCTAAAAGTCCAGGTTTAGCAGGTGACAGCTGTCCGATCTGCAGTCTGACGCATAAGCTGCCATTCAGACTGTGAGAAGAGAGACTGATTGTGCAGTGGCCGGTCCACCAAGGCAGTAACAAGATACCAGATTAAATCTACCTGCCTCTCTTCACCTTGCTGCTACAGCAGGCTCTCCGAAAGCACAGCCCTGTGCAAGGTGTCAATCATGCTCCACGATCATTTATCCTGTCTGTCGGCATAGAATGATACTTCCAACAGGCAGGACTGATGGCGAGTCAGACACAGGTGCAACGTTTTGCCCAAGAGACAGTTTTTTTAAGACTCAGTAGGAGCATCCCATTGGAAAAAATGGATTTTCCTCATGTTTTTGAAGCATAAGAATTTAAAGCATGCTTTGCTGAATTTTATAACTTACCATTCATTGTACAATACATATAGTTCAGGTATGATGACAGAGGCCTTCAAACACAGACCTTGAATCCAGTTTCCAGTCCTGAAACTAGAAATCATTGGTAGGCATAACACTAAGTGGCCATTCAGTTACAGCAACAGTTCAGTTATTGTTCAGTCAATGGTAATTACAGAAGCCAGGACTGGAAACAGGATTCAGAAGGTCCAGATTTGTAAACCACTGCTATATGCTTCTTATAGAGCTTCTTGACAGCTACACATCCTTTCATACCCACAGTGTTCAGTTGGGAAAGATGGACAGAAACACCTGTGGATCTTCCGGATCTGAAGCAGGAGTGGAGGTTGATGTTCTCCTCTCTATCAAAGATGAAAGCTTTAAGTGCTGTTTATCTGATGGGGACAGTTTTGGTGGGTCTACCAGGAATTCCAGGTGGTTGTTAGGAGCCCAATTTCCTCTCTGTAGCTAATGATTTTTTGAATTTGTCCTTTTTACTGTAAATAAATTGCAAGAACTTTAGCACAGTACTGCACAGGATGTTTAATTCTAAAGGATAGAGCAAAGCTGAAAAACAATTACCTAAGTCACCATATGCAGAAGGAAATATGAGGAAATGTAGAGTATGGGCCCTTCGGCTTAGCGTAACTGTAGCTGTATGTTATCCCTTCACAACAATATGAATATGTTAGAGGATTTTTCATCTCTCACAGCTTACATCCTATTACAAAAAGAGGATGGGAGAATATACTGAATGTCAGTGCAGTTACTGGAGGGCCCTCCTGTTCATTGACTTGTAGAATCAAATCAAACGGATAATACTGTTAAGACACACACGCATACATGAGCACTTATTAAGGAATGCTACGGAGCGCGAGTCCAGCCCTAAACCATAGCCCTGCTGAGAAGCTCCATTCACGCTGGAAGGCAGTCAGTGGTTTAGAAGAGGAGACAAGAGCAATCTATTAGTAATGTTATTCATGAATAATGCAGGAGCGCCACGCTGGCGTTTCTGCATTATCAGGGAAAAAACATTTGAGACGTGTTTTTTGCGATATGGAGAGAAAAGAGCTTTCAGTGCGCCTAATCCGTGCGCAATTTGCCTGAAATGCGCTGACAGCTTTACGCCCGCCAGTGTGTCATTTTAACATCCTTCAGCGCCATATAGCACCAGCACTACACCTTCCCACCCTGACACTGAGACAACGCTCGACTGACGCCCAGACGCCGAGAAAATTCAGAAGTGTCATCTTCATCTGAGACGGGAGCACTGGAATGGGGTGGTGTCGGGCGGGGATGGGGGGGGGGCTCCCTGCCTTAACATTCTCCATGGAAACAAGACAACTGGCAACACCTGCCATTTGTCAAAAGCTCACCGCTGCCTCCCCCCATCTCATAATTGCCCCATCGAATGCATCTCTTACCATGCCAGCCCATTGAATAGGGGAAGGAGACCTCAAAAAGGTTGTCGTATTTCGTCAGGAGCCTTTTCATTATGGATGCCAGACCTGTGGTGAGAAGAAAAGAGAGAAAGAGAGAGAGATAAAAAGCTCAAACTGGGCAGAATTGACTTCAATTTACCTCCAATATTGCCTGGGCTTTAGCCAGCCTCATCTCATTACCCACGCACTGCACTAGACTCCAGGTTCTGCCTTCACAGGCAAAAACTGCATTCATCCTGACTTGCAGCCAGTATACAACAATGCATATACAAGCACTATCACTCTTAGCAATGCACAGTAACATATATACCATCCCCATTTCTGGCAAAGCTAGGATATTTTCTCAAATGCAATAAAAACAAGACTTTGAACATTGTTGATTATTTTGAAATTTTATTTCACTGACAAAAGTAAAAAAAAATAACTTTTAAGGCTTTGGCTGACCAATCTCATAGTTTTTCATGAATATAAACAAATTTAGAATTTGACACAACATACTCAAAAAGCTTTTAGTTTACCACTGAATTACATCATCTTTCCTTTAAATGCACTATTTAACTGTTTGGAAACCGAGGATACTGACTGTTGCAGTTGCAAGACTTCTTAACAGTCTGATTGTCGACTAATTCTCTTCTTCATGATACACCATACATTTTTAACAGGAGAGCGATTTGGACTGCAGGCAGGTCAGTCAAGCACACACATTATGTCTACAAAGCCAAATTTATTCCTTAAATAACGTATGATATAAATATTAAGGGTTTTAATACGGTGGCATCGGCACAGAGTAAGCCACAGGGGAGGCCAAGATTCTGCCATTTGTTATTGAACACCAGCAGAAAGGCACATACTCTGTAATTAGAACTCAGTAACATTCATGAATGTCTTACATTATAAATAATCTAAAACCTGAAAATATATGTATCATTACATCACATGCAGTGATCTTAATATATGCAAACCAACTCAAACTGGAGCTTAATATATGCAACAGTGTTTTCAGTGTTCAGACAAACAGAGACTGGTTTTCAGCTGTCAATAACATGGATTACAGGCTGGGTCAGAGGCCTCTGGTCTCCAAGCTGCCTCTCAAACTAGTATAATTGATTGCGCAGAGAGCGCTTCACACTCTCTAGGATATAGACAGACAGACAGGCCTCATTACCATTCATATTATGCATGCTGTCTGTTTTATGAAATATGCATAAACACATGCATTCATAATGACAATCTCAAATGAACGGAGGCAGAAGTACAAAAGGTAAATGTGTTTGGGGGATTCATACTGTGAAATACGACTCTGGGGAAATCATGGAGTAAAACATCTCTTTTGATCGTTCTGATAAAGAAAAAAGAAAAAAGGTCTATAACACAAGCAGGTAAACTAGGTACTAGAAAGTGCAATAAGGCAGGTTTGTTTAACAGATTCTATTACATTAAACATGTGAAAGCTCAATTACATTTACTTAAGACCATTTAACTCATAACCTTCAGGCTTCATTCAGTCCTTAAACATGCATTAATCAGTATTTACTATAAATATATTTTGCAACCACTATGAAACTAATAAAACTAATATCATCATCATATCAAAACCTTGTCAGTTCATTTAACAGTGTTTAAGGCTATTATACGTTGAACTTGATACACACAAAAAAAATACAGACAGAACAGAGAAGGTCCTTAACTTCTCAAAAATGGGCAAACGTGGCATTGTGCAGGAAGCTTTCCACTTTGGAAAAAGTGGAAAATACATCACACAAAAAACAATGTTCGTGAAGAATGGACAAATAGAAATGGTTAAAAAAACTATCAGTATTGTCAGATTAACTTCTATCAGTATTCCAACTCTGGTCCTGGAGATCTACCCTCCTGCACATTCTAGTGCCAACCAGAATCTGCCACACCTGCTCCAGCTAACCAACACAATTTTGGAATAACTGGGTGTTGGAAATGTAAGTCTGAGTGATTCAGAGTGGTTTGGTGTAAACTGGTTAAGACTTCTTTACAGAGGAACCAGGGGTCATCATGTCTGCAACACAAATATAGTCATTTTATTTACTATCAAAACCACCAGTGAACCTACCAGTGAGCCTACATGTGTCTTCTGAGTTTTATATGGAATGTTGATGATGATAAAATTTGAGGAAAAAAAATCCTAGGGGATTATTTTGCCTCACAACGCACGCATTCCTCCACCATGAATTGACTACAACAAAATGATTAAAATATAGACATTTGGAGATAAAATCATTTTTCTTCCAGTAGCGGTGATATGTAGTTAGATAACTGTGTTTATGATGCTTTTTACACTGCGTGAACATTTAACCAGGAACAGACTAATAGAAATAGGCAAAGTTACTTAAAAGAAACATCTCATTACATGAACCTTCATTAAAGTTAAAAACTTCTACTACAGTACTACCCTTCAGAAGATACTGTGGCAGATACACTTACAGAGGAGCTAATTACTGGAATTTTGAGCTGGTGGGGGTGCCCAGTTTCACAGCTTATCTGCTAGAACTTTCTTGCGTATAAGCATGAAAGCTTATAAACAAGACATTATTTTAACATAATATGTCAGAAATTTAAGAAAACAAGCAATTAATTTAACTTTCTGTTCAGAAACATGACTGGACTGAAGTTATATACCAAGTGCATTGGGAAACTGTGTTATACTGCAAAATCTCTGTTGAATTTCACTCTGTGCGTCATATGGGAACTGTATGATTTTGTTCTTGTGGGTCGTGTAGCCTCTTAGCCATGTGCAGCACACACAATGTAAAGAGTACATTTGATAATGCAGCATTCCTTCAACTTAATCCTAACAGAAATGTGAATGTGGGTGATTTGGCAACTGGGGAATTTGATATGAACCAGGAGCCAATCAATAAAACCAATCCCTATGCCCTGAACTTGACTTTTGTTATTGCTATATCCTATATAAATACATCTCAATCAGCTGATACAGATATTGATCATTTAGCTCAATACTAAACTGACATTATTAGAAATCTGTCTGTGAAATCTATTTGTGAAAGGTGTTGTGAAAGGTGTTGTATGTGCATGCAATTTGATTTAAAGCATTCTGTAACATCAGACACTCACATGTCCGACAACACAGCTATTTTAACAGCAGACCAGTGTATGAAACTTAACTCATCTGATGCTTACTTTGAGGGTTGTGACACTGCAGCAAAAACAATAACAAGAGTCTCCTAGGTAAACCTTGAGATTTGACAGGTATGTGCGGAGATCACACAACAACAACAACAACAAAGTGTGGAAAACAGTCAAATCAGCAGCTCCTCTTAAGATGGTTTGATATTCTCACTCAGTTCCTGCAGATTTTGCAGTGGGGTTGGAGGTGGAGTGACACCAGGTCTTCTGGACATGTGACGCATGACAACAAATCGTTACTGGATTCATCGGTCGTTTCCACCAAGACAAAAGTGGGACTCGTCACTGAGGATGACCCGCTGCTGTTCTGAGTCAGTCCATGACAGTCTGGCCCAACACCTTTGTCTTTGGTGATGCTGATGTGGTGTTAAGTGCAGTTGTTGTAACGGTCTGTGTGCATGTAGTCCTGCATTGTGCAGCCATCTGCCAATGGTGCTGGCACTAACAGGATGACTCATGGAGAGCATCACCGCTCGCAGAATGTCTACAGTCATGGCTGTTGGGTCAGTCAGGTACAGCGATAAGGCTCGTCCTTACTTATGTCACATGCGTGGCCAAGCATGAAACCTGATTCATGCTCATAATGTCTCATGTTTCATAATCTTAAACCTACCAAGTTTCATTTTGTCGGTTGATTCCTTCTGGGTGCAACTATTTCTGCAACTATTCTTTCGATCTTGAGTGTACATGCCAAAAATGTCTCTCAGTCCTTAAAACATCCAGATTTTCATTTGTTCCACACAGACACATCAATGTAGTTAAAAACATGGTATCTGCATCATTAAGAAATCGATATACAGGTATACAAGCTGATATACAGGACTACACCAAGATTATTTTGTTTTGTTTACTGTTAATACAAAACGGAACACAACACTTCTCTTCAGGGCAAGAATGGGCAATCTGATATAGTCAATGAAGGAGTAACTTGGCGGCGATGTTTAAAATGTAATAATCGCAGTTTTGGGAAAATAACTAAGTGAGAGAACCAACTTAGGTTCTCTTTGCTGCGCTCTGTAATGCACGACTTCCCCCTCTGCTTATTTTACTGTACATTACGTTTACTTTGAGTGAACAGAATAAAAAAATAAACTGTCATATTTTTGTACTTCAGCTTACTTCAGTGTGACTCACTACAGTAAAGTAATGAGCTAAAGTGACTAATACTACCCTAGAGCAGCTAGACTAGCTCTAATCTGGAGAGAAAGTTCTTCTGATCCTCATACAGGGCTGTTTTTCTCAGAAACAACATGATGAATCAGACAGCATATAATGTACACATAATGTTTTATTGACTTTCACTGTTACAACACGAACCATGTTTACATAACAGCTTCATAATCTGACTCATAGTACACTTGGAATAAACTAGTCCAATTCAAGACATTCCAATTGCAAATTTCTATCCAATTAATAAGTGGGGTAATACTGTGAATTAATTGTTAAATAGAAGAATAATAGCCATGTAAACACCTGTATCTGATCACATTCCCAGTCGGAAAGCTTTGCATCTTAACATACGTTTAATATGGTGGGAGCAGAAACTGGCCTGCAGAGGGGACGAAGTTTATGCTTCGAACTTTATTAGCTGTTCATATGATAAAGTGAAGGATAGAGGGTTTACATCAACTACAGAGCAAAGTAAAAACAGATGAAGTTTCTTAAACTGGTGTATTACGAAGCTAAAACAAAGCTCAGGTAACTCCTACTGCTGCTCATCTCACTCCAAGTTGTCTCACGTGAAGCTAAAAGTAAGAAGCCTCGGTAAAATCTTCAGTATTTTCTGTATTTCAATATTTAAGTGTACTGGTGGTTACCTGAATTACTGCATGAAAACGACACTGTAACTCCATGTTCGTAAGGTGAAAAGCATGCAGACATGTCTTTTGAAATTGCTTGTCTGAGTCTGAGCTCATGAACGTACATGTTTGCAGTAATGATTATTATAACATTAGCTAATAGTTTTCAAAATACTGTACATTGGGTTCCTCAGCATTTTATTATTTAATATGTGGAATTTCATTAAAACTGTTTATGTTAAAAAGCGTATGTGATAAAAAAAAAGAAATTATAAAAAAAATAGGTCAAAGCTGCAGCACACTGAGGATTTGTTTTGTGGGGGGTGATGTTATCCTAGAAAACATCATGCTAGTTATTTTTGGATATCATTTGTAGCTTTACCATTATTCCAGATGCAAACTGGTTTACAGTTACAGAGCCTATGAAGTGACAGAGGAGGATTCCGAAGCGGGGCGGACAGTAAGGTAGTTCCAAATGCAGCTTACATGTTTAAATACGCTCGATCAGCGGCACTTTAATATTATTAGGTTTTAAATAGATGTTTAAAGTAAATACATAAAGATTTTCATGTGCATCTATGGAGGTGTTAGTAATGTTAGCCTAGCATTACTTGCTGTACTAGAGAAACAGATATTGACTGCATCTAGTAAGTGATAAATCATGTTTATTTATTACATTCTTTTAACTACAAAAAATGTTGTTAGCAAATCTCAAGCTATGTTTCCACCTTTCAGTCCAATTTCCAGTAATAAAAGTCAGAGCCACTGCATCAGTGAGTGGTCTACAGAGACTCAAACAATCCCCTTTTTTACACGGTAACAAATACTAAACAAGTTGCTCTGCTCCGCTCAAGCAAATTGGCTAGTTGCTGGTCGCCTTAATTGTGGAGCTCGGAGGCGGGTTGTGCTCCGTTGCGGCTGCGTGCCACGTGGCCTGACAGCGACTGACCCGCACGCTAATTTGCCTGACGTTTATTTACACTGGGGAATTAAGACTGTCACGCCTAAACCACTCAGACCTGTCAGCAGGAAAGACCACCTTACCCAGGAAGAGAAGAGTTATCAGTTACTGCAGCTTCCTCTCACAGCCCCTCCTCCACCAGCAGCTCGTTACCTTTTGTCGTGCTGACAGCTCGGTGTTAATAACAGCCGAGGAAGAGGCAGCATGTGAGGAGGATGACGCCAGCAAAGGGCACTGAACAGTGTGATGACAGGTAGAAGACAGACATGCAGAAGTGCAGCTTCAGCTTAGTTAAAGGAGGAAGATGTCGAGAGGCTGCAGCAGCTTTTCTTTAAGGTGATTCAGGTCAGTTTGAGTTAATGTTCCTAAAAGAGAGCTTTTCATTTACCACTCTTCTATAAGGAGAGGTCATTTAAGGTCACAATTACTGGATTAAACTTGATTACTCAATTCCGTAGTCAACCTCCTAATCTACATCTTACCACAGCGCACGGCTGCAGTGAATATTAATGAAATTAGATTCATTATTTGAAGATGAAAATGCAGTTCAAACTAGAAAAGTGTTTCCTGAATAAAGAGAAGTGATTGCACAGCTTAAGCTTTCTAGATGTTGCTAGGCAGTTACTACGGTTTGCGAAGGTTTGCTGAGGTTGCTAAGGTGTTGCTAGACCATTGCTATGATATTCCTGGTGGATGCTAAGTTGTTGCTAGGTGGTTACTATGGTATCCCAGATGGTTGCTAGGATGTTGCTATGCAGTTGCTGTGATATCCTCGGTGGTTGCCAATGTGTTGCTAGGCAGATGCTATGGTTTCCAAGGTGGTTGTTATGATGTTGCTAGATGGCTGCTATGGTTTCCCAGATGGTTGCCAAGGTGTTGCTTCATAGCTGCTATGATATCCCTAGTGGTTGTTAGGGTGTTGCTAGATGGTATGTGATATGATCATAGTAGCACACGGCCTCTCATGGCTTGTTGCTGTATTTTAAGGAAGTAATTATCTGTAAAAGCTGAAATGCTGACTCACAATGCATGAAATGTATTTGCAGTCCTGATGTGTATATTTCATTATATTTATTTGCTCATTAGTGAATAGTGCTTGTTGTTATTCTGTATTTGCTTTTTGGTAATTGCTAAAAGGAGTCTGCATCCCAGAAGGTGGCTACAGTGTTGATAGGTGGCTGCTATGTTAATATTAATAATTAATTAACTAATTAACTAATAATGGAAAGTCTCACATTCAGTCTCACATAAATATCGCATATATATACTGCTTTTTAAAAAAAAAAAAAACATTACTTTCAGAATTTACATTTATGACATTTAAATAGTGAAATAATAAATTATTTAAATTATAACATTTAATCATAAACAATAATAAAGTGAAATTACTGTAATAATCTTTTCATAGCATTATTTTTTTATTAATTAATTTATTCATTTATTTGTCATTGTATTGTTTGATATACAGCATTGTAACACTACACTCAGTGTAATCAAATTTCTGGTATCCAGTTTAATGTTTAGGTTCAAGTTTCTTCATTCAGAATTCTCATAACTTTCACTGTCATTGTAATTTTGCTATCTGCAGCCTCCAGACGAAGAAGGAGAAGCCCAGTAATGGTTCCTCTCAGTGGCTCCTGCTCATACTCTTACAGAGTTTTTGCATTCACTGTTCCTCTTGGCTCTCTCATTTGGGTCTTGGGTCCATATTTCTGTAGCTACTTTGCGACATCTGCTGCTAAATGTGGTGTGGATATGAATTTGAATCAAGTTGAACTGGTTTTAAAAATTCATCATTTAAAGTCTACCGGACTGATGAGCAGTTAACTAGACTGAATGATGATGGAAGTTGACTTGGGCAGCAAATAAAACCTGATATAGACACAATTTATGCATAGTTTTTTTTGGCCTACAATGTTTTTCACATTGCTATGCAGGCTTTGATACTATCCATATTTAACCGTGAGAACTCTAATTACTCAATTAATCATCAAAATAATTAGTCGACTACGCTATTACTAACATAATAGAGAGTGGCAGCTCTAAAGGTCACACTTTATTTCCGTGGTCCCCTGTAGCTTATATACAAACATGATACTGTTAATAAACTACTTGGTGAAAATATCCTATTCCTACACTGGAACGAAAAAGCAACTCCAAGAACAATGCATTATTAGTTTTACATGTTAATTAAATTTGAATGCAAAAGGTGTGATGCCTGATTCTGTAAGGGTGGCAGATTTGGTGTTAATTTCATTCACACGTTGGTACATGTTGGACTAGAACACCATATCCCTAGATGTCACAGATATCACTTGTAATAATAAAAAGCATGGTGTAATTTGATATTAATTATCTCTCGCGCTCAGAGGTCAGAAACAAGCAGAGGAAGTTTGGTAGACTTTTGACATTGACACAGAATTCAATGGAAAACAAACAGGCAGACTACAATTTGCAGAAAAATAGCATAGTAGATAGTGTTCTCTGTATAGGACATGACCGGAAATGTTGAAACTTTTGCATGTGACTGTTTATTCTTCAGTTTTGTTTTTACTGTTTTGCACAATAAAAATACTGCAGAATTTCCTCAGTTGTTAGAACTGTCTCTTATTAAAGTGCCACTGATAACTTTCAGAAAGTATCTATACACATCAGCCATAACATTAAAAGCACTTGTAGAACACTCATTGCTGTGGGGTACAAAATATACAAAGAATCAGATGGACTAGAGTTTGTAATTGTAGAACTACAGCATGCTCTTACATGGTTAATACTATATACACACACACAGTGATGTATATCGAAACTGTCATAAATCTGAATTTGAAGGAGGTGAACTCACTGTCTCTCTCTTGGGATGTGAGGTCAGGAAGTCGTAGAATGTGTCGTCGTGGCAACAGCAGGGTCTGGAAAGGCCATGTGGCCCAATAAGGCACCACAACCAGCCAATGCTCGTTCTCCACTACTACACGCTCCTGCATGACACACAGAGACACAGACAATGCAAACTCATTACCAATACAATGAATAACTACATGTTCAAAAGGCTTGTGCAGCCCATGCGCTTCAGTAATGTTTCATATGTAGGTCTACTTCAATCAGAGATAATCTTAGTGGATATCAGCAATTAATATTTCCATATTACTTATGAATGTTGTAGAACTACGTGTTTCTATGTCCTTGTCTTGTGAGCCAGCAAGTGCTTAAAAGGTAATGAACAAACATGAAGGTACGGTTTCTTAAAGCACATTCCTTTCATCAAAACTGCAAGGATATGCAGAAAGAAGCAGACTTTACTTTTTTCCCTGACTTCAGGACATTTTTCTTAACCTCTTCAATTCTAATGTGCTCAGCATCAAAAAAAGACTTTGGCAGCACAATAAATTTGAAGAATTTGGCTGTTAGGTGCTGAAGTAACTGCCCCTTGTATCAAACCAGACAAAACAACAGGTCAAAAACTGAGTAATGTCTTTTAAAAAGTGTAGGGTAGATACATAACTAATTGATCTAGTTTATTATTCATGCAGACTTTAACTGAAACAAGAGTTACAGCAGCTGCTTCGATAGAAATCAGACATACATTGCTCATCAAAACTTTTTAAATGTTAATAACTGAGTTGTTCTGCAATAATTTAATATTAAAGACAAACCATGTTTCTTTTCAAGGAAACAACATCGTGTATAAACACAGGATTATGCCGTGATCATCCCTCTGATTAGATTAGGTCTAAAATAAAGCACTTGCGGCAAAGGCGGCACCCGAAGGAAAATACAGTTTTCAAACCTGGAGGCCAAAAATAATTAAAAGAAAAAGGGGGCCCCTGACAACCACATGGGAGACATGGTAGACCACCAACACAGTCCTAATCAGAATGTGTTGCCTTAACTTTGAGACAGAACAGAAAATCAAGTTCTACTCTTGCTTCAGATCTGAAAACATTCAGAGTTGTTTCTGTCCATCCTTCCACTGTGAGAGACAACTCAACACTCTGTCAAAGAATCAATATTGGCAAATCAAACAAAGAAGCTTCTGGTGCTGTCAGAACAGTGACTGACCACTTAAGAGTCCTGACCTTTTTGAATCTTTGAACATCTTTGAATGTGTTTGGGATTACTTGGATTGTGAGAAGCAAAAAAAACACAGCTTCTACGACTGACCACTATATGGAAAAATATCCCTTTAGATTTCTTTGAAAAACTGAAGTCAAATATCCTGAAAAGAATGGAAGCTGTGTAAAAGGAAAGGGGTAGAAATGTTTCTGTTAAATATGTTCTGCTTTATGCCCGAATTTGATCCTAAAACAGCAGCTTCAAAATCATTTTACTGATGCTCTGACTTACAACCTGGGATGTCTGCTGTTGCCACACCGGGCACGGGACATCTGCTATAGCACTATGTAACTTTGGAGAGGTGTGCACGAGACCTCTCACGAGAACCCGTTTCACGTGTAACGTTTCACTGCACCACATCATACACAGCTAATTATAAGAAGAAGCTAGCTCTGTGTTCCCAGCATGGACATCAGAGCAGAGGCCGAGAAGAGACTGAAGATGTTGGTGGAAGTGAGAAAGAGTGACCAAGCAAGAATTTTACGTCACATATGCAACATCTGTATTTACGTCACTGTAGGGGGAGCAAAAAATGGCATCATTTCCAAACATCTGAAGACCAGTGTATTAACACCAAAGTGGTATATCCAGTCAAATAACCAGTCAAATACAAGTTACTCAGTCTTGCCATTACAAGTTCAATTTCAAAACGAGAGACCCCAGAAGAAACTGAGTCTATAGACCCCTCCCTGTCTAAGACTCTATTACAAATGAAAATCCATCAAAAGGAGGAGTTAATTGAGCTTGAGGAGGCACGGGACATTTAAAGGACTCAACCCCCATCAAATGAACCAGTGTCTAATTAAAATAACCTGACTGAGATGCTACAGCTCAGTCCAGCTCCCAGTGGTTCCAAACAACAGGACTGGAGATGCAGGTTTGGAACATGACAGCTGATGATGGATTACAAAATGGCTGAGGTTGACGTGTGGCTGCTACAGTGAGCCGGGGTCTGATGAGGAGGCGTTTGACAAAGCGCAGCTCCATGTGGCAGTGAGTGATGGGAACTGATTAGTACCTTGGTTTACAATGATCTTCACATACACTGACTGGAGTGAGAGCAAGAAAGCGCAAAAAAAAAAAAACTAGAAAAAGCAAACCAGAGTAAGGTACAGGCAGAGAAAAGACATGAGGCAAAAAAAGAAGTTAAGACAATTAGTCTGCGGTGGAAGAACGGAGGACAGGAGAGACAGACGCTGCTGGAATATATTTTTCCGGAACACGTCGTTCCTTTTAACATGTTTGGTTTGAGGCTTTTTAGCTGCAAAAACCCATTCCCACTCGACTTTTTGCCTTTTTCAAAATAGTTTCCACGACACGAAGCACATGACGCAATGCTGTTGAAGAGTTGTTAAACCCCCAGGGTTTGACTACAAATTTGCAGAACCCAAAACCAAGCCTTTTTACCCATTGCTGTTCAAACCAATGTTTGACAACTTCATCTTTCAGCCTGCTCGTAATGCGTTCAGATGATATAATGAACTGTGTACCTTTTAACACCTCGACCATTTTCTCTGTACCTCTGCCATCGTGCCTGATGGTTTGAATTTCGCATGCAATGCATCATTCAAACTGTGCGTGTTCGGGCGCCGGGGAACGCTATTCTCCTCCAAACACTAAAACGTTAGCATCACTAGTGACTGTATTTTGGTACAACAGGTTCCGCCAGCACCATGGCAACAATCTGAGAGCAATTTGCCCAAACTGCCTTGCTTATTTACATCCAGCCTCACTGTTTACGCGTTAAGTGCCGGAGATAATATCACGACGTTTGCATCATAGCTTAGATCACGTTCCAACGTACATCTGCAGGAGCTCCTAGCGGAAGACAACTGCAAACATATCCGCTCTGAAGAAAATCACTGTGTTTTTCGAGCTGCATTCCGTGTCGCTGGTGCTGAGAATGTTCTGGAAAAGTGCCCTCATTTTCCTCCATGATGTGGCAGCGGAGAAGCCGTGAGAATCCTGGGCCTACAGACAAGGGAAGAAGCATCACGCTGATGCGGTAAGCACAGATCAGAGGGAATCGTGCAAGCAGAGTGATTAAAGTTTTAAAGGGAGCGGCTTCGTTACAGGACATGACTACACAACCGTGGGTTATTAAATCTGCAATTAGGCACCATTTACAAGTGCATTATTTAACAATTCCTGGAGTGGGCACAATAGCCGTTGCCACGGAGACAGCACTTTTGGGGGGCATCTTCGGCAACTTTAGGGAGACAGCGGCCTGCAATTACACCACTGCTCTCTTTTATGCTCCCCCTGTCCTTCTGAAAGCTAGTCTTTATATGCCATTAAGAAAGAGTCATTACTTTGCCTCAAATCACACTTCCATCAGTCATTGCTTTTCTATTCACTCCACACACTGGGCCCTGCATGCGCCAGGCAAGAGGTTTGATGAATAAGTTATTGGAGATCGAGTTATTAAAGCTTTTGCAAGCATCACCCAAGGAATATTCTAACTCGGCGCTGGGCAGTAGCTCGATCTGAGACAGTCTGAAAAGATTACATGCATGCTCCCTGGCTCAGTGATGTGGTTCTTCAGTACTAGTGCACGTTTGAGAAAAGCCATTACCAGCATGCCAGCTTTTCCCAAACAGCCATGTTTTCGTTTAGCCCCGTAGAACAATGAGGCCGCCTTGTAAACAGTGGGCGTTAATCTTATCTTCAGCTGGAAGATAACTTCATGAAAGGGTCCTGTGTGTGAGAAGTGTCTGGTGTTTTTCCAGAGATGCTAAACGGCACTTCGGCTACCTGAGATTGAGTGTTTGTGTTTTGAAATCAGAGTCACTATGTTGTCAGAGAAGTAAAGGGCTTGGGAATGAAGGATTGTGCAAGGAAAAAAGTCCTTCAGGGATAGATAGATGCCAATGAGGGCTGTGATAAGAAGCATTCCATTGTAAATGAGACATGACTACACAAACATAGACCTCAGATGACCCCTGCTGTTTATTAGTGTATTGAATTCTGACTCCCGTCTCCCAGTTGAAGGCTCTTGCTTTCTTTTATATATCTTAGTGGTTGTTTACTTAATGTGATATTCAAACTAGGTGCACAACAAGACAGCAAATGCAGCGACTGTGTCTCATACTAGACAAAATGGCACTACTTTATCAGAGCTGATTATAGAAATACAATAAACTAGAAGTTGACAAATTTGTATATGGAAGTTGTCTGTAGAACATCATCAGAAACTGCACAGGGCCAGCCAAAAAGGACAAAAGCAGTTAAAAATTAAAGATAGACAGTGGTGGACGAAGTACACTAACCATGTACTTGAATTAAAGTAGAGATCCCCAATGTAAAATATTCCTCCAGTAAAAATAGAAGTTCCTCCCTTTAGACCTCCACTTGAGTAAATAGACACAAGTATTTGTCTACAAATGTACTTAAGTATGGAAAGTAAAAGCAGCATGATTTTTTTATGGCTCTAATGTTCTATTACCATTTTTTAACAGGTGTAAACACTCTAGTGTCAGTCTTGGACTTTTAATAAATGTTATTAAATAGTCTGACTCTGATGTCTATTAAAATGATTATAAGCGCTAAACACTGAAGGCAAACAGTTTTCATTAGGAAGAATCAAGCTCTGTCCAACACACAAACACAGTCCAGGCTGTACCCTGATTGGTCGGCTTCCTTCACACTTCTTTCGTTTTGACACGTCATTTATGCACATATAGGCCAAAAGGAATTACATATTTCACATAATGTAACGGAGTAAAAAAATAAGATATTTGACTTCAAAATGTAGTGGAGTTAAAGTAAGAAGTCCCTCAGAATGGAAATACTTCAGTAAAGTACAGATACACAGACATAACTGCTGAAGTACTGTAACTAATCACATTTGTTTCCTTACTGTCCACCACTGAGGTTAGGCGTTTGACATTAAAACTTGTGGCTACTCTAAAGGAAACTTCCCAATACTTAAGTCAACAGCCAAAACCGATTCTGGGCTTGTTTGGGGGAGCAAGAATAACATTGGACCAGTGGATGGATTGCGCAGTTCCATACAACACATTTCACCAGCACAAGGCCAGCAGAAGGCCTGCAGTTTCATGATG
Organism: Semaprochilodus insignis; assembly: GCA_034552555.1. Lineage (NCBI taxonomy): Eukaryota > Metazoa > Chordata > Actinopteri > Characiformes > Prochilodontidae > Semaprochilodus > Semaprochilodus insignis. Next base: position 15,032,584 of record CM067490.1, on the reverse strand, counting down.
CTCTCAGTACATGTGAAAAGTCAAAGCACTCATGTTACAAAATAAAGCAACCATGCAACCCACACAGGGAGCCGGAAGCAGGACATCACCAGAGAGTGCTGAAAGCGAACCCCAGACCACCGATTTCAGGAGAGATTAGTTCTCTGGACTGTTACCAGGCCTGAAAACAACTTTCACCCCTCATCAAACATACGTGGACTTGCAGAGCAAGTGGTGCTGGGTCTGGGGGAAAAAAAACTTTAATTTGTAAACACCTTAAAAAATAACAGCTCCAGCTCCATTCAGCTCCAGTGGTTCTACAGCAGCCCCTAGAGTGAAATGTTCTGGTGTAAAGATTAGGAAAACTACCTTCCGATGATGTATCTTGAAGGCGGAAGGAATTTATGAAAAATCTACAACTGCTCTGGGCTGGATTTTTGGGGTAAGCTGTTGTATTTTTTAAAGCAGAAGGAAGAAGGGTTGGTAAAATTACAGCTTGCAAGCTGAATATCTTATTGCAACCATAGTACAGTGGAGTACTGTAGTAGGCTAATTGTCTATCATTATTATACGATGATACACCATTATATTATATGGTGAAATGTCTTATTTAAATTACAGAGACTAGTCAGATGAGGAAAACAACAAGTTAAAATCTAGTGTCTAGACATTTTATCTCGGTTTGGCTTCTTTCCTCTGGCTTTCTTTCCTTCTACACACTAATGCTAGCTTGGTTATATTTATTAACCTAGAGATCAGTTACCATGCTAGCAATTAGGGCTGGCTGACACCACATGGATTACCAATGCTTGTATGATGTACGTGCGAGTTGAGTACTGCAGTGAGAGGACTCTGAAGAAAGTGAACATTATTTATGATATTTTAAAAAAGTAAATTTAATTTAACTGAGAATAAGAAAAAACTACTGGATTTTATTAAATAACCAACAATTTGGAACAGTAAACAGAGGAATACTAAAGAACATGGTAGATTAACATAATTTTACATAATAAGAGCTCAACTGACTGCACCGGCCACTCAACTGACTGCATCGGCAGTGGTAGCAGCGAGTTCGGGTTGGGGGGAGGACGTTCTGTATTCCGTAACAATGGACACTGGACATGGTTTCGGTCTCATTTTCAAAATCATTACACCCCTAATTTCCACCTACGCAAGCTTTACGCAATAAACTAATATGTTTGTGTTTTGAATTCATAATATAATTAAATATTTACGCTTTGAAATATATCTAAACACTGCTGTATCAAAAATACAAATTATAGTTAAAACATCCATCTCTAACAAGTCCAGCCAGCCAACTCATATCAAACTATCACTGTTAAAACTGCAAGCCAGCAAACTTCACAACCCATAACAGATTCCTGCAAGTACAGCAGACTGATGTAAAATCACAGGCAAACGGTGAGGAGCAAGTCGAGTTTGACTGACCACCATAGCCCAGATCTCAGTATCTCAGTATGCTGACAGATCACTGGCTGTCTCAGAGACTCAGAGAGAATTTTGCAGTGATCTTCTTATAGAGGTAATGTACCTTCTGTACTTGCGGGACTGGGAGGAATAGACAGAGACACACATCAGTGATTCTTTTAGTGCACTGGCCTCATATTTTAATCTCTTTCATAAGGTGCACAACCCCTGTGCTGGATCCTGGAGACCTCACCAGCAAGAAGCAGCACAGAAGGTCTACTTCCACAGTCATAAAGCCTGACTCAGTCAGTCAGTCAGTCAGTCAGTCAAACAGAGAGAGAGGGATCCATATGGAGTAGATGACAAAAAGTGAAGGAAGGTTTGAACACAGAGAGGTGGCATCGCACTTTTAATGATCATAGTTTCTCTTCGCACTGAAATAAGTGCAAAAAATCTTTTTCACAACACTCAACACTCTGTTCTCTTCACACATTCGACTTTTCTGGCGACGAGTCTGATGACAGGTTCGATTTAGAGGTGATATACTGTACGTCTCCAGAAGAACAAAATTGAACCTATTGCTATGACAACTGCCACAGAGGATCTTCAATAGGCAGAAGAAGAAAGACAATGGAAATATTTATAGGCTGTCTGCAGAAGCTTCTGAATGAGGTCAATTAAAAGGATTAAAAGCATCTCAAGGCTAGAGCTAAGTATATTAGCTTCACCTCTACCCATTCAAAAACATGATCTGACCCAAACGGGAATCAAATGTGTCTTGTAGATGATTTTATGCAATTCTAAATTGTTTCTACCTTGCTTGAATTTTCCTTATGGCCAAGTGACTCCGGCAGATAGCTTGCCAAGTGGGCCCTTCGACATACTCAAGAGTGAATTTACCCTGCTCTGCCTTTTTAGAGATTATGCCAGAACAGAAAACCAGGTAAGTGCAACAGGTAAGCATAATCATACGCAAATATAAATGGTGACAGGCAATGCTATTGATCTCATCACATTCTTGGCTTAGATGTACAATTTTCCACATACACCAACCAGATCTAGTCGATCAGGTGAAGACAATGCTGCTAACAAACACCAGAAGTCAATAGCCACCCAAATCTTTTGCGAAAATACATCCCTAAAACCTCTCTCAAACGACAACCAGCTCTTTATTAAAGATCAACAAACTTGTTGATGTAGTTTAGAACACAGTATGACTCACAGTGAGCTATAAAAATGAACACTATGTCACTGTGTAGCTGAAAGCTGTGGGCAGCATGTGTTATTTTCCTAAGTGATGTGTGTCAGCACCAAGGGAGGCAGAGTTGGATCATTGTTCAAAATGGCAAAGTGTTTGGCTACACAGTGAAAGCTTTATTCATATCTATTCATTCATTATCATAGTTTGCAGTAAGCCCTTACAGAGTCTGTACAGCATTACTGAAGACCTGGATGCAATTTGAGGAGGTTAAGGAGGTTAAGAGGACGTTACGTTTTGGAATGTTCCTACGGAAAAGATTTGGGTGACTATTGACATCAAGTGTTAGCAGCGGTGCCTTGTAGCGCCAGTTTAAAACCAAATAAGCAAAACTTGGACACCAAACATCAACCAAATATATTGGCTGATGAACTACATCTGTAAATTTGATATTTCAACCCAGAGTTCTCCTTGAACTCCAACCAGTCTTACAATGTGTGTTTTGTTATATGCTAAGGAGAAAGCATTTTCAGTGTGTCGTAAGAAGATCGAGTACAGATGGTGATGCGTTGCAAGAACACAAAGTCAGAAACTCATATCCTGCAACATTAATCTTTCACAGCGTTAAGATGGTCTCACCAGGACATCTGTTTGGGAAAGAGGCCGATGCAAGCATGCGCAGTTATGAAGATGAAACAGGCTTAGGAATGCTGTCAGGAACTCAAAAAGGCCAAAAAGTTTGAAGAACAAAATATCATATGTAGCACTGACATGTCTGTCCTTCAATTTGTTGTCGCCGGCTGGCGTTTTTGAAAATCCCAAGTACAGCTTCGAGCTAGGCCCCCAAACACAGAGACAGCATAGTTCTTCCTCAATTGAGCAGAACTGATTCGGTGATCTCCGTGGAGGCTGCACATCTCTAATCTCCACATCTTGCTCCCTTCCCTCATAGTCTTTTTTTTCACCACATACTGTTTTTCCCAGTCACTTTTCTTTTATAGGAAATCTGGCCTTGCTGGGCGCACACGCAGTGAGTTGAAGGAGGCTTCGATGGAAACACTGGCGAAACCCTTAAGTCCAAGGTTGGCTTTGATCACGACCATCTCAAATAATCCAAGGCGCTCTGCTCAGCAGACAGCTCGGACTGGCAGGCGTTTTGCCTTTGGCTGCTACTTCTTCTTGTGGCTTCAATATCTATCGCGCTCCCTCCCTTGGGTGAAGTGCATGCCTAGGCATGGAATCTAGAATGTAAAAAGCATTGTTTGTCTAGCACTTTTCAAAGGAAGCAGCGCCACGGCCTTCTCTTAAGGATGTAGGGAGTGTGCGGCAGCATTGAATTGGGGCTTAATGAGCTTGGCTGGGGATGTAAATCAGAATCCAGGGGGTCTGCGGTGGAAGGGAGCGAGTGTTAAAATTGTACACACAAGTTCAATTTGCATAAAATTGAAGCGATACGCATCAAGACAATGCTGATTATTTTCGATTGGGTGTTAACATGATGATCAGGGCTTCCTGTCACATCACGCCTTTGTTGAGTTTGATCTCTTTTGAATGCAAGGGCGCTAATATTTTAATAAATTGCAATAAAGGGGATAGAGTCAAACGCCACTGAGAGGGCCTGGAAGGGGTCTATTCTCCAGAGAGAGACCCCCATAAAGCAGCAAATCAGCTGGAACACGTATTAGCATAAAGAACAAAGGAGCTGAAAATGCGTCATCCTTTCTCTTATTCCTTTTGACTGCAGCCGGGCAAGATCTTTTAGATGATTTGAAAGCAAAGCCCACGATCAAAAACTAACTATTCATTAAAATGTTCCTCAAAAACCTATTTCACTACAAAAATATCATTACCTATCTATTAACGCTATGATCCTTCAGCATTTAAGCAAACAAATTCAGCCAAAGGTTCCAGCTTGTGATGTAGTGGGGATTCGGCCTCCCAGTAAGCATGAACGTTCTGTGTTCTTGTGCTTCAAACACACTTAACTTGCTGACTGGCCAGATAGCGTTACATAATGCATGACACATCAAGTGCATCAAGGGCCAGCTGTGATGTCTGAAGCCACAGGCATGTGTATCAAAGCCCCCTGCTCCTCTCTGGAACGATGCCTTTACTCATGCCTTTACAGTTATCTGAACCACACAACAAAATTCTCCTGCTGTGCTCATAACAAAGATCATCAGACATTTTAAACTTATTGCCCTGATCCACCAGAGAAACAGCCATTATTTAAAATCAATTATATATCTTTTAGCCATTCAGCGTTGTTAACAGGATAGCTCCTATACAGCATATAGCAAATACTACACAGTAAATAGCCTACATTTTAACAAGCAAAGTATTCCAGACATACCATTCAGGTTCACTTTAAAGCTGTTGTACGCAAAACGTCATTAGCTAGTTACAGAAGCATGTAAAAGGGCCATGGAATAAAAATCAGCCCAGTTATAATAATAACATAATACAGCTTCGCTTAAGACACACAGAGACTCAGTTTGATCAAAGTCTTAAGAAACTTTCATACAATTTCCCTTGATAAAGTGCATAGACTGGATTAACAGTAGAGCTAAACTGCACCCAAAAAAAAAAAATGTACATATACAAATAATCCTGCATAACTGTTTATAAATGCTAATTCTAGTAGGTTTTACAATTAGCTAAAGTAGCCTTTATGACAGATGGCAATAATGGAATAAGTATTTACAAACATTTATGTAGGATTATGTCGGATGTCATGACAAGATTATGGAGGTGTCACTGTAGCCTAATAAACAGGACACTACATTAAAGTGTTGCTAAAATCCCTTTAAGGTGACTTTAAGGTTGGTTGTATGCTTACAACAATTTGACAATTTGATCTTTTATACGTTTATTTTCAAACATAATAAAGCACAGATTGAACAGATGAAATGGTCATGTGTGTAATTTCAATGATGATTCAGTGACTGAATGTTCAATAATAGATAGACACATCAACCTACCATTCTAGTTCATATTCTGGTGCACTTATGATTTATGGTGACTTTACCTGAAAGAGTAAAAAATTCAAGTGTTACCAAAGACATATAAGAATATCATATTTTCTCCTAAATGGAGCTTAACTCACCAAATCAAAAATATTACCAGCAATACAACTACAAAACTGAAGTTGGTGGCCTAGTCACCAGCTTCTTGTTGGCCTGAGGTACCAGAATGTATCTGCTGCACCATTTGTGTATCATGAATTATGGTTTATAGGCTCTATTCAGCCACGACAGAGGGAAAAAAGTTTAGTCTAAAACCTCCTCTGCTCTCTCAAGGGGAAATCAGGGGTCAAGGAAGCAAAGCTCTTAATTGTGCCTCACCGATAGAGACAGAGAACATTTTCTTTCTGCCTGACGAGAGCTGGCAGGAAAACAGTTGGTTACCGGCTTCATCGATCGCCTAGCAAAGTGCAGAAAGGAGACATTTACTTCAGACGTCTTCCTCAACGGGTTAGTAAGGTAGCAGCACTAAAGTGCCATTCTAAATGGAAAAGTGGTCAAGGGGGGAAATTTGGTCTTGAGGAACACAAGGAGAAAGTGGACATACAGCAGCTCCAACTTAAATCAGCCATACAACTAAAACAGCAGGTCAGTAAGACGCAAATCATAGTAAAAGAAATGACTAAGCTGTACATGGAAAGGATAAGGACATTCTGCGATCCAAACAAACCACATACTTCACAAACGTTACAGGAATCACACACTGCAACTGAGCTATGGAAACCATTAAAGTCAAAGGGCACACAGAGTAAAACACACTCATCATCAAAAGAACAGTTGCACACAGAAGGAAGTGTCGGATTCCAATGCTTTTGGGAAGGAAGATAAAGGTCACCAGGAACAATAAATGATGATATATTTAGACTGATATGGGCAATATTTATTGAGCTACACATACAGAAGTAGTGTCTCTCAGTATGGCTTTGAGCCGCCATGTTTGCTAATGCAACATGCCAGACATCTCAGCATGGTGCTGTAGAGGTTCTTAATGGTGTCCTGTGATAATCCATCCCATGCAACTTGAATATCCTCATGCAGTTCCTGCAGAGTTTGCGGTAGGGGTGGAGGTGGAGGACCGGTTAGCTTTAGCTCGCTAAGTTTCTCTGACTCTGAAACTGTTCAGTGTGGGTGGGGCAAGAGACCTCAACCCTGTGATTGGTCAGGGGAAGGCGTTACCCAAGATTAAGACCAGTCAGTTTACATGGAGAGAAGAGAAATATGGTGAAATATATCAACTATTTATATACTTAGTGCATGTTTACTGACCAATCTCAGTCAGCCCTACTGTACAACACATTGCCATGAATACAAATGAACAAAAGCACAGACTAAATAGTGTTCAAGGTGGCTGCTCCTGCAACATGTTTTGGCTAACGGTTGATTCTTGGGGAGAGGGGAATATAAAATTTGATTTTTGGCGAAACCATCGCTTTAACAAACAAGGCATCTTTGACCTTAAGGTTCCAGCCCTGAAGTCCTCATATGACCTTCCTTGTTGGTATGTTGTCAGTGGCCCTTGCTGTAATATTGAATTTGAACTCTGTAGTACGGCTGGAGCATACAAAGGTGTATTAAAGCATGATGCATAACCCCACTGGCTCTCATTTGCATGTGAAAGAGAGCAACACCTGGTTAACATGAAAGGACTATTTACTCAAACTTGGCAAATGCCACTCAGCCAACAGCAAGCCTTGTGGATTTCAAATGCCTCTTAGTGTTGATGTTGGTGTTTTCTCCCAAAAATTCAATGTGTGTATTGCACTAACTCTCTCATGCATACATACAGGCCTGCACACCCACCGAAAAAACGCATGGTCTCCACTGATTAAAACCGACAGAAATAAAAACAAATACAAAGAGAAATAGGACTGTGTGGCTGTCTCAGTTAGAAAGTGGCAGATGGCCATTCAATAACTGTGAAACTTCTATAGAATTCATTTTCCAGCTTCTGCGTCTGTCCTTTTGATGAATAATGGTGAAGCACACCGCATACTTTCGCTCTGCCAATATGTCTGGTTTTTCATTTGAAGGTTTTGCAATATCTTTTTGCATAAGCATGAAGATATACTAAAGCAAGTGAAGCAAAAAAAAAAAATCTGCTAACCTGCTAGCGGTGTGGATAAAATCAATACCGCACAGTATCGCAATATTTTGCATCGCAACATTGTAACGCTATAAGCCAAGTAATATTTAATTGCATAACATGCAAATACGAACGCATCTCTTTGGAACTACAAAATAAGAATCACTTGCAGTTTGGGCCCACTAGATGGCGCAGAGTTCACAGTCTGCAGCTAGCAGCATCAGAGAAAGAAATCAGAAATGTGCAGTCTGTGTTTAAATCAAATATCTGGATTTATTTTGGGTTTTTTAACAAATAAGAGATAAAGGGAATGGATATGACACGTGCAATTTGCAAGGAATGTCATATGGAAATAAAATATTCTAACTCTAATACTACAAACATGAGGGCTTAACTTGCACAGTACCATGCAGAGATTGAGTTAACCATCAGATTCAGTTCCCACTTACACTCACGTTCCCCTTCACAAATCAAGTCCTCAGAAGCTGCATTCACTAAGCAGAATCCAGCACAACACAACAGCATCTATGGAAAGTGAATAGGTTCAAGAAGGGTGTAAATCTGTGTTTTTTACCCTTACTGGACTATTAATTTGATACACAGTGTTTTTCGTTGCTGCGTGAATGTGTGTGCCCATGACCAGGATAACTAGCAACCACTTGGAGGAAGCTAATGGGGATCCAAATAAAGAATAAAAAATTTTAATTTCACATTTAAGGTGGAACTGTAAAATCTGAACAAGCAGCTGACTTTACTTTGTTGACGGCAAAACCAATGTGAAATCGGCTCCACTGAACAACCAAACCAAACATAGACTTAGGCTGACGACACTACCTTCCAATTCTGAATAGCTAAGACAATATCCATCACCCACGCCGTGTGCAAAGACATGCGTCCAAATAACATTACTGAAAAACGCGGACGTGACTGTGTTTTATCGTCACAGCCATAGTGACCAAAGCTCTACAGAGAAGTGAAACTTGAAGTTGAAGAGTCCAGCAAAAAGGAGTGCAATAACTTGCAATGGATGTCAAGGGCTGTGGAATCCTATGCTACTATTCCCATATGACTGCTGTCTCACATTTTCCAAACCAGAGCAAATGTCACACCAGGCAAACATTACAGATCTCCTACAAAATACAGCAGAGGAATGAGGGATGACACAAACCTGGTGGTGGTATTAGCAGCGAAAACTGCAGTTAAAGGTACTTAACCACAATAGTCGCAATGTAACGTATCACAATATTTAAAACATTGCAATATTGTGATAACATTGTATTTTGACTTACGCATTACGATAACATCGTATTGCGGGGCCTTTGGTGATTCCCACCCCTACTACCTACACTAATAACAGGAATGAAACAAATTCAGTGCAACAGAAAATACTTTCTTTTTTTGCCAAAATAAATAAACTAAATCCTTCCATCTGCTCAACAATGCTCCTATAAAGCCCAATATGTAGCTCATTACAGCAAAGGCTTTAAATATTACTTGCTCTTTAAATGCACAAAAACATAATAATTGCACTGATCTTTAAGGCAAGCCTGAAAAATACAGGGGGTTCAGAGACATTTAAGTGAGAAAAGAAATATCAGAGGATGGCATTTAAGATATTTCATCAGATCTCGCAAATGCCAACAAAGTACCTCCCTGGCCTGTACTCGTTCAGAAAATAAACAAATAAATAAACAAATCATATGAGGATAAAAGCATTATGTCAGGCAAACATGCATCTGAAAAGACATCACAGAAAAATCACTCTCAGAGATGGGCTTTGCATGTGACAGACCATAACGTCAGCCGGAGCACCATCTCTCTACTGACTCCTTTGCTAGCTACGAAAAGGGACAAAAGCATGTATAAACCTCTGGCTTTATCTCATTTAGCTGTTCAATGATCTTTTGGCCATTTTTATAAGTAACAGAATGGCATACAGTATCTGAAATGCATTTGTGATTATTCAACAAGTCAACATTAACACTGCATGATACTAAACTGATATTTGAAGTTTGCAAGTAATACTGCTAATAGTTTTGGCTGGAAACAAAAACCCTAAAATACCCAAAAGAAATGTGTCCAATCAATATTGTTTGGCATCTAGACAGATACGGCCAAGTGAGCTCTCCCACTGGTTAGGACTTCAGGAGCTATTCGGTTCAAACACATTATTTTTTTGCCAGTCATTTTACATTATTGTATGTTACAAACTCAAAACGTCATGGTTCATCACTGGTATACAGCACTTTTCGATTTAGCTACAAAATTTCGAAGAGGTTTTACGCAATGGCATAAGCAAAACACTGGAAAGGTAGAACATTAACGCTCAAATACAACTAACCATACAAGAAAAGACCTTTATATTCCACAAAGAAAGAAAACAAAAGAAAACAAAGAAAAAGCATCATGCCATCATACAAAAAAAGTAATGCAAATAAAATTAACTAATTTCAGCTGATATTAACATAGGCTTAGTCTCAGATACACAAACATTTAGCATCACACAGAGGAACAGTTTTCAGCATGTTTTATAAAAAATAGCTGCAGGAAATAAGTGTTCATTACTAACATGACAGAGGCGGTGTTCACTTTCCCAGGCTGAAGTAGCACAAATCTGATTTCTTATTTATAATTATAATAATCGCATAATAATTTGATACAGATCTGATGGACACAGAAATCTGATCTTTCCAAATCCGACCTGAGATACTTTCCTATGTGGTCCAAGATCAGGGTGAGAAATACCCCCTGGTATTTATGGGGTCCCATCTTGGGTGGCTGCTAAAATACTTGTCAAAGCAGCGCTGACGCTAGGTTCTTCTTCTGGAGGTGTTTTTTTCTGGTTTGGTAAATCCTCCACACATTAAATGAGATCTTACTTATCTCCTCATTTGTCTTCAGTTTGAGAAACGGGCAAAACAACAAATCCCTATCAGTCTCTATGGCATATTATAAAGGTTTCTAGATCATGTATACTTACAGCTGCTAGACTAAAAAGGACCAACTGGGTAAAGCAATCTGCTAGCTCTAGTGAGTTCCTCTGAAAGAAGCTCACGGACTGTTTATTCACAGTGAAGCAAGCTAAATAACGGAGCATGATTTCATTATAGCATGTCTTCATAATAGGTTTGTTTTTAGGGAAGTTTAGTCCAAGCAGTTAAATCGGGCCCAGGATCCCCTGTACTACGCACCTTGCATGCAACTGATTAATATCCATGTGGCTTTAATGAGCTCAGATGGGAATTTGTTTTTCCCCATGTGCACACATGATCATTCAGTGTTAACATGGCAGTAGCACCAAATCTGAAGTTAAAGCTAGTAATTGGTACAAAAGCATCTGACACTTTTTCAGCCTCCTCTTGCTGTAATAATGAGCAGAAGAGAGCTGTTCAGAGCTAATATTTTGTGCTCTGCACTTTGCTGTTCATTCACATGGCATTACTGACGAGGGTATGCGGGTGTGGATCATTTCAGTACACGGGTTTGTTCACATTACAACAGTTTGAGTCACTGTACCTACACTAACGCAAACCATCATGATAGATCTGTTTGTAATGTGAGCGAAGCAAAGACTGGTTCAGATGAGCTAACAGGGCTAAAACTGCAGCTAACCGATAACACTGGATGCAGAAGCAGACTCGTCAACTTCTATCTCTGATTCTTCAGTTGTGCTGACAGTTTGGCAGAAAGACATGCGAAGGAATTTCGGCCGTTTATGCAACACAGCCACAGACTAATATTCTCTGTTATTCTCATAAATACATTCACTTTTCTTGATTACAGCATACTGGCACCTCAGTTAGCAGAGTACTCGAGCACACGTGTCTAGAGCAAGTGAGTACTGACTCCTTCCTTCCTCAACTTCCAACTTCTCCGTACCATCACCCCACAAGCGCAGTTTGAAACCCACAGTCAAGTACCTTCAGTCCAGCTGGCAAGTGCACGACAGAGACCTTTTTCTGCCCGCCGAAGTTCAGAAAAAGCGATCCAGCTCATTTCACTCCAACTTCAGTCAAACTCTGACAAGCCCTGTTACAGATGGCTCCTCTCTCATTTCTTCTCAGCTCCAATAAGCTGGCACGGGAGGAAAGATGGAAGAAAATGGGGGAAAAAAGCTGAAGAGATGCTGTCATTATCATCAAAAGAAGTGTCCCAGGTGCCCTTTTCAAGCAGAAGGCCTTTTTTTTTATTCACTTTGAGAGACGTAGCCACAAGGAGCGGTGGAGTGGACATGTGAGAGCGTATGATTAACTCATCACACAGTGCTATAAAAAGCACCTCTTTATTCCCATGCCAGGCACAGATGCTAACTGTATCTTCTCTCGGGCTTCTTATCCCAGCCATTAGACGCCTGATTTACAACAGCGGGGGAGATAAACTTTCAGGCACACGAGATGACAGTTGTGAAAAGCTGCATCTTTCCTGGCTGAGCATTGATAAAGCATTTAAAGTTGTGTTCAAGTGTTCCTCGGCACTCAGTGGCGCATAATTTAGCACAATACTGGTGAAATCAGAACAAGGCCTTAATCACTGATATGTTAATACAGACTTTGAAATATTTCAATTTTTTTTGAGCAACACTTACATTTCCAACATTCCGAGGGTCTTACAGCAACCTGGGCAAGAATTTTATTAAGCCACGTGTTTAAGTCCTATTGCTTAGTATTTTCACTAGCAATGTCTAACATTTAAATGGGCACAAATCCTACAACTTTTTCTACAGATTTTATCCGCCTTGTTGGTGTAAACAGGTGATGCAAACATGTTTGGGTATAAAGGAATTATACAGAAAAAACCCTGTATTTTATGGATAAAGTTGTCTTGAGGTTCACTAAAAATTTTAATTTTAAACAACTAATTTTACAGTTAACCGTTCGTGAATGAGACCAAAACCCACAACAGGAGTAAACTGCACTTCTCTGAAGACACGGGCCACTCACTTTATTAGGTACACCTCCTTGTTTTTATACTCATTGTCCATTTTATCAGCTTCGCTTATCATATAGGAGCATTTTGTAGTTCCACAATTACAGACTGTTGTCCTTCGGTTTCTCTGCATACTTTGTTACCCTGTTCTTCAATGGTCAGGATCCCCACAGGACCAACACAGAGCAGGTATTATTTGGGTAGTCAGTGTCTCTGCAGTGCTGTGAATGATCCAAGCTTGACATCATAACAATAGAAGAAACCTTTTGGTGCAACATATAACATTTTTCAAAAAGGCTCTATATAGAACCCCACACAAAACGAGGGACCTTCAAGGGATCATCGGTAAAAACAACAACCTTGAACCAATAGAGGAACTATTTTTGGTGCTATACAGAATAATATACAACACATTCATATTCAACTTTAACAATGTTTCCAACAAACTCAACAGACAAGAACACACAACCAAGTACAGGGGTTGGACAATGAAACTGAAACACCTGGTTTTAGACCACAGTCATTTATTAGTATGGTGTAGGGCCTCCTTTTGCGGCCAATACAGCGTCAGTTCGTCTTGGGAATGACATATACAAGTCCTGCACAGTGGTCAGAGGGATTTTAAGCCATTCTTCTTGCAGGATAGTGGCCAGGTCACTACGTGATGCTGGTGGAGGAAAACGTCCTTCTTGGTGGTATGCTGACATTACCCTGGATACCGTGGCTCTTGATACATCACAAAGACTTGCTGTCTTGGTCACAGATGCGCCAGCAAGACGTGCACCAACAATTTGTCCTCTTTTGAACTCTGGTATGTCACCCATAATGTTGTGTGCATTGCAATATTTTGAGCAAAACTGTGCTCTTACCTGCTAATTGAACCTTCACACTCTGCTCTTACTGGTGCAATGTGCAATTAATGAAGATTGGCCACCAGGCTGGTCCAATTTAGCCATGAAACCTCCCACACTAAAATGACAGGTGTTTCAGTTTCATTGTCCAACCCCTGTACTTACTTGCTTTAAAATGTGTTCATCTTTGTCTATGCTCTCTGGCACATTGAATTGCCTACCTAGTTATTTCACTGTATAGTTAAAACCTGTATGATCTATAGACTACATGGACAAAAGTATTGGGAAGTACCCTCACTTTAAACATATAGGAGTTTTTATGATATCCCCTTCTAAATCCATACGCATATGGAGTGCCCCCTCCCCCCCTCGTAGCTATAACAGACTTCACTCTTCTGGGAAGGCTTTCTACAAGGTTTTAGAGCATGTCTGTGGAAATTCCTGCCCAATCATCCAGAAGAGGTCTGACACTGATGTTGGATGAGAGGGTCTGGCTCACAATCTCTATTTTAATTCATCCCAGAGGTGTTTGATGGGGTTGAGGTCAGAGGCCTGTGTGGTTCAGGTTCTTCCATACCAAACTCACCCAGCCATACCTTTATGGACCTTGCTTTGTGGTGCACAGTCATGTTAGAACAGAAAAGGGCCTTCTCCAAACTGATTCCACAATAATTGGAAGTATACAGTTGTCCAAAATGTCTTGCTGAAGGTATAATAAGGGCTGTGTCCCAATGCTTTTGTTTACATAGTGTAAATACAGTGTATGTGTATGTGTGTATATATATACACAACCAGTGGCTCTACCTTTTCTGAACACACGCTTCTGTGTGCTTTCCAACAGGACAATGCCTAGCCGCATACTTACAGCCACATCTCTAGACCTATCCCTAATAGAAAATGTGTGGGATGCTATTGGACGTGCTATCAACACTACCACAAAACCAGCAGGAACTGCTTAAGAAAATTTAAGTTGCATGAAAAGAATTACTGAAGGACACCATTAGGAACCTCTTCAACTCCAGGCTGAGACGGCTGGCATGTTGGATTAGCAAACATGGCAGCCCTACGCCATACTGAGAGACACTATGTCTGTATGTGTAGCTCCATAAATATTGCCCATATCATCATTTATTGTTCCTGGTAACCTTTATCTTTCTTCCAAATAGCATTGCAATCCCACACTTCCTTCTAGGTGCAACTATCTTTTTGATGACAAGTGTATATATGTGCAAATCTAAAAAGTAAAGTCACTACAAAAGCTTTTGTAAGCCCTTTATTTCAGGCCGATCACTCTCTTGTTTAAAATGTGCTTGTGCTCATTTTATAAAGGTATTGTTTTACGCACCTGTACCTCGCTGCGTGATGTCTATGGCGAAATCTCCATAAAACACCACGTTACAATTATCACGGCACCGTGTGTGCGTTCAAAAGCAAGAAAAAGAAGAATTCTTATAAAGTGAAAAGAAAACAGCAATGTTAACAAGCTTGTGGTGCTAAACTCCTGCTGTGACCTATTACCTCAACACATTGCTGAGTTAATATTCCACAGACATCTTGTGTAGACTCAGTGTGCCACACTGGCAACTGCTGCGATCACGCTAATGGATCATAATCAATCTGATTAGGCACTAAAAGCGTCATCCGCACGCAGCTCTGCTCTCATTGTACATCTCTGACAAAGGGGTGCAATGTCATAATTGCACATGCAAGACAAAGGCACAAATGCAGCACTAATTATTTCCACTCAGCGTCCATGCTGTGTCCATATTTCAGGCATCCTCTAGCGCATGAAGGAATTAAGCAACGGGTGATAAATGACGACATACGCAAAGTCACATGGTACCGTAAAAAGAGAGCACCTAAAAGGACATGGTTATTTTTCAGGGTCAGGACACCAACACAACACACACTAACACCCCTCCACCACGTCAATGTCTCTGCAGTGCTGAGAATGATCCAAGCTTGACATCTTAACAATAAAAGAGCCTTTCTGGTGCTACATGCAACTTTTCAAAAAGGTTATACTGTATATAGAACCATGCACTTGGGGGATCCTTGGTAAAACAATGCTTCTATATAGAACCATGAACACTTGAAGTACCTTTTGTATGCATGCTTAAATGGTTCTATGCAATGTGAATGCATTTAAGACTCAAGACTCAAGACACACCCACTCTTTCCTTTTGTGCCACTTCGTGGGCTAAAAACTACACAATTGTGCACCAGGACTAGAACTGCATTGGTGTTTAGGATTATAAAATTCTACTTCTAAAACTAAGAAATTCAGAAGAAAAATATCCATGCAGAGTTGTACAAAAAAACACTCATATTAAGTTTTTGAAATGTCTGGGATTTTTTTTTTGTGTGTATGTGTAATGTGTAATTGGTACTTCACTGTACGGATGAAATAAATGAAAGGATGGCATGTTATAAAATTGCATTCAGCAGAGAAGCTTTATTACGGGTACATTCCACTTAATGGCCTTGGTAGGGCTTCATTAATTGAATAAAAGGGTTAAAATGAAACATTAGCCATCACGCTTCACTGTAGCTCATTCCTTTTATCATCCAAATGCAAATATAAATATATGCTGTAAGCAGAGATGAACCAATCAGTGTATAACTGCTTACAAACCAAAACAAATAGAGGGGAGGGCTGTACTGTTATGCTGCGTTTACATGTTCAGAACCGGTACAGAACCGATAACAGAATGCAGCCAAGAAAACATCAGCAAGGTGACGGCATTAGCGGTAAAACTGGATGATGTTCAGAGGAGCTTTATGAGTGTAGATTGTTTATTTAGGTGGAGAAAGTCAGGAGGAGCTCTGCACTCTTTTATTTTTTTATTGTTTTATCATTTTTATGATGAGCTACTGTATATGGTGTCCACGAAAAAAAAAAAAAAATCAATATCTGCTTTATTCCACTACTGCAGTTGACAGTAAAAGGTGGGAAAACTGAACTCTTCACAGAGCGTTCCGCTCAGCACTGCAGAATATTGCTGTTTTGGTTGCAGAATTTTCTGTTGCGGCTCCTTTGCTAGCAGTGAAATATCTGGTTACCAATACTACAGGTTTCTGCAGTCCTACACGAGGTCCCCAGTTTTACTCCCGATGTCAAACGTCAAAATATCTGTATTCACTTCTAGTGTTTAAATGAGAAACTTCAGAGTTCTATGACCGAAGTGGGTCTCACGCAGGGCTGCAGCATCCTTAACTAACCAAATATGGCTCATATGTTCTACATCACTATTTAGCTCCCAGGATCGGCTAAGTTAGAGGAATCTCATCACTCGCCAAGGACATATTTGGGCTGAAAGTCAGCTGATACCGATACATAGTTGATCAATCCTTCCAGCTCTACATGTAAGCATACGCACTAAAAACAGGGACAAATTATCAAATTTTTAAATATTAATACCAACACTAATACCCTGACCGATAGAGCTGTTTTATTAGTACTTATAAATGTTGAACAGACAAAACATATTGCATGTAAACTGAAAATGGGTGTGGCTTAACCCCAGCAAGTCCAAACTCTTGCACACTTACTTAAAAACAATTCTACCAGTCTGCATTTTAGTACTTGTACTAACTGTACAGTGAGCCATGTAGGGGCATTCAGACACCACTTTTTTAAATGTGGAGGAACGCTGCATCTTGTGCTTAAAAAGAAGAAGAGCTGGTCTCTCAGGGACCAGAGTAAATTTTTTTTTTTTTGTTCGACAAGCAGGTAAATAACAGGCAGTGATTTGAGGATGTTTTTACACCTAGTTTCTTTCACACTGCAATGGTCAAAGTGCACTGAACTACACAGGTGAGTCCTTGTTTACTGGTCAGACAATTTGCACCAACACAAGTGTTCTATTACTCACATTTGCGTCCACTGAGCCAGCAGTCCAAACAATAACAACAAACTATACACTCCTAAAAAACATAGTTCCTTACCAAAGCAAAGGTCCTACTTAGAGCCATGAGTTCTATTTAAAACCATTTAATACTTAAATGTTTCTTTGCACGGCAAAATCATTCTTCAGACTGATAATGATTTGTATATGGTTCTATACAGCACCAAAAAGGTTATTTTGCTGCAAGCTTGACATCGTAACATTAGCAGAACCCTTTTTGGTGCAAAAAGTGTATATATACTCTGTATAACACTTTCTCCATCAAGCTGAAGACCCATTTCAACATGCAAAGGAGTATGCAAGGGGCTCTTTGAGTGTTTGTGATTCCATACTGAACCATCTTCTTCAAGAGAGTTTGAAAATGGTTTTAATGTAGCACCAAAAGGGTTCTTATACTGTCACAGTGTAAAGCTTGTAACAATCATTTATGGTGCTATTCATATTCTCCATCACTCTTAGGAAACGTTTTACCATGCACAGAATCATTTTAAGCAGGAATGTTTATGGTTCTAAGTAGAACTTGTATTAACTTTTGTTTTATTTGTTTTAATATACATACATATATATTAAATACTCTATTTTCACTTGACGGTGTAACAGAAAGACCCTTCTTGATGTGTACAACAAACTTCCTTTATCATTTGAAGAACCACTTCACCATGAAAAGGGCATGCAAATGGCTCTATCGTCTTTACTAAAGAACTCTTGAAGAACCATCTATGTAAAGAGTGTATGATTATTGGTCAACAAACACTGATAAGCCTGCCAACTTATATACTGGAATTTTGTACTGACAGAAAAGTAATTCCGTTTGTATGAGCCTTGTTCTCTCACAGGAGGCATAGCCTGTCCTAATCCCAACTCTGGCAGACCCTGACAGCTCCATGTTTTTATGTCCTACTAACTAAAAAAAAAAAACACAAAGGAACAGTGTTCTTAACCTTGGACTCTTCTTCAGCAACACACAAATCTGTTGTTAGTTCCTCCAAGTGAAAGCACAAAGCGGATCAAGGTCATAGACAATATGATTTTACAATGTTCTGGTCCTCCCTCCTTCCACTCAGCCTTAAACGCGCACAGATGGAGATATTTCACATTAAACTGTCGCTTGTGGTCGCACTGCGAACACAATAAAGACAAGAATGTGACAAAATCTCCACAATAAAGAGTCAACAAAAGATATTCCCCTTGCTAATGGAACTGTTTCCATTACTTGGTTGAGCAATAAAAGAAATTTTCTTCCTTCTCTTCTCCCCGGCCTGCCTTGAATTACAGCGGCATACAGAACAAACAAGCCATACAGTTATTACTTATTTGTGCTCTACACGGAGCATCGAAGGTGGAATTGTGCAGATTTGTTCAAAGCTATGGGACGGATAATAGAGGGAGGCAGAATCTCCTCATTTTCTCAGCTTAAAGTAGGGGTCACTCTTGGACCATCTTCAATCAGTGATATTAAAATGTTCATTAACCTGCAGAGCCACCCTGCAGCACTCCCTGCGTTATGGCCTGTCCTTTCTCAGCTGCTCCCACACACATGCTTCTGGGAGATTTTCCAACTTAAGGAGGGTTACCGTCCAACAAGAAGTGAAAAATTCAGAGCTAGTGCACTTTCGCCAAACTTTTCCTCCTACTTTGTCTTTCAGCGAGAAGCTATTTATACCTCCGTGACAGCTTTTGGTGAGAAATACGTCAACGTAGCAGATTAAATTGGACCCGGGTCACTCAATGAGCAGCTCGTCAAAGACAGAAAAGTTGGGTTTCAGACACGGAGAGGAACTTGTGTGTGAAACTGTCAAAGTATGCCTTGCCTTAGATGCTGGAGACAGCTGGACAGGGTCCAGCATAATCTAACTTGAATACAGGTGCAATGTATGCTGGACATGGTTTCTATCAAAGTTCCTAAATGATTCTTTGCTGGGAAAAAAAGGTTATTGGTATGATCTCTTCGGAATTTGTGGATGTTCTTTATACTTTACCAATGTTTTTTTAGACAAAAGGTTATCAACTTTTTCAGGAGACTTTTAGGAGGACATTCTATACACTCATCATCAGAAAGGAAGTGTCAGATTGCAATGCTATTTGGAAGGAAGATAAATGTTACCAGGAACAATAAATGATGATAAATTTAGACTGATATGGGCAATATTTATTAAGCTACAGATACCGAAGTAGTGTCTCTCAGTATGGTGTTGGACCACCATGTTTGCTAATGCAACACGGCAGGCGTCTCGGCCTGGAGTTGTAGAGGTTCCTAATGGTGTCCTGTAATAGCCCGTCCCTTACAGCGTGAATATTCTCACACAGTTCCTACAGATTTTGCAGTAGGGGTGGAGTGTTGATGACACCAGGCCTTCTGGATGCACATTGATTTGTTGGTTGTCTCCACCAAGACAAAAGCGGGACTCATCACTGAAGATGACCTGCTGAGATGCTGAGTCATCCCTGACTGCACAATTTAAGGCGGAAGGGGACATTGGCAACAAGAAGCTGAACAGATGAGCCTGAGAAACCTGCTTTGAAATTACGGCAGACTCAAAAAAGTACTTCATCGCTTTTACCCTTATTTAAGCTTTGTAATATGCAGATTTGAGAAACTTCCACCTGTGTTCTCAATCTTCTCTATAGTAAATCCACTTTGTCTCCTCTGCAGACTAGTTTCTGCTCCCGTCATGTTAAACATTCGAACGTCCACTACGACATAACGTGGTTTGCATGGCATTTACATGGTTATTATTTTTCTATTTAACAGATTAGTTACAGGACTACACCCTCCTTCAATTGAATAGAAACTACCTTTGTGTTGGCCTCAAATGTACTAGTCTATTCCGACCGTGGTGTACACATGGATGTTTTTAATTCCGATTGAGCTATTAGTCTGATTATTAATAGTTTACCAGTCTGCATGTAAATGTAGCTACGGGTCTGAGAGCCTGCATAGGAGTTAAGCAGTTAAAGGATAAAACAAGAATGCTTTCAGACAAATTAGACAAAGACGCTGCTGATGTTCTCAGACCAGTGGACTAACCATGCCAGAGTCCAGACCTGAACATCACCGAATGGGTTTGGGATTATTTGCATAGTGAGAAGCAGAAAATGCTTAACCAAGTTCTAAGACTGAACTCTGCAGGTGTGGCTGCAGTTTTCTTTGAGAAGCTGAAAATGAGTCTCCTGAAATGAACAGAAGCTACAAGAAGGTTAGACACACCGAATACTGAAACATCTAATATTTTATTTAGTTGTTGAGGCTCCTGTGCTAATGTTTGTTAAATATATGTGTTCCTCTTTTCATGATTGCACAATTACCAACTTATTCGAATTTCTGCTTTGCAACCGGCCGATAAACAGAATAAGGTGTGATGTAAACGTAATGTAAAACTTTATAGTTTAAATTTATTTTTAGAATATGAGCAGAATACATTCTCTACTACTTTCAGCGTTGCTCCAAACATGCATTGTTGCTGTCTGGGGGTCATGTGTTAAACACTGCTTGATGCTATATTGTATCACAGCCTGTTTTCACACATGTGCAGACTGTGGAATCCAAAAGAAATCAGAGAAAGGGTATACAGGCAAATCTCATAACCAAGCTAAAATCTCAGCTCAGTTTATAGACCAGTTTAATAATCAGATAACTGCAGAAATTCAGTTCTGATCAGTTTATTAAGTGCATGTAGATGGAGTCAAATAATTAAACAGCGCCTTCGCACAATACCACCCCCCCCCCC
>CM067490.1:14927425-15011123 GCA_034552555.1 Semaprochilodus insignis | reverse complement strand
CCAAAGAAACCTTGGTGGAGTTCTGCTAGTCCTTTGCTTTGACTTCACCAGTCTTTTGTACTAATAGAAACATCTGAATTGCATTGTTACACACACATGTGTTCCATGCAGGCTAACAACATCATTTACATGCGGTGCCTACAGCAACTCGGGCTTAAATTGGCTTTGAGCCAGAGGGCCAGAGGTTGTAACCTTCCTGTCTTTACCTCCACACTGCTGTTGTGCCCCTTTAAAGAAGGTACTTAACCTCAAGCTGCTGTAGGGATGCTGGAACATGGAAATCCCGTCACACTTTCCCTCCCTCCAGGGCACGCTTGTAAAAGACAATATGTTTGCTGCTAATATATCCCAGGCCCAGAAAAGCAGGAGAAATCTAATAACGTGCTGTAGATAATGTACTCCACTTTGAGCTGTCGTTTCTATATGTCTGTGTACGGTAGTACTTTTCACAAGAGAGAGGAGCTCTTCTTCCATGGAAAAACACCATGCAGTGTGACAGACAGAGGGAATGTGGGGAGATACATTCTACAAAAAGACTGAAAAAAAAAGCATATTCAGTCTCTCCAAACCCTTTATGCAATTTATGAACTTTAAGACCATCTCCAGTTGGGGCGTCTAGCAATTATTTCTCTCTATGGACATCATTAGTTCATTCATGGTCATTTACCCTGGAACATCCCCAATAAAGCCAGAAGCACTGTTTGATTCACTTTATTATTAATAACGAAAAAAAGAGAATTGAGGCAAGATGCTGGGAGGGGGGCATACGAAGCTAGCCTGTGTGTCGGCCACCTCTCTTTCATGAGTAGTGACAGATCTGTGGTTCCCACACTGAAGAAGGCACAATGGGCTGCAGTGGGCCACAGCATGACCCCGTCTTTCACCCCTCACCACTCCCCATGTCCTGTCAGAAATGGTTTGGGGAGCCGGCTGTCCGTTTGCAACAGAGACGCTGCTAGGAAAACACAAAGAAGCCTTTGCTAGAAGGGCTCTTCTCCTCACTTCATGCTTGAAGGCGAGCCAAAAGCTGGCAGAAGAGAAATTTGATGAATGCTAGCATTTCTAGAAAGATTCAGCTTCTGCTCATCATGCTGGTGCAGCTGGCATGGAAACATCTCTCAAGCATTCCCCATAAAGGCCCATATTCTACAGTTTATTTATTTTTTTTATGTCGAATGTTTATTTGTTATGGTTCACAATAAGTCATTCTCTTCCCTAAACCACATCAACAAGTCTGCGCAACTATAATTAAGACCTGGATGGGGCTGAGCAAAGTTTTGGGCATGTTTTCCAAGATATTATTCCAATGACTGCAGACTTCTACTGTTTGCCATCAACGTCAACATTGTAGCTCCAGAATCAAAGGGGAACGCAACTGATTTTTTTACATAATTAAGTGACTCGAAGTGGTTATCCAGAGTGGTTTGGTGTGAAATGCTCAGTTTTAAAAAAACTTACTGTGTCAAAATGGGAACCAGATCTTTAAAAGCTCCCTCAGATTTTTTTTTTTTTTTTACATAAAATGGTTTTGAATATGCTGCCTGATGTCTGAGATGTTGTTTTCTAATAGTTTTGTGATAGTTTTGAGTTTAAAATGCCTTTTAATCTCTTTATTTTAATGTACTACTGACAGAAAGTGTTAGCAAAATAATCCCAAAAGAAAACGTACATTCATCATCGAAAAAAAAGTACCTGCGTCCAAAAGGAATCAACCAACAGAAATGAAACTTGGTGGGTAGGTTTGACATCATGAGACATGCAAATGGTTCAAGTTTTAAGCTCAGCCATGCATGTGGTGTAAGCAAGTACAGGCTTTATCGCTGTACCTGACTTACTATATAAGGTCGCCCTATTCCGCGTGCTTTCCATTCTGACTCGTGCTGTTGTGTTGGTAGCATCTTTTGCAAGTGAAATATGCATCAGAAAAGAGTTTGAAAGCTATTCGAGCAGTTGAAAGATTTCAAGAGTGGTCGCATCGTCTTATCAATGTACTGCGCGCCATACCGGTCACACAGATTTTATCATAGCATGCTGTAGGCAGCAGTAGATAGAAGAAGGCACGCACCAGTGACATTAAGAGTCAGGGAGACCGACATGAACCATGAAGAGAGAGAAAACTGATTGTCCAACATGCACTGAGTGACCCAACATTCACGACTGCAGATATGCAACGAGCAGTGATGTCCTCCATGAGTCATCCTGTTAGTGCCAGCACAATTGGCAGATGGCTGCACGACACCAGACTACATGTGTGCAGATCGTTACGGCGACTGCCCTTAACACCAGGTCAGCTTCACCCAAGACTGCAATGGTGTCGTGCCAGACTGTCATGGAGTGACTCAGAATGGCAGCAGGTCATCTACAGGGACGAGTCCCGCTTTTGTCTTGGTGGAGAATCCATCACCACACTGTGGTCAGCGCCAAGATGAACGATTTGTTGTCATGTGTCACACATCCAGAATGCCTGGTCTCACTCCACCTCTACCCTCACTGCAAAATCTGCTGGAACTGTGTGAGAATATTCAAGCTGTATGGGATGGATTACGGCAGAATGTTGATAGTAAATACAATGTCTACATTTGCGTTGTAAACATGCTGACAGATGGTTACTATTATCATCACTGTAAAGAAATCTGAACCATGTCACACCAAACCACTCTGAATGTATGTTTACACCTCAAATTAAATGGAATCAGATTAATTTAATTGAATTAATCTGAAAGGTTCAAATTGGTGAAATTTCCTGTTTCCTTTAAAAACAGCAAAATCTGGACACAAAACACGTATTGGATGATCAATTAAATCTGTGGGTGAAAAAGGGTGTACATTTAATTTTTTGCTTCAAAGACCCGGCCACTGAAAAGCTTTTTAGGGACCCAAAAGTCTTTCTTCTACATCACTACTCTAAAGAACCTGCCAACACTATTTTTAGGAACAGAGAGTTAAACCTAAATGCTAATGAGGCTAATAAGAAGCAAAAACCAACACAGCTAGCTCCTATTTGTGAAGAAATACACTCAACTTTTACAAGGGTCACAGGTAGAGGAGATCCAAAGCCTCTCCACAGGTCTGCAGATGGTCAACAATGACAGACTGGTTTCCTCTCAATGGAAAATTGGACACCCGGGCCAAAAGAAGGACGGCCAGATTGTGGTCAGGCAAAAGGTCTGTTGCTAGGCGAGAGTGTGAAAGAGACACTGGCGAGAGAACAGGGAAACAAGCCATGTTCACAACAAGAGAATGGACGACTTCCATATCCTGATGAGGCTATCAGAATGACCCACACGAAGACATTCCAAAGCGTCTCTCAGTAATGACAAATGTGTCATTTCACTCTTTAACATGGATAGTTAAGTAGCTGGCACTATGGTGATAGTAGTAGCTTACCTGGATAGTACTTTCAGATGATTGAAATTAGGAATAATATCCAGAATAAAAAATACTGTTCTTTTTTTTAGTGAAGAGAATGGTTATATTTAAAACCATGTGTTCTATATGGGACCATTTGCATGTTTAAATGATTCTTCGCATCATGAAATATTTCTTCAAATTGATGGAGAATGTGGTTTTATATAGAAACTTTTTTTTTTAAACGGTCCTAAGTAGCACCCAAAAAGGATTGGCTGTTGTTACACTATCGAGCTTGTAACGACAGCAGAACCCTTATCATACAAAATATATATATATATATATATATATATATATATCATACAAAATAAATGGGGTGTTCACTGGTCTATCTAGAACCTTTTAGAAAATGTCATATAGCACCAAAAAGATTTTATACAATAGAAGACAACCACATAACAGACAACACATCCTCTGCCAGGCTAAAGAATCATTTCACCATGCCAAGAACCTTTTAAGCATTGTTCATGGGTCTACACAGAAACAGAGTCTTTACTAAGGAACCATATTTTTAAGTGTAAGCTAATACATGTATAATCAGAATCTGTGCCTATTAAATCTATCACGCAAGACATTCATTAAAGTAACCACTCAAACTCATTACAGCTGATGAATTACATAAATAGATATTAACCAGTGGTATATATACACGGAGCGCTTTCTCTATTTTTAAGGGTGTGAGGCAAAAGCATAGAAACAGCCTGGCACAGCACGTTCAGCTGGACAGCACATTTTCCCTGACCCCCTGCTGCCCAGACATGAGATACTAAACGAAGCCCCCTATAGCCAGCTGTATGGTAGGTGGGGGAAGCCCCAGGGTGTGAATAAGATGACTCATCTCCATTTTCTTCAGTGTCTCTGTGCCAGACCTTCCATCCAAAACAGAGCTGAACATCAGTCTGAAATTAAACACATTGGTCCAGGCCTGTCCTGCATATTAGGAGATACTCCTAAAAGACAAAGGATCACAAAATCCTTGAGTGGCTTAGAGTGACTGTTATAATTATATAATATTCCATTCACATAACAGACACCCTTATGAGGCCATTCAGTTCTGTGCGGAACAAAATTAGTTTACCAGTCTAAATGCTAGCTTGTCACCTGTAGCACAAAGTTGCCAGTTCTGCACACCAGGCTGTTTGCTTATCTGTCAAAACTCCACTGCTAATTGCCTGTTTTGAGCTGACTGTTTTTAAAGTCGTAGGGAACACAGAGTAAAACATTAAAAATGTTTGTATGATATTAAACTTGAATGTTTATATGAAAAGCTGAAAAGCCTGCAAAGCTGAAATGAAAATTATATGCAATAAAAATATAAAACATGGCGTAAAAACCACTGATCAGACCTTTCAGACCAACAGACGTGCATAAGGACAGACAGACAAACAAACAAACAAACAGACGAAGCAATGCATGAATGAAGGAACAAACAAACAGATGCTCAGGTGGATGCTGGGACAAATAAATGGACGGACAAAACAACACATGAACGAAGGAAGGAACAAACAAAGGTACAAAAAAACTCATGAATAAAGGAAAGGACAAAAAGACATTCAGACAGATGCACAGTTGGACAAAGTAGCTCATGATTGAAGTAATGGAAGAAGAAACAATGTTGGTATATGGATAAAGGAATAAATAAATAAAGGAACAATATTGGTATATGGATGAGACATGAACGGATGAAGGTTCTGTTCTATGACACATGATTTTGCATCTTTGGCCAATAGCACTACTGTTTTGCTGATTTTTGCCGATCTCTGAAGGTCCTTATAGCAGCACTAAACCTAAAAAACTGAGGAAATTCTAATTTTACCAGTGTTAGGAAAAACTAGCTAACTAGATATTGTGCTACAGATCAGTGCGCATTGTGCAGTATTTAGAAAGCGCAGCACCAAATAATCAAACCTACAACACAACAACCACCTGCACCTCCATCTAAATGAAAAAGAAAGAGACGAAAACACTAACAACTCCTCTCCCTGTTATAATTATAATATGGGCTGACATTTTTTATAGAGTATGAACAGAAAAAATTGCTTTCAATATATCGTGAAAATTAAGACCAGGTTTCCTCAAATGATTCTGTATTATTTTTCTTTCCAGGGCCGAGGGTGATCTGTAAGAAGGATAAGCTGATGTCTTATTGTCTCTGTTTTTTCCAGTTCTGCAGTATTGCCTTTTTGGCGACAGTGTGATATTAATGCAACTGGGTACTGAGAATGAAGACAGATCATTAGGAAGTGGTACAGTGGGACAGAAAGGGATGACAAGGCCCAGAATATCTGATAGCCTGCCCGAGGCCTCTAACCAAAACTGGTGGATAGGAGGACAAATCCAGAAAGCTTTATATTAATTGTCTGTTACAGCTGGCCCATGTAGGCATGCATCACTATGGCTTAATCCCATACGGTGTAGTTTACAGGATGTAATGTAGGATCTCTGAAGGGTTTTACATTGCATTTACCAGAGTTTTGAATTGCTGGTCATAGAGCAGATGTCCCTACATATTTTACTGCTAGTTGAGATTATATGTTTCTATTATCTTTGAGGTCAACTGAAAGACAGCTTTGAAGCTATGAGTTTATATATCTGCAGTAACATTTTCTTGGGTTTTATGGTAGTGTAGTTTTGAGGTGGGGAGTGTGATTACAACAATTTCTTTTATTAACTGTTTTCATAAGAACATCTTTGTGTTGTATATACAGAAAAAGACAGTTACCTGGTTTATTGTATTTTCCTCCAATGTCATCAAAGGTCATGAGCAAGCCACCAGAAAACAATTGTGCCAGGCTGGTTATTCAGAGCAGTGTGCAGCATTGCACTCTTGTAAGCATATAATTCTGTATGCTTCTGTGTCGTTAATGTTCGTGGTTAGGAAGTCAACTGCACCTCTATGAAGGGATTTTTTTTTTTGTCTTTTCAATCTTCTGCAAAGTTTTAAAGTGGCTGGAAAACTGAACTCAGTTTCATTAATAACTGAATAGCTGCCCGAACGTTGTAAACCCAGCAGCTGGAATTTCTAAGCACTCCACAGCAGTTGTAGCATCATGCAGATGAAAGTGAGAGTGTGCAGATGGCCTACGGAGGAGACACAATGCTTGACTGACAGAGCAAACAGTTGGAAATATCTGATGGAATACAAAAGTCGGCACAAACCACACCAGCCATGGTAGGAGAGCTAGTAAAGTGATCTAGAGCAGCACATGAGAGATATCAGGGCTGTGGAACATGTTTGTAAATCATCATGGCAATATTGGCCTCTCACCAGGATGTCACACAAGAGCACAATAAAATGCACTCAGGAAATGAGCGCTCTAACAAATCACAGGAGTTTTCCATTATGTGAGCACACTGACCAATCTCAAACACTCAAGCTCTCTGATACTGATGCGATCTGCCAAATATGTACTTGCCAAAACTGTGCAACCCTGTCTTTAACCATGATCAGCAGTAAGCATGTTTATTCTGGTATCACACTCTGACATCACGTCAAACTGTTAAAGGATTTGTTCTGGCACATCACAATCAAAACATCAAGCAATGTGATACGTAGTCCTGCAGTGCACACTTCAAAACGACAAGTTATGGCATAATTTGTCATTCAGGAAGCAGATAAAGAGCAATCCCTCATTCTTTGTGGGGATCATTTCCCTGTTACACTGAAATCAATCAATTTAATTTGACTACAAAAGGTTTGGTTGAGTATTTTGTTGCAGCTAGGTCAGGGGTCAGGGACTCAACCTGTTACCCAAAATCAAACCATCTTGGGAGCCACAACATTTTATGACTATTCCACTTATGTAACGTTTTAATATCTTGACTGTACATATGCCTCAATATATGCTAATGTCTTAATAGGGAATAGAACAGAACAGAACAGAACAGAATAGAATAGAATAGAATAGAATAGAATAGAATAGAATAGAATAACAGGTTCAGAAACGGTTTATTCTGGATTATTTGTTCTGTGGCAGATATTTTCTTCAAAGACTCTTATTGTGAAGCCTTCTTTCACAGTTTTGTGCTTCAGAGAGCAACAGCATCTTAAGCAGTGTCTTCTACTATACTACACATACTACTCTAATGAATGAACTTCTAATGACGGCATACTACTATTTCTGACAGTATTTAGTATGGTAGTATGTGGTTTTGGAGACAGCAGCACTGAACCTGAAATTCTAGCAATGGGAAGTTTAGGAACAGGGTGGCCAGGAAAGACCCAGAGACTGGGCTGGCACACAAATAAATAAATAAATAAAATATATAATACTAATGCATTGGATTTTACCTGTGCATAAGTATATCTGTCCATAATTTCCACATTAATAATATAGTACATACAACTACTGTTGGAAGTAAACTGAAAGACTAAATTGTAACATAGTTTATTAGAGAAATAATGAAACAATTACAGTAAAGGCATCATTTTTTTCAGTGCAAAACATTAAAAAAAGTTTCATACAGTCCGTAGAGGTTATTAATTTATGCTGCTCTTGCTGCAGGTTATACAGTGTAATGATTAGAAAGTTAGCCGGACTGTATAAGGTACCCTACAATGCATGCATGACTACTTGGTAAATGCCGACTATATGACATAGCTCACAGAGAAGCACTGCTGAAAGACCCAGTGCATACTCAATCACCTTTTTGCTGAGTAAATTAGCCCCATCACAGCAAGATATACCAATGACTAAATGCAGCATCATCAGACTCTGCACATTAGCAAATACCCCAGTGGTAGATTTTCACCTGAAAGCATAATTAATGCTTTATTAATAATGACTGTCTCACTTTTTAATAACTGAGGGGGCAGAAGGGTGTCTGTGCTTGACTCCAGGATAGGCTGGCTACTTATTTGCTGCACCTCTGATTATAGCCCAGTGGTCAGCTACTCAAATGTTAAGAAGAGATATTTAGTTCTCTTAAACCAAAATCAAACCATATTGGGAACCATAACATTATATGCCCATTTTGTCAATTATGTCCAAAAAGATTGTTCTTCAAGGGTTCTTCATTAAAGGGTTCTTCTATACAGAACCTTGACTAGTCAAAGAACCATTTGCATGCTTACATGGTTCTTTGCTTTGTTGAACTAGTTCTTCAGATTGATAGAGACTGTGCTGTATATGGCTCTTCAAAGAAACTGGAACTACTGTATTCTATACAGTAACTTTCACCACCCAAAGAATCATTTAAACATGCTAAATCAGTGTACATAAAACATTTATCTTACTAAAGAATCTGAATGGAGGGTTGGGGGGGATCCTTTTGCATCTGCATCCCAGAACAGACCCCTGAAGTATTACTATCTAGCAAGGACACAATCCACACTAAACCAGAGATCTCTTTGAGATAAAACCAGAAACCAGTAATTTATTTGTTGTTCTACAAGCAACACGAACTGACACAATTCATAATCCAACCTGCCTTCTGCATCTGATGAAGTATGTTTGTCTTTTATTTTCCTCTCTTTTCCAAGCGATTTAACCAAGCCGGCATAATTTCCCTGCTATTATGCTAATCACTGGGTTTTTCCTGTTGACTCGCATGCTCGACTTGCACATTGTGCAAAGCAGCAAGCGAAAGTGGAGTCAGCCCACTCGCCGCTGATGCTGCAGAGCAGAAGTGTATTACGATGACCAGGAGTCAGGTGAGACTCTAGCAGACGTTAGCATCACATCATCAGTTCAGCTATACATGCTAATGCCCCCAGTCCCCTGTAGACTACAGTGAAGACGTGGAGATGCAAGAAGGCAAACGATGCAAGGAGACTGCTTATGGCAGATGATGAATGAAGGCATCAAATCTAGATTTGTGTTAAGCGATAATCTCTGGGTAGCACTGTTGGTTTGGGATCAGATTGCTACCCATTTATACAGACAGCTGTTTCAGAAACAGCTAACACACTTAGCTGATTATTAATATTTGGACTAAACAGCAAAACAATATACATTAACTATCAGCTTACTTCCCTGTTTTTCAGCTCCACCTTAAATTGTTCAGAAGTTACAATCTGGCACCTCAGCTTCTTGTTCAAATTTTGCTGTTCCATCCATCAATCGCAGATGGATTTTTAAATATGCAATGAGATATCAGGGCTGAAACACAGTCACGAGTGTAGTTCTGCACTTGCAGCACCATTTAAGATGGAACTGGAAAATCCAATCAAGAAGCTAATGAATAGGAAGCTGACTTAAGCCTCTCGGACATCTCTTAGAGATCTTTCTATCAGTAATGTCTTTCCAACGTTAACGCGGCTCTTCATCCTTGCTTGATCTAAGAACTTCTTTCTCTCTCTCTCTCTCTGCTTTCTCTTTTCAGAGTCAAGCCTACAACTGTGGCACTGTTTGGGTCTGTAACTGCTCACTAAGCTAACGTTCAGTTAGCCCATCAGTTTACAGATTCAAATTTCAGCTTTCTGTCCCTTCAAGAGTCATGTGACTTTTCTTGACATTAGCACTGAATGGCGCCTTCTTGAGGCCTTAACTTTCGGATTTTAATTCTTAGTTTTATTGGTCTAAATTTGTGCCACAGCTTTAGTTAGCCACAATCCAACATGTGGCTAACTGTGGCCAGAGCTGTTAGCATGTTAACGAAGACATTAACCACCTCCTCTATCCTAGTCAGCAGCACTGTTTAACATTCATCTATTGTTCAATAGATGGTTTGGCATTTAATGAATGATGGCTTAAAAACCGTGAACATCCTCCAGTGTCCAACATGCATGCTTAACAACAACTCCGGGAGCAGATCTGAATGATCTACAGAGGACAAAGACAAAGTCTGTGAACGTGTTACTAATGAGATGTTAGGTATGACTAGGTTGAACACCACAAGCTGGCCTCTCTGAGTTCTGAACTAAGTTGCAGTGCCAATCACAAAAGGATTTTTTTTCCGTCTAGGCTTTCTGGTATCTGGGGGTAGGAAACTGGACCTACGTGTGGTGATTTGTTACCTGTGCCTGGGCCTCCATGCGAGCATACTGGAGCAACATGGGTTCTCCGTGCTTCTGTAAATACTCCCTCTGACAGCGCTCAGCCAAGGCCGGCTCATTAGGCAGGAAGCTGCTGGCCCAAACCTAGACGAAAACAAGAGTAGCGAAGAGAGCCATTGAGTCAGTACAGCTAACCTCTCTAATCTATCACATTTAACAAACAGATAAGGCATTGCACACTCCAGTCAAGGAAATATTTAATCCCCTTCTCCCCCAACAATAAGAAATAATGATACGCTTCCACTCCTTCCCAGTCATAAAAAATAACTGCAGCCATAGCAAAGCCATGCTCTCACATATGCAAATGGATAAAGAGACAAGCTGCAGAGCAAGGAAGTCCCAATTATTCTGCATGACCGTTGGAGTTAATAAGCACTTTTGGCGATACCATCTCTTCCATCTCCTGCCCTACAGTGGAGATTTAAGTAAAGCAGTGGATACTGACTTGGGCTTAACTTTTCTTAACTTTTCAAGGGCCACAGTTATACAGTATCCTAACTAGGGACTCACAGATCTCTGAGCTCAGCGATACTGGATGTTTCTGATCAGAACTGATCAGAAACCAGTGCTAGATAATAAGACACTTTTTTGAAGGCCAGGCACCTCAGATGAGCATTTAACATTTAAGTTGTTTAGACTGCACACTGTGCAAAAAAGTCAGAGACCCCCCATTTATTAATTTTCAGTAAAAAGTACAAGAAATATAATTTCAGGAGAAAAGATTAGGTACAAGATAATCTACTTGTCTAAGCAAGGAGTACAAGAAAGTGAAGACCCACCCAAACTTTCCCCATCAGATAAACAGCACTTAAAGCTTTCATCTTTGGGAAGGAGGAGAACATCAAGCTGCAATTTTGCTTCAGAGCTGAAAACACCCACAGACAACTCGACGTTATGGGTCTGAAAGCATGTATAGCTGTTAAGAATGTCCTCATTGAGAAAAGGAGACTGTTTGCTGTTGTTCTCAGAACAATAGACTGACCACCCCAGAGTTCAGACCTCAACATCACTGAATGTATTTCTGATTATTTGCATGGTGAGGTGGAGCAAATGCTAAACGTCTAAGG
Source organism: Semaprochilodus insignis (assembly GCA_034552555.1). Lineage (NCBI taxonomy): Eukaryota > Metazoa > Chordata > Actinopteri > Characiformes > Prochilodontidae > Semaprochilodus > Semaprochilodus insignis. The sequence goes on along the minus strand of CM067490.1, from coordinate 14,999,651 downwards.
CTGAACTTTGAAGGTATGTCTCTTTGAGGAACTAAAAGAGAGTGTAATGAAAAGAAGAGAAGCTGTAATAAGTGACACACTAAATACTTTTGAACAAAATTTTTTCAACTATAATTTCAAAAATTAATATTATTTCTTATTTATTAGTTGAAGCTTCAGTGTAATAATTTTCCTGTTGGCCGTTCAATAGCTCTGGCAGTAAAAGAGCATTCACTTAAAATACACCAACAGGCGCTGGTCTCAGGGGTGGGACATTGCCCCCAGCAGTCTGCAGAGGAATGGCGCCATCACAATTGCAAAGAAGAAGATTGAGTGAGTCTGAATAAGGGCTCCACGAAAAAAGCAGCGAGGCGAAGACAGGTGCTGAGGTCTGCATAGAAGGCAGTACAGCCAGGCTTGCTAGCATAATATGCAGTTGTTTATCCGTAAAAATTAATAACATACTCAATTTTTGTTTTAATGTCTGTGATCTCTGACTTGCATTGTACTGTATCGTTTTCATACATTTATACTGTTTCACAGTCATACTTGGACTTACAGCTTAAGTAAACATCAGTACCCTGTGTGACCTGTGTGAAGTTATATCACATTATATGATGACGACGTTATTTTTTTGTCAGCTTTGTTCTCAGGCAAACTCAGAGAACATTCAGACCAAAGGAAAAGTAAGATTTTAGATGGACAAAAACAGGTTAATATTATCAGCATCAGCAGATCCCGATCCAGTACATGGAATCAGCGCATCAATAAACCTAGCACAGGGCTAAAGAGAATGTGCAGCATTTGATGCACCTCCAAATGCATCCTCTGTAAGAGGGAGAATCTGTCTCCTTTGTGAGTGAGAGAGCCTCTTTTCTCCTGCATCTCAGCAGCACAACTGTCTCAAGAGCCTTCCATCAAAGAATCGCCAACTCAGGCCCTGATTCTAAGCCGAGATGAACTCAAAGTACAGGAACTCAGCAGAGATTAGCCCGAGTGCCATGTTCACAGTGACTGCTCTATTTTTGGCTGCAACTCAAATCAGTGGCATACATTACATACTGTTAGCATGAATTTTCTATATCTTGTAAAATTAGGGGAATTAAAATGACTTGCAGGATAACAGGGTACAATTTGTGGCTATGACTTGCAGGATAACAGGATAAAATTATGGAAATTAAAAATGACTTGGAGGATAACAGGACAAACTTATCAGATATGACTGGCAGGATAACAGGATAAAATTATTGGATATGACTGGCAGGATAGCAGGATATAATGATGGTAATTAAAAATCACTAACAATAGTTGATTGTTATGATGATTATAGTACTCGAAGAGAACAACAGGTGAGGAATGATTCTGAGGTCCATATCTCTGGCTTCCTGAAGGTCAGCAATGCAATTATGTTCTACTGACCGACTTTGTTTTAACATTTCTTCACTGATCTACAGAGCTTCAACGATTAGATATTAAATATCATTATCTCCAGTTTCCTGATGAGTAAGGTCCTGGCAGGCCCTGGCAAGGTCATCTAGGGTGCACCTAAGTCAGATTCCGTTCCGTTTCCCCAGTTCTCTGAAGGGTAACAATGCAATGCAGCGCTTGCTGGAAAGGGCCATTGGGATATTGATCTACAGAGTTTGGCTTCATCATGGAATTTTAACTTTATTTTTGCAGTCGCTTGTTTTATAGGCACCTGTGATTTTTTTCATGGCGTCTCGACTTTCGTCACATAACTGTCGACTTTGAAAAATCTGAAGTTGCAAGCTCTAGATTCTAGGCTTAGCAGTAGGAGTACACTTTTCATCAAGCATATTTTTGACTAAAGTCATTGTTTTTGACCAAACACAGCTCAAAATTGGTTTCTGTGACTGTTTATGTGAATTGTGGCATTCAAAATATCAAATAAAAGATTTGGGTCAAAATAATGTAGGTCAATCTTAAACCACTTACTCACCATTACATATTTAATATACCAGATGGCATCACAATACAGCAGTATAATTGCAATACTAACATTTTTTCCTTATCATACAGCCCTACCACAACAGATTACACGTTTTTGACCTATGTAATGTATGGAATAAGATCTGGCAGGGTTGCATGAGGTGTCAAAGACATTATGGCATCGACAGAAAGCTGAAAGCTGTCAGTGAGTCTTTGACGGATGGAGACATTCAGAATGCCTTCCTACCATTCAGCTAAAAAGGATGAAAAATGCTCCTTTCCTTAAATCACCAAAGCTTATCAACCAAGCCCCTGCTTTTGTCTGAAAAATCATTAATGCATATTTTATATGTTCATTTCAAAAACAGAAACAACAAAAAAAAGGAAAGATATGAAAAACCCAACACCGCTAAGCTCTGGCTTTCACGGGCTCTACAGACTTTAAATGAGGTAAAACCCTAAAAGCACATTATAGCAAAGTCTTTGGAAAATGACTCAAGCTCAAGCGGTAGCAATTCCAGGCATCATTTGCAGTGACAAGGAGCCATTTAAGTCAATGGTTATTATCTTCTAAGGTGAGTAATAAATCAACATGCAACATTACCCAGCAAGATATTGTTTTTAAGGCAGAATGAAAGCAGAAAGCCAATGAGAAACCGTGCCACTAATCCAAAGCGCTCTCGGCTCTTTTCCGAAGCTGATTCCAATGCACCTGCCACGTTGAGGCATTTTGGATTCTCTCATTAGAGATCGAGTTTAATGCCCAATAAAAGGGAATTGCTCTTGATTGTCCTGGTCATACTTTACAGACTTTCAGAAAGGGTGCCCAGTTTCCTTCACCACTACATTTGGAGTGCGGAATGCTAGTAAAAGTTCCTGTTTAATCTCTTTTCAACTGCAGTGAGCCAACCCTTCCAAGCTGTTGATTACTGCTAAAAATGAAAAGATAGGCTGACCGCAATCTGGATTTATTCAATAAAAGTTAAGCACCACTGTAAACTCCACCATCTGTTTTCAAGGATATCTGAATGATGACTAACACCATACGTACAAGGACAAACAAAAGCAAGAGAAAAAACAACTGCTATTTAGGAAAGAATGAAAGTGCTTCGACTGATCATCAAGTTTAATAGTTACACAAGCCAATTCAAAGTATTTTGTCAACATCACCGTTTTGGTAGGCAACTCGGCAGTGCAGTGACGATTTGTTAGTAGATAAAGTCATAAATGACCCAGTAAAGGCAGAGGAACACTCGGTTAAAACTTACAAAAGATACTTTTAAGATTTTATATTTACAGAATATTTTATTTGACTTGTTACTGTAAGGCTGTAATCAAAACCACTTCTATGCTACTCCCAAACTGCATACTAGCACACTAAATAGTGTAGAATTAGTGCATATACCATTAGAAGCACACTCATTAGTGTAGTAGGTGGAGTGTAGAAGTACATTAATTAGTGTAGGAGGTGCAGTATAGAAGTACACTCATTAGTGTAGTAGGTGGACTGTAAAAGTACATTAATTAGTGTAGTAGGTGAAGTATAGAGGGGCACTCATTAGTGTAGTAGGTGAAGTATAGAAGTGCATTCATTAGTGCAGTAGGTGAAGTATAGAGGGGCACTCAGTGTAATAAGTGAAGTATACAAGTGCACTAATTAGTGTAGTAGGTGAAGTATAGAAGTGCACTCACTAGTGTAGTAGGTGAAGTGTAGAAGTGCACTCATTAGTGTTGTAGGTGAAGTATAGAGGGGCACTCATTAGTGTAATAGGTGAAGTATAGAAGTGCACTCATTAGTGTAGTAGATGAAGTATAGAAGTGCACTACTCAGTGTAGTAGGTGAAGTATAGAAGTGCACTACTTAGTGTAGTAGGTCAAGTATAGAAGGGCATTCATTAGTGTAGTAGGTGAAGTATAGAGGTGTGCTCATTGGTGTAGTAGGTAAAGTATAGAAATGCACTCATTAGTGTAGTAGGTGAAGTATAGAAGGGCACTCATTAGTGTAATAGGTGAAGTACAGAAGTGCACTACTTAGTGTAGTAGGTGAAGTATAGAAGGGCACTCATTAGTGTAATAGGTGAAGTATAGAAGTGCACTACTTAGTGTAGTAGGTGAAGTACAGAAGTGCACTACTTAGTGTAGTAGGTGAAGTACAGAAGTGCACTACTTAGTGTAGTAGGTCAAGTATAGAAAGGCATTCATTAGTGTAGTAGGTGAAGTATAGAAGTGCACTCATTAGTGTAGTAGGTGACGTATAGAGGTGCGCTCATTAGTGTAGTAGGTGAAGTATAGAGGTGCACTCATTGGTGTAGTAGGTGGAGTATAGAAGTACATTAATTAGTGTAGTAGGTGAAGTATAGAAGTGCACTACTTAGTGTAGTAGGTCAAGTATAGAAGGGCATTCATTAGTGTAGTAGGTGAAGTATAGACGTGCACTCATTAGTGTAGTAGGTGAAGTATAGAGGTGCGCTCATTGGTGTAGTAGGTGGACTGTATAAGTACATTAATTAGTGTAGTAGGTGACGTATAGAGGGGCACTCAAGTGTAGTAGGTGAAGTACAGAGGAGCACTCATTAGTGTAGTAGGTGAAGTATAGAGGTGCACTCATTAGTGTTGTAGGTGAAGTATAGAAGGGCCCTCATTAGTGTAATAGGTGAAGTATAGAAGGGCCCTCATTAGTGTAGTAGGTGAGGGCTGATGTTGGCTTCATATTCAGCAGTGTCTTGTTGAAATTCATTCTAAGTTTAAGGCACCTCAATGTAACTGCAGCACTATTTAAGGTGGAGCAGAAAATTCAAAAAAGGAGCTGGTGAATATAAAGCGACTTCAGCTTTGTGTGCATGTATGAGATTACTATTTAAGAATTGTGAGTTTTGGCAGTTTTGGTCGACACTTTTTTTTTTTTTTACAGTTCCTGTAAAATCTCTCGCAGGTGAATGTTCTGAACTCTGAAAAAAATGTGCAGGTTATAGGGTATCTGTATCTCGTCATTCTAGTCTACTTTGTTTGGTCTTCATCTACCTGCCTTGTTGTAGCTGCAATAATGGTGCAGTAATCAGAACACAGTCAGAGTTACATGGTTATAGCTCACTTTGAATACTACGAATTGAAAAAGTGAAAGTGTTCCGATCGAATGGTCAGTAGCAAGGGTGATGACCAGATGTGACTGATAAGTAGGCCAGTAATAATGTTGTAATGGTGGTAGTCGCTGTGGAACAAAGAGAACTAGAGAGGTCATTTTGAACAGCTTATTAAATAATAAGTACATGTAACGTTTTACGGTTATGTCTCTTATGTTTCTCAGAGTGTTTCAAACAGTCAGAAGAGATTTCTTAGCATCTTCTGTACATCTGGATCTCACTCGTTTAGAGCATGTGTAGCAGCCTGAAGAATCTCCAGCGGGGGGAGCTATTGACATGCAGAGAACCATTTAAATGCTTGCATGGTTCATTGCATAGTTAAATGATGGAGAACGTGTTTTATATGACTCTTTAAAAAAGCCTTTATATAAATAGGTCTGTATAGCAACCTATTGTTTCTATAAAGGTTCTATGATCTTTTTAAAAATGAGAATTTTAGATTTGTTAAAAAGGCCAGCAGGATCTACAGCATGGAGAAGAGGCATTTAACCAAGCGAAATTGTTTTATGCATTTAAATGGTTATTTGAATTTTCCCTGCATTATACACAACCATTTACTGTAATTAACCAAATCAGCAATGTTTTGTTAACAAAGTCATGCATACAGAATCATTTTGTTCATTTCTAGCATGTTAATAAGATATGCCTGCAGAGACAGCTGTAATTAGAAGAAAAATGACTGCCTTATCTAAGGTGATGAACTTGTCTGAAACCATAAACGAACTGATGCAACAGAAGGACATTCCAGGTCCAACTAAAGTCTAAAATTTTAATGAGACAGCCAATTCAGAGTTTGTCTTTCTACGGCTTTCTTTTTCTTTCTCAAGCAATTTCTGCAGACTCTAATCTCCAGCCCAAGAGAGATCTCGCAGTTTTCAGTTACAGTCAGACCCACCGGACTGGATCTCTGAGTTAGAATCAGAGCCTCTAAACAACCTGGGTGTGTGCACATGCCAAAACTACCCCAAAGGTCTAAATATGCAGTCCTTGCCCCAAAAAAAGGGTCACACACTCTAATATTTTGTTGGACCGCCTTTAGCTTTGATCACGGCACGCATTCGCTGTGGCATCGTTTCCACAAGCTTATGCAATGTCACAACATTTATTTCTGTCCAGGGTAGCATTAAGTTTTCCCCAAAATCTTGTATTGATGATGGGAGATTTTGACCCTTCTGAAACAGATTAACATCTTTTCCACAACCACAGGATGTGTCTTTTGACATGGCTGTTTAACAAATAAGAAGCTACTCACTGCATCAGTTGGGGTTAAATAACTTGTTGCCAGCTGAAACATAATCACCCAAGCAGTAATTATCCAATGGGAGGCTCTTACCTATTGTACATATATATATATATACATTTCTGTGCAAAAAGCCAGACCTTCTATTTGTTGATGTCCGGTAAAAACTGTAATTAAATGCAGGTTATTAAGTGTCTAAGAAGTTGGTGGCTCTCATAATCAAAGAAATCCCAAACACGCTGAGTAATGTTGAGGTCTGGCGGGGACTAAAATGCGAGGTGCTTTGTTTTGTTTACCCACTAATTTGATTATTTTTGTTCCAACAACATTTGCTGTAATGCAGTGCGACGCCGTTTGTTTTCCTTTGTGTTTGTGGCAGAGTTAGTTAGTAAAGCCAAGTTACATACCAGATCTATGGCTTCTCTGAGCTCTTCTGAGAACCCGTTCATCCCCCAACCCCCACACTACAATATGATAAAATTCCACAAAATTACGCCACCGGCTTTAACACCATGTCACCTTTTCAGGAGCTGACGAGTTTATGGTGTAACTAGAGCATCTTAATTATGTTGGCTTGAAAAAGCCAGCTTGCTGTTCTTCGTTTACTTCTTCTTATTATTATTCTATGCCAAAATTTGTCAGCGCTACTCCTCCTACAGTTTTTAAGCTAGAACCACCAAATTTGGCTGGATCGTAGATCCTATACCTGAATAGCATGCTTGTGCTTTTTGGAAAGATCCGATTTTTTTGGGTGAATGGGAGACAATGGGACGGAATGTTAAGCAAATTCAAATTTAACCTCCACAAGTGATGTCATAATGGGCCTCTCTCACACAGACACTCATACACAGTACACACACTTATACACAGCAGTAACAGCTGAAACAATGGATTTAAGGTGGAACTGGTTTTAAGGTAGCACTGAATTTAAGGTAGTACTGAACCTAAGAAAGCAGAAAAATTAAGGTGGCAGGGACTTTACGATGGCAGGGAGATTAAGGTGGCAGGAATTTAAGGTGGCAGGGAATCTAAGGTAGGAGTAAATTTAAGGTGGCAGTGAAGTTAAGGTGGTAGGAGAGAATTTAAAGTGGCAGTGAATTTAAGGAAGCAGGGAATTTAAGGTGGCAGCGAATTTAAGGTGGCAGGGAATTTAAGGTGGTAGGAGTTTTTTTACGGTGGCACTGAAATTAAGGTGGCTTTATGGAATTTAAGGTGACAGGGAATTTATGGGGTAGGAGTGAATTTAAGGTGGTAGGGAATATAAAGTGGCATGGAATTTAAGGTGGTAGGAGAGAATTTAAGGTAGCAGGGCTTTTAAGGTAGCAGTGAATTTAAGGTGGCGTAGAAATTTAAGGTGGCAGTGAAGTTAAGGTGGTAGAAGGGAATTTAAGGTGGTGTAGAATTTAAGGTGGTAGGAATAAATTTAAGGTGGCATGGAATTTAAGGTGGCAGTGTAGTTAAGGTGGTAGGAGTGAATTTAAAGTAGCAGGGAATTTAGGGTGGTAGGGAATTTAAGGTGGAAGGGAATATAAGGTGGTTGGAATGAATTTAAGGTGGCATGGAATTTAAGGTGGCAGTGAAGTTAAGGTGGTAGTACTGAATTTAAGGAGGCAGGGAATTTAAGGTGGTAGGAGTGAATTTAAGGTGGCAGGCAATGTAAGGTGGAAGGGAATTTAAGGTGGCAGTGAATTTAAGGTGGCAGTGAAGTTAAAGTGGTAGAATTGAATTTAAGGTAGCAGTGAATTTAAGGTGGCAGGGAAGTTAAGGTGGTAGGCGTGAGTTTAAGGTGGCAAAAAATTTAAGGTGGTAGAAGTGAATTTAAAGTGGCAGGGAATTGAAGGTGGTGGAGTGAATTTAAGGTGGCAGGGAATTTAAGGTGGTAGAAGTGAATTTAAAGTGGCAAACATTTGAAGTGGCAAGGAATTTAGAGTGGCAATGAATTTAAAGTGGCAAGGAATTGAAGGTAGCACTAAATTTAAGCTAACACAACATTTAAGGTGACAGAATTTAAGGTAGCAGGGATTTGAAGGTGGCAAGGAATTTAAGATGGTAATGGATTCAAAGAATCAGTTAATTTAAGGTGGCAGTTAATTTAAGGTACTACAGCTTTTAAACTTTAACTTTTCAACATAATTATTAGACTTTTTCAAGTCAACTTAAAGTTCGTTCATGAACTTTCCCTTTCTAGTTCACATTTACATTCTTCTCAAACATCAAAAGTTTCGTCAGGCTGTCTGTTACTTTTTCTAAAACCATAATGTTTCCACACCCATGACTTTCTAGCAGGAGAGTGTAGAGGGTTGTGTTGTTGGCTGCTGCTGCTGCTCAGATGATTGGTAGATTACTGCTGTTCTAAGCTGCCACTGGTATGGAAAGTGTTCTATGTAAAAAAAAGATCACTATTATATGGATATTGCAAATCCTTTCATGCCCATAGCATTGAGTTGTCTTCTCACAGTGGAAGGATGGACAGAAATACCTGTGGATGTTTTCAGATCTGAAGCAATAGTGGAGCTCAATGTCTATCAGGTCCTCCAGGTGGTTGTTACAAGTCCCACATTCTTTGGAAAAATGAATAACTTGTACTGTTTCGCCTCATATCAAAATACAACTGGCCATGCCTTCTCAGCTCTTCTCTGTCTCCCTTAAACGGCATGACAAAACCATATGTGTTGCATGATTCCGACACACTTCCATGTGGAAACTCCTCATTGCTGAAGGGAAACATTACATCAAATGATACAAACGACAGTCAACCCAAAAGGAACAAATCCCTACAATTCCTTCCACAGCTAGTTCTTCATATCGCATATCACAGAGCCAAGCCACAGAGTGAAACCAAATGCCAGACCAGAGCGAACTTTACAGTGCTGTTATTGATGCGATGTAATCCTTCAAAACATGTGAGCAGTAAAACGAGACGGAAATCCCATCATCAAAGTCAAAGGAAGCCGGAGCGGCCAAAGGGGGCCAAACAGTGCTGCAGACACAATGCGAAAAGAGAAACTGTCAAGTCATGTTATTTTTCTGAATTACATCAGGCAGCGCCGATTCATTTAGGAGTGTTTTTTCCCCCCCATCAAACTTTTACACGGCAATAAAAATTAAATAACACTTGAGAAAATCATCTTCTCCTGTGAAGGCCCGGGCAACGAGTTGCGATCTTTTTCCAAAAAAAACATCTGGAGCAGAGCAGCTCTTTGTTTGTCCGTGTTTATGCTGCTTTTCGAGGCCGCACGCCAAAACGTCTGAGCTTGCGCGGATTTCTTAAAATGAAGGATTACGAAAAGAAAACGGCTCATTACTAGTGGGTCGTGTCTCCGCTCACCTCATTTTTTATTATTTTTTGGTTGTTTTTTTTTTTAGGGGTGATTTTTGCAAGGCCTGCTCAGCAGTGGTCAACGATTACATTAAAAGCAGATGAACTTCAGAAGGATTACCCCAGTCTGAAACAAAGATGTTCCAGAATATGAATCACAGTTGGAGAGACGTAAAAAAAGAGAAGAAGGAAAAAAAAACCATTAGGATGGAGCACCTGGGTTGGTTGTTAGAAATTAAACAATGCCTCACGTAGAAGAAGGGCATGGGTCATGTTGCGTTTCGCACGAGGTGACAGCTGCTTAAAAGAGCACTTGGAATGTCACCGTTCCCTTAATTGCTTTCAAGGCACATACACATAAAGACCTTTAATTAAGCCTAGTGAACAACAGTGTGGCTGCCTTTGAGGAGGGAGTCAAAAAGTTCACGCAGGTAAGCGCACTGAGAATTCATTCACAAAGAACTTGCCGTGCTTATGCATTAAACATGACATCCCTGTAGAGAAGCTAAATTAATAAATAATACAATAAAGTGAAATAACTGTGGCCCTCTTTTCCTGAGAATTCAATTAATTATCTGAAAACTAATTTACAGACGGTCCTTTGTGCCAAATTTTTTTGTGGGCCGCAATCTCTGCCATCTCAGTCTATTTTTTGAAGCTAATCTGGGCCAGGCGGAGGGAGGCTGCCACGTGGGCCTCAGGCTGGCTGTGTGCGATTGAGAGACGGCTGGAATGCAGTGCAGACGGGGCGCAGCTCCTCAGTATTCCAGCCGCTGATTTGAATGTCAGCAGTGATAAAGGAGGCGTCTGAAGCGGGAGGGGAAGGGACGGGTAGAGTGAAGGTGGGGAAACTAATCGCAAACTCTTCACGCGCCTGCCTTTCAGGCCTGGAGGGCATTTCAGCTTGTGAACCTGCATGGCTGCTGGACTCCATTCTATCATACAGCACCGTGCAAAGGCTGTAGGCCACCAGAGAATATTATAGTTAAAGCTATTTATCTGGTGCAGGTGTTTATTTGCCACCGACCCCAGAAGAAACATGAATAAAATAAACATTACCATAACAAATCGCAAGTTTATGTCTGCTGATATGTTTCCTTACAGTATAATTCCACTGAGTTTTTCAATATTTCCTGATAAATTGATTAAAATATGATTTACAATTAAGGTAATAACTTCCTGTGAGGGAGCTTTTAGTCGAGGTAGATGTCTGGTTCTTATCACCACCACTGTGAACAATTCTGACAAATCAAATCACTCTTCTTAAGGACTCCAATTATGCAGAATGGTAAAAAAAATGGTTCCCAAAAAATAAAGATGGGCTCCATATGAAGTTCCATTGCATGCAAAAATTCAAAACCATTGGTTTTTAATGGAGGCATGTGCGCTCAGTGACTTCGAGCACAGCTCAATTCCTCAGCGTGTCAAATGTACAGTTATATACAAGAGAAATTGTTTGGATATTTGGATATGTTTCTCTAAAAAACAAAAGATTATCAATTCTCTACTTTCAGTATTGAAAATGTTATTGATACTCAATATATGCCAAAGTATAGTAACGACACTAGCCTGTATTAGCCTGAAGTATTTCAATGCATGCAATGCAACTAAACACGGGAGTGTTTGCTGCTTTGGCATGAGGAGGTTATGACGTAAGGCATACATGGTGATATAAGCGAACCAGTTCAGTAAGAGACTCCTCAACCTGCTGCTCTGAAAAGTCTGCAGCGCCCCCTTGCTGTAATCCTCAGAATGCAGCTTGCTGAGTTATGAACTATGGCACGAAAACATTTTAGAAAGCAGTAACACAAAAAAATGTATTTATGTTTGCATACTTGTGCATGTTTGTATGACACAAAATACTAAGAGCCTTTCATGATCCACTACACTAAAATGTGCTAATGAGAAGGTTACAATGTGGCAGTAGGAAACATCTAGCTGCAGAACATCCCTGCGCTAGCATAGACATTTGTGATTTTTGTGCATTGCAGAAAATGCAGAAACATACAGAACTAAGACTAGACTGGTGGGATTTTATTGTGCTGTGCCCAAAAAGGTGTGTTCAGCCTGCTAGTCTGCAGCTTCACTAGGTGATCAGATGTGTGGGTGGAGGAGCTCCATTCTAGAAGAGTTACCAAACGTATGTTCTTCCCATCATGAGGACATTGCTTCTTTTTCCTTATTACCTGTTAAGGTATTAATATTTACGTGCATCTATTTGAATTATAGTATAGACTGCTGTTACTAGAGAAGGAAAAATAACTTAAAAACTAACTAGTTTTATTTTGGCTGTCCTAGGACTTTCTCACAGCACTCTATTCCCCCCATCCTTGCAAACATAAATAAATAAATAACAAAACATAACAACAGAAAAAGAGGGGAACGGAAGGAACTGTGTCTCTCCTGCCATTAAACAGAACCTAGCAGCAACATCATCACAGACACAGAAAGAGTGGCGGCCGGATTTTTGGATTTCTACCTGCAGGCGAGGATTGGAACATGGGCAGGTCCGAGAATTAATATTTTCCCTGCTGCCAGATGGCTTGGATGATTGACATTTTTCCCTACCGCATGCACCATGCTATTTATTTCCTGCCCGCATCGGAGCCCACTACATTGCGCAGATTGACTTCCCATCTAGAAAGCCATCAGCCAAAGTTTGCCCGGAGAATGTCAATCACCCATCAGCCTTTTCCAGTGCGCTCTCTCTCTCTCTCTCTCACACTCTCTCTCACTTGGTAAAAGGATAAATAAAATTACACGTTTACACATAGCCTCATACATTTATACATACTAATCTGAAACCAACCCACCTGAAAGAGACCACCTGGAGAGAAAGCATCATCTTATATTTATTCACTGGTTACATGATCATCATCAGGAATACATGATGCTAAACAGGACCGGATGAGACCGGAGTACAGTGCTAAAACAGAAAAACATGGACAACTTTTTCTGACAGCCTAACCCAACTGGACAGATCTACATGTATTATATCAGACACAGATTCTGGAAAAGTAGGTGGGCCTACAAGGCTAGTTTCCACAGATTCCCCATTTAATCTGCAACATAACAACAACATACTTTCAAAGCACTGACATCAAGTTTATCTGGCCACTGAAAAGGAGACCCACCCTGAGTTTCTGAAAGCTAACATTTCAATATCCAGCTGCGTTCCTTATCCAGCTAACATTAGCAACTGCTTCACTGAATCGATTCCTCTTCTTTAGCATCCTGTTATTGATATTTACATAGCTATTATTATTATTATTTTAAATTGAAATAGTAAATAAACCTGGATAGACAGATAAGACAAAACAGAATGGCACATGACCTCTAGAAACGAAGTTGAAAAAGATACTGCAAATATGTAAATTACGCTTCACAGAATGGCTTGATAGCAGGAACAAAATACCAGCTGCAATTTGTCATTACTATATTACATAATTACTGAATGTATTTCAAGCAACTTTTAATGTTTTGGTTTGTTTGTTTGTTTTTGCTTTGTGTAACTTTTAAGATGCACTGAAATTACAGTATATTGTAGCAACAAATGCGTCTAGTAGCATTATAGTTTCCAGGTGCTAAAGCCTGTATTATTGTGGCTGTAGTTACAACTCTGTTTCCAATTAATTTAAACCTCATATTTAACTAACAATACATTCATGTTAAAACTGAGAAATGTTATTGTTGTTATATGAAATGTTATATGACCATTTTGCATTTGATGCCAGCAGTATGTTTCAAAAAAGGTTGTGAGAAGAGCAACAAAAGTCTGGCAAGGTTGTGTTAACATAAGAAAACACTTGGTGGAACATCTTACAACAAATAAGGCTGAATGGCAATAGGCCAGGAACATGACTGTGTATAAAAGAATCTCCCAAAGAGGCAGAGTCTTTTAGACGTAAAGTTCTTAAAAAACAGGGCTGTATAACATTTGTCATAAATGAGCAACTAGCCATTAGCAACTGGCTTTTACTATGAGAGTTTAGAGTCAAAATGTTCTCGTCTCGAAACATGAAAATATTGTGCAATGTATGATATGCTATGTTACATATGCGGCTTATGTAAGGGAAGATAAAGCAACATTAGCTGTGCTCCCATTTTTATAAATCAGGGCCAAATACCCCTAAAAACACTACAACCCACAAACTTGCATCTGCACTCTTTCCACATTAGTGAAGAACAGTTCTGGGACGAGGTAATTGCTGCCTGAACAGTCCTCTGCCAAATCAACATTAGTAAGTTCATTTAATGCTGGAGTACGTTTACTTAAAAGGTTAGGGGAGAGATGTAACAGGCATCATTTAGCTGTGCACTTCCAGACCAAACATTTCAACAGGTCAAACTCGGGTAGAACGTAATGCCAGAACCCCAGTTGAGGTCAAAACACGTGCATAAAAGGAACTGAAAAACTCAGCAGTGAAACCTCAGTTAATCTTGCCTCAAAGCCTTTTCATAGATCCTTCTCTTTGCACTCAAAGGCAATGAGGCTCTTCGGCCTGCCCTCCACAGACTCGACACTGCCTGGATAGCACTTCAAAAGCGTAGCGGTATTCGTAGCAAATATCTGCACATGGGAATTTCGGAATTAGGCCTAATGCATTTTTAAGTGATTTTAGCAGAAATAACTTTTTCTCATCCGCATCCACATTTCACAAAGAGCAAAAGGTGATCATTTCCGTCCCATAGCTGTACAAACGTCAAACATGAGTGTAGTGAGAGAGAAAGCATGAGAGAAGGAAATAAAGAATGATAGAAAGAAAGAGAGGAAGAGGGAGATCTAGTAACATAGGCCACATATTACCAATTCTTTCTCTTATTCCCCCTCCGGCACGCAATATAACCCAATTCCTTCATTTATTCTCAAAAGCACGCCTGCCACTCTGCTTCACATCTTCATTCCTCAAGCAATTCTCAACTCTGACATGTTGCTTGGGCTCATGAAACACGAATGAAATATATAAACCATAGAGTGCCCTGACTTTGTCAAAGGCCGCACACGAAGGGCACCTACAGGCAGAAGTTCAGATTTGGAGCACGATGGTTTCAAATAAAGCACCAGAATCCCCCTTCCTTCTCCTGACTCGTAGCTTTCTAGAGATTGAGACCGCTTGGTTTGTCCCATTTATTGCGTTAGCCTTGAGGGACATAGGAGACATTTAATGGACTTTTACCCGCTACTGCTCGAATGACAGCTGTAGAACCACAGACACCAATGCAATGCATGCCAACAAGTAAGCAGCCAAGCACAAACACCCTGCTGGACGCTGACAAACATTGTCAAATGACTCAGTTTAAGCCAAAATGTGGAAATATAAAGGTTAAAGCCATAAAGTTCGGCTGAAAATCAGATGGTACTAAATGGTCCCCTTACTCCAAATGCAGTCTATCCACCAAGAAACAAATGGTGACCAAAGTTTCCCAGACAGAGGAAGTTTTGAGTTGACTTTCCTACATGATTGTTGTTTGACTACCAACCAAATGTTAGTCATGTGGGCCAGAATAGGGCTAGGTGCCGGACAGCTTCATATGGGTTTCCCTGTTGGGTCATGCATGGGTTAAATCAACAATGTAGTTGGGTCAGAACTGGAACACATTCATAATTTCGACTCATTTTACAGTGTGTGGGCCGAGGACCCAGTCACATCTTGGGGCAGGAGAAACAAAGGACATGGACCACAAGTGGGCCAGATCAATTCTGCTGACTGGCTTGTTTCTCTGGTTTTGTGCTAGAACTGTAGCGTTCACTGCTAACAGCTCAGGTCTACACTTTCTTGCATCCGTTTTCCAAAACAGTTTTTCCCTGTTTCTGCTAACCTTGGCCTTCAGAATAAGAGTTGTCAGAACAAACCCACATAATAACTGCTGCAGAACAAATGTATCAATCTCTTCTCTTTTTTATTGCAAAGAATAAGGGTGGAATGACAACTAAATCGACTCTGATCTATTCAAACAACAAAGAAAACAGCACTGTGGCATGCTGAACAAGAGCCTGAGTCATTACAGTACAGGCTTGAATATGGATGTCTTAACAGGCAGATTCAAGATGAACCTATAAACATGGATAACAGTATGTCCAAAACCTAAAACGGTTATAATAGCCAACTTGAAGACTTAATTCTGCCCATATTCTGGTAAAATCTGATAATGTTCTACACCCTCAAACTAGAACAGCAATCTCAAACAGACTATATCCAAGTATTTGAAATTACTTAAGACCCTGATGCTGACTGCAAAGTGTGTTGATTTAAGATAAGGATTATTAACTATTGGTTTAATAACTATTTTAAGTCTTATCCAAGTAACTATTGTACCTGGGTTTCCAAGATTACATAACAATTTTAGATCTATGTAGAGTTCTGGTCTCTCACTGACAGTTTCTTTCCTCAATTTGCTCTCACTGAGCACTTTTTTAGCCAGGTGAGTGTCACTAACATGACAAAACATGGGGAAAAGGCAAGGCCACACCAAGTTCAGCCAGGAAGCAGCTGAAATTGTTATGAAATGTGCATCCGTAACCTAGACCAACACTTGCATAACAATCAATATGAGAAGATGTGTGTCTCTGTGTCTATATAAAAGCTCCTACCTGTACTGGGGTGAATGCATGGTTCCAGAAGAAAAGCGTGGGAGAAAGAGAAGGAGGAAACAAGAAAAACAGAACTGTATCAGCACAGACACCCAGGAATGCTACTTTTGACGCACCCTCCTTCTTCTCTCTCTCTCTTTCTCCCTGCTCACTTTATGTCAAATACGTGGAAAAAGTTGATGTTTCAATGCATCATTTAGTTCAAAGCAAAATCAGACCTCAGATTCTTCAAATCCACACAATGAGTCCAGTTTCTGAACCCGGCTTTTGTCATCATTGTAGGTCTAACAGCAGAGGCTCAATCTGTTACATGAACAGTTCGAATGACTGTGTGGAGCTGTTCAGTAATCTGTAAGTGGTTTCTGGTGTCTGACTCACTGTTAACTACTAATATGATCCAGAAACAGGTCTTTATTGAAGACTCCCCTATAGAATGTTCATCTGATGTACAGTCACATCCATAAATATTTGGACGTTGAAAAACTGTAGCTGTCCAGTACATTTTGTTGTAGTTGAAACTAAATAATGCATATGAGCTCAAAGTGCAGACTTTAAGCATTCAGGGTATTTCCATCCAAATCAGTTGAACAGTGTAGGAATTACAACCATTTTCATACACAGCACTCACTATTTATTAAGGGTTAGTAATTTGACAATTGGATTCCCAGCTTTGTCATATTCTGTTAGTATTTTACTTACAACCAAATCGATAAAAGATCTAGGGTTGACTTGAAGTGCAAAATTTGCTTTTGGAGTTCTGTTTGAATTCTGTTTATTATATTGACTTTCATATTTCACTGAATTCAACAGCTCCCTGTGGATACAGTCCAATTTGGTGAGTTTCTGAACATTATTCCTAGAGATACATGTGAAAAAGCAGACAATTTCATAAAATAATGATGTTAATTTTTTCTCCATAATTGTCTTTGGCTGTGAGGATTTGCAATCATGTTAGTTTAGTTTTTTGGTTTGATCCTCTAAAAACGGGCGGCTATGTATGAAAGTGGTTATAATTCCTACACCGTTCACCTCACCAATATGGTGTAAATACCCTCAAGTGTAAATTTATAAATGTAAATAAATGTCAATGTATTCCAAAATGCTGCGATAGACAGCTAAAATAACAGTAACTGTTGACATCCAAGTATTTGTAGACCTGGCTGTATGTGGTCAATCTGACATAGTGCTGTATACTACTGGAAGCATTTTTGTGTTGACTGATACACTTTATTGAGATGATGGATCCTCATGTGTGACAGCTTAGCATCGGTGCTGTACTGGACAACTGAATGTCTTTTGTTTCGAGTTACAAAGCAAACTTAACTGAATATCATATAACTACCCACTTTATAGTCTCATTTATAAGATTTTGTTATTGAGAAATGGTGACTTGTTTACTTGGTTCATAAGGCAGCAGCTGTATAACAGGAGCAGCATTGGACTGAGGCAGGCGATAAAAGCAAAAATAATGCTGAATTTTTCATGAAACTTATTAAAAGAAGAATTACATGAAGAAAACTGCCACCAGTAGCAGCAAAAACAAGAGTGAATTAAATACTAATAACAGCAACACCTTATCAAGATGTATTCTAAATCTATTCTGAATATGTCATTGTTTTATGTATGGTATTTGGTGTTGTACTATTATCTGCACTGATACTGACACAGCATTGGTATTGAGGATGGAGATACCAATACCTATGACAGGCACCACAAAGTAATTTCTGATGCACACATGCACTGACATGTGCATGTGCACCAGTAGACAGACCTAAACAGCACATCAGCGGTGTAGGAGACAAGCAGCATCCGCACGGCTAAATCTGTAACGGCAGTTTTTGGTGGGAAAAAACACTAACAGGAGCCACTTATCTGAATGTCTGAGCTGCTTCCTCCAGGAAACACTCCACTGCTGCTGTGTAGCACTTACAGTCTTGAGTTAATGTTAGTCCATAATGTCTAGCATTTAGCTAACATCACGCCACTAACCGGGTTAGCATGTACATTTCCCCCACCTGTGGTGTGCCTGCGTTGGTCAGCTGTACCACACAGCAGTGGGGTCTCATTGCTTTAACTAAGCAGGAAAAGGCTCTCATAATGGCTGCTACTGACAGTGTGAATGACTGTGATATTTACTAAACTCCAGCAAAGACTGGCACTCAGAGATGACACAAGACGCACCTGCAAAACAAACGACTTCAGAAATTCAGATGTGAAGTAACATAAGCCCCATTTTTGCCACCAAAGATGATTTCAGGTGTTTTATATGTGCACACCACAGGTTTATCTACATACTTCTCAGTCCTGTTTTTGACGAATTACACAAAAAAGATACATTTATTACATTTACCTAAGCTGTTCAACATGGCTCATTACTCTTATATATCAAAGTACTAAATATACATAGTAATTAAATAAAAAGATCTAAGCATCTAATATGTGTGTGTTTTAGGCAGGTATGAAAAATGCTGTAAACTAAGAATGCTTTCAAAAATGGATGTGTTAATAGTTTATTTTCATCAGTTAACAAAATGCAGTGAATGAACAGAAGAGAAATCTAAATCAAATCAATATTTGGTGTGACCTCCCTTTGCCTTCAAGACAGCATCAATTTTTCTAGGTACACTTGCACACAGTTTTTGAAGGAACTCGGCTGGTAGGTTGTTTCAAACATCTGGGAGAACTAACCACAGATCTTCTGTGGATGTAGGCTTCCTCAAATCCTTCTGTCTCTTCATGTAATCCCAGACACACTCAAGGATGTTGAGATCATGACATCACTTTCAGCACTTCTTGTTCTTCTTTACGCTGAAGATAGTTCTTGATGACCTTGGCTGTATGTTTGGGGTCATTGTCCTGCTGCAGAATAAATTTGGAGCCAATCATACACCTCCCTGATGGTATTGCATGATGGATAAGTATCTGCCTGTATTTCTCAGCATTGAGGACACCATTAATCCTGACCAAATCTCCAACTCCATTTGCAGAAATGCAGCCCCAAACTTGAAAGGAAACTCCACCATGCTTCACTGTTGCCTGCGGACACTCATTATTGTACCGCTCTCCAGCCCTTCGGCAAACAAACTGACTTCTGCTACAGCCAAATATTTCAAATTTTGACTCATCAGTCCAGAGCACCTGAGTCGCTTGGCCTTGTTTCCATGTCGGAGGTATGGCTTTTTGGCTGCAACTCTTCCATGAACACCAGTCTGCTTTGATGATCAGGGTCACCATACTGACCTTGCTGATGGAGTATAACTACCTTGTGCTCAGTCTTGCCATAGTGTACGACCTGTGACATGAAACTGTCTTCCACAATGTCACCTTGGTAGCAGAGTTTGGCTGTTCCTCCCCCAGTTTTAAGCCTCCTACACAGCTTTTTCTGTTTCAGTTAATGACTGTGTTTCAGCCTACATGTGACATCGATGAGCATTAGCACCTGTTTGGTATAATTGGTTGATCGTACACCTGACTACAATCCTACAAAATCCCTGACTTTTTGCAAGTGTACCTATAAGAATTGATGCTGGTTTGAAGGCAAAGGGTAGTAACACCAAATATTGATGTGATTTAGAATTTTCTTTTGTTCGCTCACTGTTTTATTTGCTTTTCTGTTTTATTTGTGATACAGAACACAGACTTTACATAAATAAAATATTTAATTCATTCATTCATCTTCTAAGCGACTGATCCATCTGGGTCATGGGGGAGTACTGAAGCCTAGTCCAGCACTTATTGTGCTTAAGGCAGGAAACACCCTGAAAGGGCCACCAGTCCATAGCAGGAAATAAAATATTTTTCAAATGTAATTGCATAAATATCAGAATTTATAGCTTCGTTGGATTACACAGACTTAGTGTCGGTACTCGATATTGGCATATATTTATGTCATTTAGGTCTCGGTATCCATTGGGAGAAATGGTATCAGCACATACCTAATCATAATGGAACACATCACTATATATATTGAGTACAGTGTATTCAGCATCCGACCAGCACTACGTATTCTATCCGACTCTTGTCATGAATGCTTTTATGTTACAATACTTCTCAAAGCTTTTAACCTCCTTTTTACACCATATACACCTATATGTTTTGGAGATGGCTGTAGGTATGAAACAAGTGGATACCTCCCAACCCCAGCTCCAACTCTATCAATCACCCTTCTTCTTTCTTTGCTTCTTATCACTTACTCTCAGTGTCTCCCACTCTCCTTCATGCACTCTTTCTCTCACTCCGTGTAAACACTCACAGTCCCCATTGCTCCCTGAACTAAAGTCAGTCAATTTAACTCAGCTCTCGTTCGCAGTGGCACTGGGCAGGTTTATCCAGCTCTAGCAGGGCAAACGCTGGCAAAGCCAGCATCCTCCACTGATGCACAGAGAGAGGAGATACAGAGGGCTCCTATCTCCCCATAGGAGAGCGCACACAGGGAAGAAGATTTGTCAACCTATATTTAGCTCTGCCCATTGATAGAAGCTGCAGGGCGCAGCAGTAAAAAGCTGTCAGGCTTAGCTTGAGTTAGATGAAATCAGGACTGTGAACCATATACCCAAAAGCCAGGCAGTCTGGGAGGCAGGTACATGTAGGGTGGCTGGGTTGGTAGGGGGGGCTGTCATGGTGAAATCATGATGGAGATAAGTGGTTACCAGGGAAACTGCATAAAGGAAGATGGGAAAGAAACTATTAGGGGTTATAAGGAGGAGGGAATGTTTGATGAAGTGTCTGCACAGGCTGTGAGAACATATCCATCTCCATTTTACTTCATTTAGTACAATTAAACAACGTTAACATACCGTGGAAGTCACATAAAACCCTGCTGGCTTCAGTTGGAGCTTCACATATACTGAACACCTGTATGGAGTACAGTCACCTGGCTTGAAATGAATGGATTAGCTTGTTTAAAGGTAAAACTAAAGAAAATCAAAGCGAATTAACCTTGCAATTCGAATTAACCTTGCAAATTAACCAGCAATCAGGAAACATTTCAGTTTTCTGCAAGAAGGAAAAGGAATGCCAAAAGGGAACTCATTTCACAGCACAACACAGTTCAAGAACAAGCTTAATCTTTGTCTGGACAACAATCCTACCACCAAACCAGGCTAAGCTCTCAGTTTGAACCGATTTAACTCAATGACAGTCAATGGCATACCATGAGAACATTACCGTACAAGTGGCTTCAGCATGCTTTCCCACAAAGAGGTATTTGAATGGAAAAACAAGAACAGGTGGCTACTGAGGGCCTCTTTCATTCATTCAAGGTCCTCTATTTCCCCCTAGTGGCCACAGCAACATGATGGGGGTAAAATCGAGCCGTGGAACAGAGGTGTGAGGCTGAAGGCATCAGCACAGCAGCAGTCAGCCTGCGCTGTGAGACAAGGAGGGTGAGACACAGCCAACCGAAGAGGAGAATGACAGAGCGAGATGAAGATGTTAACAAGCATCAGCTGCACTGAACTCTATCAAGCAGAGAGACATAAACTCAACAACCTACTGGCCCTCAAACAGAGTGCACACACAGAGCTATCCCCAAATATATACAGTGACATGCAAATGTTTGGGCACACCAGTCAAAATGTCTGTTACTGTGAATAGTTCAGTGAGTAGAAGATGAACTGATCTTCAAAGGGCATGAAGTTTAAGATAACACATTCTTTTTAACATTTTATGCAAGATTAGCGCATTATGTTTGTTTGGAGTGAAAAAAATATGTTTAAGTTTCAGCACCCCAAGATAACTTTTACCAAGATCTCCATAATCAGCTTGTTAGCGCTACATCTTGTTCACAGTCATCATTGGGAAAGACCAGGTGATGTAAATTCCAAATACTCTGATTCCTCAAACCTCATTCCAAAAATAAGCAGCCATGGGCTCCTATAAGCAGCTGACCAACACTCTGAACTGATGGCTACAAAGCAGGAGTCTTGAAGACCAACAAAACGTTCTGAGAGAACCGCTCATAGGGTTGATAGAAAAGCAAATAAAAACTCCTGTTTGACTGCAATAAAACTGCACCTCAAACACACCTCAAAATTCACAATGGACTACCTTAAGAGGCAGATGCACAACTTAAACATCATAGAACATCTGTGGCTAGACCTCAAAAGAGCAGAGCATGCAAGATGGTCAAGGAATCTCACAAAACTAGAAGCCTTTTTGTGAGGAAGAACGAATGAAAATCTCTTAAACGAGAACTGAAAGAATCTTAGCTGGTACAAAAAGAATTTACAGTGTTACTGTAAGTAACAAGTACTGACCATGAAGTGCGCCTAAACATTTGAATTGAGCCCTTTTCATTTTTTGTTATTTGGAAACTGTAAATGATAGAAATAAAATATTGCTTATGTTTTACTCGCATAGCTACTTACAGTAAAAGAAATTTTGACCAGGGAGGCCCAGACTATTACTGCATTTATAAAGCTGTTACAGCAGTTGTCAATTCCAAATACTCTGACTCCTTAAACCTCATCCCAACAATCAGCAGCCATGGGCTCCTATAACCAGCTGACCAACACTCTGAACTGATGGCCACAAAGCAGGAGTCTTGAAGAACAAGAAAACTTTCTGAGAGAACTGCTCGTAGGGTTACAAGAAAGGCAAATCAAAACTCCTGTTCGACTGCAAAATACCTTCAGGAAAATTTAGCAGACTCTAGAGTGGTGGTGCACTATTCTACTGTGTGGTGGCAACCGCACAAATATGACCCTTATAGAAGAGTCATTAGAGGAAAACCTTTTTTGCATCCTCACCACAATACTCGGCATCAGGAACAAAGGAGCAAACAAGCATGAGGCATTTTGGAAAAAGGTGCTTCCTGTGGACTGTTAGAACTTTTTGTTGCGGTGAGCAAAGGTATGTTTATATAGAAAAAGGTCCAGAATCTTTTTTGTTGACTGTTAACCAGGGCTTGTGTTGCAGCCAGTGGCAACGTTTCAATGGTAGAAGGAAGAATAGATTCAATTAAATATCAGCAAATTCTGGAAGCAAATGTAATACCTTCTGTATAAAAGCAGAACACAAAAAAAGGATAATGATGCTAAACACACCTCAAAATCCACAACAGACTACCTTAAGAGGCATAGGCTGAAAATTTAGCCCTCTCAGATGCACTTAACTGAAACAAGAGAGCAGAGCATGCAAGATGGTCAAGGAATCTATCAGAACTTGAAGCCTTTTTGTGAAGAAGGATGCATGAAAATCCCCTAAACGAGAACTGAATCTTAAGTGTTACAAAAAGAATTTACAGTGTTACTGTAAAGTAAAGTAAAAAGCACTGACCATGCAATGTGGCCAAAGTTTTTGCATTGGGCCCTTTTCATGTTTTGTTATTTGGAAACTATAAAAGATAGAAATAAAATATTGCTTAAAATATTAAATAATATCTCATCTCTAGCTTTATGCATTTTGGAAATCAGATCTAGTTTTACTCACTTAGCTATTTACAGTAAAAGAATTTTTGACCAGGGAGGTCCAGACTTTTACTGCATTTATAAAGCTGTTACGGCAATTGTCAGCAAATATGCTTCAGGCACCGCATTCTTGCCGCCCCTCTTAGCTCTCATTGGTGCCTGAGGGAAGGACACAGTTTTTACTTTTTTGTAAACCCTTATGTATCAGCATCAGCAGATGAAACATGAAAAACACTGAACATAAGCAACGGTCCATATTTGGCATATAGCTCCTTCAATAATGGTGATATTAAATTTTCACATCAGCACATGCCAAACACACTCCTGCACTCAGGCACAGACATTCAAACGTGCACATGCAAAGACTCATGTGCACAACTTTTATATCCTTGATTTAAAATCTTATGCAGGAGACACTGAAAGGGTGACAGGCCAAACGAACAAAGACAGTTGCGCTGGTGAGCACTGCTGGAACATCTATGTCGTTCCCTAATTGGAGTCCACAGTGCAGTTAAGCTGCTGGTGTATTAGCCCCATCTCCTTAGCACTCTTCACGCCGTGGTGACAGTTAAAGCCCTATTAAAGGTGCATTCCAGATGGTTAGAGTCTGCAGTGGCAATGTCTTAATCCACAGAAAAAAACAGCGTATCTCTCGAGCCAGCACCAGCATTAATTGGTAGAGGGAGGACAGATGGGGGGGTGGCATCATACCTGACAGTGAGGATGAGGGTTGGAGCAGCCCATCATAGCTCCTTTATTCTCAAAGATCTGAAAGAGAGACAGCGAGAGAGAGAGAGAGAGAGAGAGAGAGAGAGAGAGAGAGAGAGAGAGATGCTGACGTTTAGTTGAGTCGAGCTGTGACATGCTGCCATAGACAAACAATGTGAGACACAAAACGACACTCTAACATGCAGCACAGCTACTGTAAATTGAACCATACAGTCATAAACCTGTACTGTGAACATTCTTTACGCCCATCCATCTACACTAGCACTGCACTATATACTGCTAATCACAGGACCCATATCATAGAATTTATCCTGCTTCTTTTGGAAATAAGGCAATATGAAATGAACCACTGATGCACCATACTGTTTATATATACAAGCTAAACTATATAAACAGCCAATCTGTGTACTATGCAAGAAATTATTTTTTTGTTTTCAAACATTCCAAAAATAACTAAAATGAACAACTGAATGTAAAGTTTTGACAGTGTGTCATAGATGTCTGTGTATTGTGTTGCTGAGATCTACTGAAGTTAGCATGCTAACCAGCTAGCTCTGGCCTGTCCTGTCTCATAATACCACTGTGTACCTCATGAGGCGATAATGAGTCACTGTAGCATGCAGTCTACCAAATCAGTTGACCAAGTTTGTCCACCAAGACGTAGCAGCAAAAGGAAATAATAATGTTCCTCTGGGCATATAATAGGGTTACACTATTAAAAGAACATAAAATGTTTTTAATTTATTTACATAATTTACATAAGTTTAGCTCAACTGTAAAATAATTTAGAACCAGGAAACTACGCACTCTAGCTTCATTTTTTCCATCTGTTTCTTAGTAATTATAGAAATAGTTTCTGCCTGATCTGTGTGGTTGAGATTGCATGGTAACTGTAACAATGCCTTGTTTTTTTTATGTTCAACTGAATGTTATATTTTCGGGCACAAGCCTCGTTGATTCAGTTTAAGGTATAGGAGGAAAATTTCTGTACACAACACAATCGGTAACTACTGAAATAATAAAGTGACAAACATAAAGTCCATGTTACTGTGGAGGTGTGTTTGCAACCAATGTAAGTAGAAAATCAGGTTGCTCGCCGGGTGAAACCTCCCATTTTATAAGAAATAAATGCATCCTTCTTTCGGACAAATTCTGAGGATGTGCCAGTGTATCTTTCATAGCCCTGAGATGCCATGACCTTCTGTAATTTAAGTAATTTGTTCAGAAACAGGAATAGGTTCTTTAATGTATGCCTATTTTTAATGCATACTGCCTGTATGCTGTTGTCATATTGACAACCAGCTATATTTATAGTATTAAGGCACATCAGCCTTAGCCAATAATTAAAAGTATGTATGAAAGATAAAGGGCTAATATTTTAGTGAAGCCAGCAAACAAAGGAGGCAAAGATGCAGCTGAACCCAAAACAGCTTAATCAAAATAAAAGCAGGTTAACGCCACTAGCCTAAGCTAAATCTTCACAGCTGACTGGTAAAAGTCATATTTAGGGAAACTCATTTGTTCGGTGACAGTTCAACTTCAGTTGTGATTTTGTATCTCTAAGGCTTTGTACTGAATTTCTTCACAGTTGCAAACATACTTCAAGCTGCAAGCCTCACTTTCTTTATCCACTTTCTTTTTACTTGCCTCCATAGTTGCCTTCTTCAACTTTCAATACCTAAAACCTTCGGCCTCTGGGGTTAGGAGTTATGACGCGGCTGCAGGTATGAATCCTCAATAGTGGTGCTAAGGATGCTGCAAATGACGCTCTGTACCACTCTTGGTACTTTAAATGGGACACACTGCTTGTTACAGTATTTTGATGATGTTACCCATTTGCATTTGTGTCCTTCGTATGGAGTTCAAAACCCCAGGTTTCCTTTCATTATGTTCTGTTTGTTCAGCTCATTGACTCTTTTGCAGTTACTTACACCTCTCAGTTTGGACTTCTGGCACTTTATTTTAGTCCAAGAGGACGTAAGTGTGGATGTAAGTGTTTCCATCGCCGTTCTACAGGGAGCTCAGCATACAAGTTTCTTTTGATCTGGTACTTTTCTACTCCTAAAGGACTTTTACTTCTAAATCTTAATTTCATTGAAGTAAGAATACATTTTCATAAGTATGGCTGTGATTACTCTACCCACCCAACAAAATAATGCAGGCCAAGCTCTAGCCTTTGCAATATTTTTTTGACCATATTTGCACCTGTAAACCAGCATACAAACATACAAAAAGAGCTACATGAAAGCAACCACAAACCCCAGCAGCACGGCTCAAGAGGAAACCTTCTGTCTGGGAGAGTTTTAAGACTTCCCCAGGACTCCCTCGGGGGTGATATGAAAGGATTTGTGCAGGATCTGCCCTTGTCTACTCCGCTTGATAAATATTGACTTGTCTAAAGTCCCCGCTCATCAGGGTCTGTAAATCTGGGGAGCAAAAGGGAACACATGCTCTGATGCCTTTAACAGAGAGCAGATAACCACAGGCCTTATCTGAACGGGCCCAAGAGTGATGCTTTGCAGCAGACAAACAACAGGAGAGGTCTGGAGAGGTGCTCTCGAGTGGCAAGAAGCACGAACACTTTGCTGTTCTCTGTTCTGAATCTTCGAGTGTACATAATGGTTGCAAGGACAAGCATGCGGTGATGACCGAGACAAGCTGACCTTTAATAAGTTTGAAAATTGAACCTTTTCTCGTGCAGCCTTGGCCTTTGCTATGAATTGAGAACAGAACTCAAGTGCACTTAGCAGTGACATAACTCTGTTATAAAGCATGTAAATCTGCATCCAGGTCAGAATGACGGTTTTGTAACTTCTGAAGAATGTTTATTTAAGGTGAAGAAAGGCAGGGGAAGCTCTGTACTATTTTATTTTTTGTTGTGTACTATATACACTGGGTTCATCTGGAATTCAACAAAAAGACTTTTGGCACTGAGTTGTCCTCGCACAGTGGAAGGATGGATGTGGATGTTTTCAGATCTGAAGCAAGAGTGGAGCTTGATTTTCTCCTCCCCCTCAAAGTTTTAAGTGTTTTTTTTTTTTTTTTTTTAAATCTGATAGAGACAGTGTTGGCGGGTCCAACAGGTCTGCCAGGCTGATGCTAAAAGCCCCATTTTCTCTTTTAATCAGTTTTGGAATTTTCTTCCTTTAATTTTCCCATTTCTTACGCATTTACATTAGTTCAAGTTGTAATTAATAGGTGGTCTCTGACTTTTGTCCAGTACCATATTTCCGATGTTAAAGAACTCCGGAGAACATGTAACAAGGTCCATGCAAGCATGAATGCCTCATTTAGAGCTTCTGGTGGCACACTGAAAAGCTCTGAAAGCTTGTCAGATGAGCCTGTGCCTAGTTACTGTTTCTGAGCTATGATTTGATTGGTATTTACAGGAGGGGTTTAGCCAGGGTGTCATTTATACAGTACTGTAAGATACTGTAAGGCTTTGTTTGCAGTTCATCACACAGCTGGTGATCACACAAAGTTAAAGATGAACTTCAACCACATACCACTGACAATTCGGCTCCTTGGGAATTAAATGAAAAGTGCCTGGAACAAGAGAATTCTGCACTAGCACAAGTTTGTTGCTTGTTGTTTCCTGCTGGGCTGGAATGTGAGTTGGTGTATTTAAATTTAGAGTGTGTAGACATTAATGAGTCTGTTATGTAACAGTTTGGGTCATTCTGTATTTGGTCCGTTTTATTATGCCAATTTGGCAAATGCTGATTTGTAAGATTTGTATTTGAAGGAGAAACAACAGTGTTTGAGGTTTACAGTTAGATCTATGTATTGAACTCTCCTTATTCAAATATGATGATTAAATGCTGTTTCACATTATATGGCACTTTTAAGTAGGTATCCATTTTTTTTTTTTTTTTACATTTATTAAATTACCCAAGACATTTATTTTGGCAAAAACGTGAGCACATTATCATGACGACCATTCAATAAAATGAATTCAACAGACATTCAATAGACGTTCAATATATATTTAAAAGACATTCAAAAGACATTCCAGTCCAGTACAGTAGAATCACCACCTTCAGACTCAAGCATCATGATGCACTTTCATAAGACGTAATCCACTACATTCCATAAAAAAAGATGTATTCCCTATCAACTCTTGTGCGCCTATACGATTATACTACAACTCCTAGTCGATTCGGGCACACTAAATCAGCTTAATCCTGGATGCTTACGAGGGCTGGCAGGCTCTGAAGTGCACGGTCGTTTTGCTTTAGAGGCTCTAATATGCTGAGGGGGGCCGCAGGAACACATAGCGCTGCTGCACATTGATCAGGCCTGAAAAGCCCTGAGTGAGGAGCCAGCTCCCAATTGATCCAATTAGCAGAGATGGTGAAGGCTGGGGCTGAAGCCGAGGCAAACGGTGTCCCCTACTCATTCAGGCTGTTTTAAACACGGAATGTTATGTAAGAGGAAGATATGGAGAAATCCGTGTCTGTGTGACAAAGACAGGCCCTGGAGGGGAGAGTGTCTTTTGGTGCAAATGCTAATAGCATGTCAGAACAACGTTACAAGTCCCAGTATGTTCATTAATGAGCAAAGCGAACACTCCCACCCCACTACCTCTCGGTAGGCTAAAGCTAAGCTGATGTAATATTTATGACATTCTGTTTGTTTGTCAAGGTTAAGTAACTAGTGCTTGAGTAAAAGAGCTGTGAACATGAGCCTGTGGTGCTGCAGAATCTGGAGAATCTTATGGTAAATGAATGAATTGTTGAATTTGTAGAATGCATGAGTTTTGATGAATCACCAGCCAGTACACTTTCTGAGACCAAGCCAGCATAGGTCAGTCCATGATCAATTTACTAGTTGCTGGTACAACATCAGACCAGTGTATTTGCCAGGAATCTGATCCTAGGACTGTCCAGTATTTCTTACCTGAACCCATGGATAGGTGGGACCTAACTCCTCTATAAGCTCTGACCACTTGTTAATCACTTTGCTGATCTCCTCAGGCTGCATCAATGGCAGGGTGACGTCAGACCAAGGGTGAAAGCACATGACCTTACTGAGAAACAACAGGAAAATAGGTGTTTATCAGACAAATACAATGGTGTACTTCTCTTAGACTGGAATATTATACTTAAAAGCTGCATATTTCAACTTTATCACATCCTGTAAACACACATTATTAAAATAATGACTACTTGACATGTTATACAAGGTATACTGTACTCAGAATTGCACCATGATGGTCACTTTGGATCTTCTAGTGTGCAGTTTTTTTCTCTTGTATTGACAAAAATTAAGTACGGTATTACAATGAGACATATGTATTATTTTTATTATTTTTTAACTGATTTGGATGGCAAGGCATTGACGGATATTTCTTTTTTTAATGTGGTTTTATTTCTCTACTGAACTATTAATGCACCATTTTGAGTTCACTCACTCAGCCTGCTTACAGATAACCAATCTGTCTCTATAATTGAGCAGTTGTACTGATCATTAATTCAAGCCGTCATGGAAGCAATGGTTAAAAAAAATAAAAGCATCTGCTTGTGGCATATGTAATCTCAAGACCTCCTCAGGGTATTGTTGAGAGGGCGTTATGTGACACACGTCTACACTTGTTCACCTTTGATCCTCATAACTGCATAATAAAACACACACACACACACACACACACACACACACACACACACACAAAATGTCTGCTCCTTTATGATTCCGCACTTGGCAGTGTAGGTTATCAAACTGTGTGTGCTACATTCTCCAACGTGCATGATAGACTTGCCAAAACAGCTTCCCATTTCTCACTAGGACAGGACGGTGAGGAAAACGCTCCCTGCAATATTTGTAAAGTGAAATGCAACACTTCTAACCTAGGGGAACACCTGGTCAAACACATCTAATCTGAGGAAACACCTGGTCAAACACATCTGAACTGAGGAAACATCTGTCCAAATGCATCTAACCCTGAGGAAATATCTGGCCAAATGCATTTAACTTAAAGAACCACCTGCCCAATCACATCTAAAGTGAGGAGACATCTGTCTAAACACATCTCACCCGAGGCAAAACTTGGTCAAACACATCTAACCTGAGGAAACAATTTGTAAGCCACATCTAACCTGAGGAAAGGCCTGGTAAACACATCCAACCTGAGGAAACACCTGGCCACACGCATCTAACCAGAGGAAACATCTGACCAAACACATCTAACCTGAGGAAACACCTGACCAGACACATCTAAACTGAGGAAATACCTAACCAAACACAACTGATCTGAGGAAACATCTGGCCAAACACATCTAACCAGAAGAAATACCTGATCAGACATATCTAACCTGAGGAAACACCTGGTCAAACACATCTAACCTGAGAAAAGACCTGGTCACCTACATCTAACCTGAGGAAACACCTGGTAAGTGAAATCTAACCTAAGAAAATACCTGGTCAGTCACATCTAACTTCAGGAAACACCTGGTAAGCCACATATAACTTGAGAAAACACCTGTCCAAACACATCAAACCCGAAGAAACATCTAAACTACATCTAAGCTAAGGAAACACCTGGCCAAACACATCTAATATGAGGAAACATCTGGCCAAAACATCTAACATGAGAAAACACCTGGTAAGTCACATCTAACTTGAGGAAACACCTGGACAAACACATTAAACCTGAGGAAACATCTGGCCAAACATATCGTCACTGTCCAAAGAAAAACATGTATCTCCATTTTTGTCGATTTTTACTTTTGTGCATCATTGGAACACAGCAGCTGCTGTTAACACTATGAGAAAATTTCATGGTGAATGGACCAATAGAAATGCCCCAAAATTGCTTGGAAAAAAGTCTGGTTCCATTGACTCACATTACAGTTGAATCAGGTTTTTGGCCTCTCCTGTAAAGTTGGCATTTTGGAGATACTTGTTTTTCATTGGACAGCGACGATATCTAACCTGGGGAAATACCTGGCCAAACTTTGTTCACTGTGATGTTGCCATTAACTTAGTACTTTACTAACGTCAGTCAACACTGAGCCACTAGCAGCTAAACAAACAGTAATTCTATGTGAGATTTTTCCGAAATCCCATTTTTCTCCTAATCGCACTAAACCATCGTCATTGCTATGGCTCCTAGATTTCCAAATTTATGGTCAGAGGGCTTAGCAATGGATCGTGTATGACGTCAATGCCCTGAGGCACCGACAAAAGTTGGCAAAAAAAAATACATTACAAGAGGATTTCTTACACATGCAGATGGATTGCAAACTCTGGATTGCTTTCCTGTACACGTTTGCAGTTCTCACCTTAAAAAACACTGTAAACTAAAATTAGATTACTAGCTGCTCACAGTATTCAAATAAAGTTTTACTTTAGCTCTTCATGAGAAAGAGGTCATGTACAATACAAGCCACACTAGTAAAGTTTCAGCAAAGAGAAACACTGTCTTGATGACAGCACCATCTAGTGCTCCTTCAAAATAACATAGAAGCTCAGGTTTAAAAAAAAAAAGTATTTTGGTCTTGGTTAATGGGTCAGATTAGAAACTGTGGACAATGAAAATATCTAAAGAGACAGAGGAATAAGGGTTATGTACTGGAGGGAATATTGGGAAAATGGTGCTTCAGATTGGGCGTTAATCAACTTGACATCACAGCACATCTTGCATACAGAAAGCCAAAATAACTAAAGCTTTACTTGAAAACTTAATTCTCTAAAACACAATCTGTTGCTTTATAATAATAAAGTTGCTTTATGATAAAATGCAGTTTACAAGTGCCTTTTAGGACACTTCAGGACACATTCAGTTCAAAGAAGAACAACATAAAACATAACAGTTGCAAAAAATAAGTGACAGGACATATAAGTGACCTATAAGTGACAGGACATAGCACAGATATAGTAAAATAGCACAGGCAATGAAGCATACCCTAAGGGGAAAATTAAGGATTAAAATAATTTTAAAAAATGCAATGTTAAAAACTACAAATTCATAAAAGCAATCTTAAAAAGTTTTTAAATGCATTTTAATAGTGACAGGTACATGCAGAGATACAGTGGGACAGAATTCCATAACTCTGGACCTACAGCACTGTCAGCTCTTTCACCATACATGCATCATTTTCCGAAAGGAACAGAGGGCAAATGATCATCAGCAGACTGGAGCAAATAATAGTATTTTGTATTGAATTTATGTTGGCAATAAACTGTTTCTTCACATATCAGTGAGATGATTATATACATGGTATTGTGCAGCAGTCCGAGAGCACGTTTTTAGTTATTTCATTTCCAATCAAATTGATTTTTTTCAGTAGAAATTTCTGAGATCACAGAGAAATTAATCCAACAAAGGAGGAAGTCTGCAGTTTATTACTAGTTAATTACTACAAGATACAGCAAAAATAGATTCCTAACAACGACCTGGAAAACCTGGTAGACCACCAACACTCTCCCCATCAGCACTTAAATCTTTCATCTTTAAGAAAGAAACATCAAGCTCCATTCTTGCTTCAGATCTGAAGACATCCACAGATGCTTCTGTCTATCCTTCCACTGTAAAAAGACAACTCAAGTGAAATGATGTGTAGCTATTAAGAAGCCCTCACTAAAAAAAGAGAACATTTGCATAAAAACACCAAAATGTTTGAGTAAAGTTTTATGAGACTAAATTTTTAATGCAAACAACTTTTGCATACTGAACTTTGGGGGGAAGTAGAAACCATTTCTTTGAAAAACTAAAAGGAAGGCTCCCAAAAGGAATGGAAAGATCATCACATACTGGATCTAAACGCACAAAATAGTTTGAATCAGATTTTTAGTTTAAATTAGATTTCAAACCCCACAACCTTGGGGGCCTGACTGTTTGAAGTGGACAGATTAAGCTCATTTTAAGTGTTGATAATTGTATGCTTAATTTCTACTTGAATAGATTTACAAGCTTTAATTTTCCCAAAACACAATATTTTTCTTAAATTGTACATATGGCTAAAAATGGTGAAATGGTACCTATGGCACTCTAACTGATAGAAAATGTGCTGCATGTTGTTCTATACAGCACCAAAAAGGGTTCTGCTGTTATTATGATGTCAGGCTTGCAGTCTTTTTTGTGCTATACAAAACCATCAAAAATTCCTATATGAACCACATGACAACACATTCATCATCAATCTGAAGAATAGTTCTTTGAGTGTTCATGATTCTATATAGAACTAAAAAACTAGAACTAGAACTAATCTACATTATTTTACATCATAGTACATTGCATGATGAAACAATAAAATATACTTAAATAATAAATAAACATCCATAGTATTTACACATTTAATTGACAATTTCTTATAAATCAAGTGAACAAGTGTAGCTGCGTAACTGTGCGAGCCCTACAGAACATAAGGTCAACCGATGCACATAACAAATAAACTACACACGACTCGTTCCACCTCATTAAGGAACTACACCAGTGCTGATATCAGCCATGACCCTGCAGCCTCCTATATCGATTTATCATCCATTGCCTCAAGTTCGAACACAAAATCATTTAGCCTCGCTCTTTCTCCCCTGCTAGCACCCTCTCTGGAGAGCGTGTTCCAATGCCGTAAGCAGCTCCAGCTCCGGTCACTAACAAGCAGAGTGGACGAGTTTACTCACACAGCAGCACGGGCGTGCAGGTGGCTGTAAGGGAGTTCATTCTCCTCACAGCAAGAAAGCCTGTGTTTACAAAGTATCTGCTGATCCAGGGTTTTATTTCCCCCATCTATAGCAGGCTTTCACCATATGCCTTAAAAAACATACATAATGGAGGAGAATTCCATCTTGTGAGATGTGAAACACTGTTCAGAAGCCCTAATGGTCAGTTATGTCATTTGTGTTATTGCTACATGTCAGGCCTAAGAAGCATGTACAAGTTCCCAAACAGCCTTGAAATAGCACCTGTGAATTATCAACCATGAGCCGTCATTGCTCAGAAACAGTGCTGACGATTTTACTTTGCGGTACTTTGTACTCCCAGTCATCAGCGATTTAATCAGAAATATGCATACATGTGCACTTTACACGTTAATAATTTATAACTAAAAACTTCAGGACAATTGCACAAATACACAACAATACACAACAAAATGCTTTTTCAGAAGCATCACAAGAACAAACGCACTACAATACACAACAATACACAACAAAATGCTTTTCAGATATAGATTTCTCAACTTAATGGACACAGAGAAACTGCATGAACATAATTAGTCCGGTTTAATAAGATTAGGATCACCACAGTGTGTGAAATGTTTTTGTATTGACAGTTTTTACGTTTTTATTTTTAATGTGACCCTACCTGTGATTCCAGTCTGTCTATCTTAGCAAACGTCAGAAACACTAAACAGAATCATGTGAAAACAACTTCAAGTACTGTGATACAGTATTTGTGCCATATCAGACTTGAAAGTGTCACTGCTGTCTTAGAATGAACCACCGCCTAAATAGTGACTGGTTCACTTTGTCTGGGTTTATAGAACAGGATGGGAATTCTGGCCTGTTTATACTGCAATATCTGTATTTGTACAGATGATACAGTCACACAGTGCACAATTCAAGTACTCTAAAATATTCCAAAATGGAACCGTTTTTAAGACAAAAAATTATAAATTTGGACTATTTCTGACAGACTATTTGTAACTGGTTTTACTTTATGTTAGTTAAAATTCCACAAACGAATCAGCCTCCTAAACATTTTCATGAATTTA
Source organism: Semaprochilodus insignis (assembly GCA_034552555.1). Taxonomy (NCBI): domain Eukaryota; kingdom Metazoa; phylum Chordata; class Actinopteri; order Characiformes; family Prochilodontidae; genus Semaprochilodus; species Semaprochilodus insignis. The sequence goes on along the minus strand of CM067490.1, from coordinate 14,964,581 downwards.
CACCATCCAAAAAGACATAATAATGCAAATGGTACCTATCGCATCTTCTCCAACAGGGAACACAAAATGTATATATAAGGCTAATATTTTAGTTTTTTCCATGGCTGTTTCTAGAGGTGGGGAATTTACCAGTATTTTAGCGTTATCATATCTTATAACTTGATCATACCTTGGATATTGCTAGTACACTGCCTAAACACACGTTTAATTAAAAAAAATGAATGGGTTGTGTTGAATTTAGAGCCGACTGCTGCACTCAGTGTGCTTTTTATACAACTGACACTAAATAAAAGTCATACACTGCAGTAAAAGCCACAGCACTGGAATGCTATTTTAGGCAAACGATCCTACTGCACATCATTCCTTCCTTCTTATATATAAAAACAATTCACACTTTTCCTTCCAGTCATTGGAATTTTGCTGACAGAAATGGGCTCACAATCTGCTAAACATAGTTGTCTTATTGGCTCCCTACTGGAACATCTGCCTGAATTAGGACGTGCTTCATGTAAATAACATGGAAATGAAAGAGCATAACAGAGGTTTTGCTTTTCATTTTGGCAAGTATTCCACACATTACCCGTGGAAAAGTAATTTCATGTGTGCATTGCATATCACAGTTTTCACTGTTATGACGGCATTTCAATAAGGAAACGTGTTGACAAAGTGCTGCATGGTGGAAAGCAAAAGAGCTGTGCATTCATTACATTTTAAAGTGGAATATATCCAATTCTGGCACATATTCAGTATTTTATTTCTAAAATGCACATCCTTATACACTGTTTTGTAGCAAAGAAGACAAGCAACATGAAATAATGTAACAGAGCGTTTGTTTTTCCGTTTTGCCACATATTCCGTTAGCTTTTTTAATTTCCTGTCAATATTTATCAGTCCGTATGCACTGGCTACTAGTTCCTTTAAAATGCTACAGTAGAATCATTTTCACTTTGGTGTTTAGAAATGCCCCTAATAACAAGACCTTTGGGTCTTCTGCTTACCAAACTCCTCTTGCAGCTCTGGTCTGGAACAGTGGGTGATGATCTGAACCTACGACACAAAAGAACAGGTGTTTGTATGGAAAGACTGTTTTCATGCACACAGTTAATGAATTAGGCATATTTAACTAAAACAGAGTAACTAGAGTAACCGCTATTCTGTTGCCAGCCCAAGGCTATTTTACATAATTGCTCGCTTTACTTTACAAACCATTCTTATTTGCGTTGAACAAACAAACCCAAATCTACACCTCAGTACATCAACACTACATCTTCTGTTCTTACCAGGGTCTGGAGCATCTGGCTGTAGTGCAGGGAAATCGTTCTCAAAGAGGAAAGTGCTATCGTACTCGGGATTCACCTGAAAAGCACCAAAAAAACAAAAAAAAACAAAAAAAAAAACAATCAGATTGTGACAGAATTCATTTCCACATTCACCCTCATTTTTGAGTGCATCTCACCCAAAACTGAATTTACATATTTCAGGCGTCCGTAAATAAAATGCACTCAAAATGGACTTTTTAATTAGAGTTCTCTTGGTAATGCTTTTCACCAACTCCCTTGATTAAGTATTAAATGATGCGCAAGGGGCGAAGAGTCAGCCAAGGACATTTGTCACATTTAAGAGCACATAAAAAACAGCAGTAAGCCAGGAATTATTATTCATAGCTGTGCAAATCAGAAAGACAGATGGAGGGTGTAAGGAAAAGAACAGAGAAATCATCATTTCTTTTGCTTAGTCAGAAAAGATGGTATAATGAATGCAGACGCATCAGTTCCCTCAGTGTGCCAGTTTTTTTTATACCTGAGCACTAAAAAAGCACCCACAATGCCCCACGGTTAGACTTTCTGTCTCAGAAGGAGGTACAGAAAGCTGCTCAAGTAGCAAATAGTTTTACGGATACAGAGCACAATAGGTAAAAACAGCTGAATCTGAATATAATAATATGTACCCCAAGCAATGTACACTGAAGGTTGTTTTTTTTTTTTTTAACAAAGAAACAACCTCCTAGAGAAAAAGATACTTGATGTAATATTACAAAGGTAATTATCTGTGGTTCAAATACAGATCATTTTTTGGTGCAGTTGTTGGCATATTGTACTTGATTTACTGATGCATTACACATACAACCCAATTCTCAAAAAGTTGGGACACTGTGGAAAAAAGCATCCCGAACAGCATCCTGAAGAGGCAGCGTCTTTCAAAGGTAAAGATGGGGAGTCCGCACTGTGAAAGACTGTACTGGCAACAATTCAAGAATAATCTTTCTCAGTGTAATATAGCAAAGAACTTGGAGTTTACCATCATCTATACTGCATAACATCATTAAAAGATTCCGAGAATCTGGAGAAATCTCTGTACGAAAGGCACAAGTACCAAAACCAGTAGTGGATAGTCATGATCTTCAGGCCCTCAGATGACAGAGCAATAAAAACAGACACGATTCTTCAGTGGAAATCACTGCATCGGTTCCGGAGCACTTCCCAAAGTTAAGATTCTACCATGAAAAGTAAAAACCAGATATAAACAGATCCAGAAACACTGCTGCCTTCTCTGGAGCCAATTTAAAAATAACTGAGGTGAAGTGGAAAAGTGTCCTCTGGTCTGAACAATCAAAATGTGAAATTCTTTATGGAAATCATGGACTTCCTCTAGGCTAAAGAGGAGACCATCCGGCCTGTTGTCAGTACACAGTTCAAAAGCCAGCATTAGAGGGCATTATTATACATTGCATGTGTGACTTGCACATGTGTGAAGCTCCACTGATGCTGTATAATATATACAGGTGTTGAAGCAACAAATGCTGCACCAGACTATGTCTTTTTCAGGGAAGATCATGCTTATTATTTTAGCAAGACAATGAACGAGAATTATTCATTCAGATCAGTCCAGTTCAGACACCCACCGAAAACATTTAGAACATCAGCAAAGACAAAATAGGTACAAAGGAGACTGCAAACTGGTGAGCAGCAGAAAACATTTCACTTTCAGAACTACAGAAATTGTGAGTAGTGATAAAAGAAGAGGTATGAACACAGTAATGAACATCATCCTGTCCCAACAAGCTGATACTTCGTATCCCCCGCTCTCACTAAATGACACAACTGGCCCAATTTAATACTGCATGCTGACCCCAGACTGAAGACACTGCTGACAAATCACTTTGTATTGCAAATCATTTTGAATTGTTTAGCCTAGTCTGTTTTTCTCTCTGTTCTTCTGGCAGAAAATGAAAAATATTTGCTGCGATGCAATGCATGTTTGATCCAGTTTCAAGCTGTTTTACCCTTTTTGGCGAGTTTAGAAATATTAGATAGGAAATCATGATGATCACACAGAAGCAATATGACTAAACAAAATGACCCTCTGTGTAAATAAGCTCCGCCCTCATACTATTTAGCTAGCTATGCTAGTTACTTGGAGCTGCTAGTGGCTATCGGTACCTCTACTAGCTACATGCTTCTGATCTCGACATCAACACAGTAAATTAAAGCTGTTACTCACTATGAAAATTTCAGTTTAAGACGATCTGCTTCAACCAGCACACAGTGATCACACAGTACGGCTGCTACTTACACAGGTTGTTACTGGGTTTGTGGCGCTAATAAAGGTAGGACCGATCCTCTCTTAAGTCTCTTCAGTGTCAAATGCTGAGCAAAGCTGCTCAATATTGTCTTAAATTTGAAACTATCTGGAGTGAAATGTGCAGACTTTGAAATAAAGTTATCCAGGATCCTGTTAAAGATGTAGGAGCTGAAGTTCCTATCCCGCAGCTTGTTTTACAAATTTTCCATTTTACCTTATATACTGCTGCAGGCAGATATTGGCGCCTGAACAAACTGTAGCATGTAGCAAGGTTGAATGATTTGGATAAAGAAGTTGACAGTTCAATACCTTTCACAGTCTGGAATACAGTGGCGTATTGCTGCCACACACAGTAAAAAATAAATCCCTCGGGATCTTGTAACTATTTTTATGAGAAAATATGTCGTAAAAATAACATATGTCCTAAACAGGGGAAGTCAAAGGTCTATTTTCTGTGAAACGCGTTAAAGCCGTAACGCTGCTGGCTGGTGAACAGGTTAGTAGCTGTGTTTGACTTGTTGGTTCAGTGTGTTACTGTGATCTAAAGTTAATGTGTGTTCGGATTAAACTTCACCGAAATATTCAGACCAGTTCACACCAGAAGCGGGAACCGCAGCATGACGCGGCACACAAGCCTTCAATATGGGAAGCGAAACAGCACAAACGCCTTTTCAAACTCTGCAGATCCGCGCAGTACAGACCGGCTACTAGCCCGACTGGACACCACGGCACACATCAGCTGGGACTCAGTGAGTCCCGCAGTGCGGACCACGACCGACTGACCTAAAGTACACTAAATACACCAGTGACTGTTTTAGTTACACCCATCCACACAGATAATAATAATGATTATTATTATTCTAATTATTCCATTAAATAAATAAATAAATAAATGTTATTATTATTGTTATTATTAATGTTATTAGTTTAGTATTATTTTTTTCATTCTTATTATTTTGTTGATATTAATTGTTGATATTATCATTATTATTCTTTTTGAGACTATAAACAATTAGAATTATGCCCTTTTAGAACACTTATGTCTGTTATCACAATTTTATTAAAATGATGAATTAATTAATTATTATAATGTTATTGAATAAGATGAAAGAAATTAGGTCATTTAAAAACATTTAACCTCACATACTCGGACACAAATTTCGACGTACACACTCCAGAATCTTGTGGAAAGTATTTCCAGCAATATATAAGAAATAATTGACTCTAATTGGACAATGTTTAGTACTTTAAGTGTAAACTCGACTAGGCTGCTATACTATACATTTAAGGTTTAGCTGTATTTATCTGAGGAAGAATCTGAAATAGGTTAGATTTTTACAGGTAATGATTTTATCTACTGAACTCGCATTCATGTTTAGTGTCCATAGAATAACTGTAGTACAAAGAGAGGTCAGTGTTTATACTGACTGATCATCATCATGCAGGAACAGTAAGTCTGTGTGGATGGGTGTAACTAAAACAGTCACTGGTGTATTTAGTGTACTTTAGGTCAGTCGGTCGCGGTCCACACTGCGGGACTCATTGAGTCCCAGCTGACGTGTGCCATGCTGTCCAGTCGGTGTCACCGCACTGACCAGTGGATTGCGCTAGTAGGCGGTCTGCGCGGCTTTTGTGCTATTTCGATTCCCATATTGAAGGCTTGTGCGCCGCGTCATGCTGCAGTTCCCGCTTCTGGTGTGAACTGGTCTGAATATTTCGGTGAAGTTTAATCCGAACATACAGCAACATTAGATCACAGAAACGCACTGAACCACAGAGTCAAACACACTACTTGCCTGTTCACCACCCAGCAGCGTTACGGCATCAACGCATTTCACAGAAGATAGAAGATTATGTCATTTTTACGGCATATTCTCTCATAAAAACGACATCTTTACTCGTGATTATGACATCTTTTCTCATAATTACGACATCACTATATCGTTTTTATGACATATTTTCTCGTAATTATGAGATCCCAAGGGATTTATTTTTTACTGTGCTTGACAGCAATACGCCACCTTACTCGAACGGTATATTTCTGCACATGTAATCTGCCAGTGCTACTGCTTTGATATTGTTGTTTCTGCTGGTCTGGAACTTGAGCTGGTATATGTAAATTTTCAGGACCGTTATGTAACAGTTTAGGATTTTGCAATCAGCCCGTTTGACTGTCCACTTTTGTGAATGCTGGATTTGTATTTGAAGGAGGAACAACAGTGTTTGAGGTTCAAGGTATGTCAGTTCTATGTACTGAACTGTACCTTTTAATGAAGACAATATAAATACAGTTTTTTCTATTCTACGGCAACTTTAAACCATGTCTTTATAAGGTTTTAGATAAACCTCAGTGAAACCTGATAAACAGCACAATCTAGTGGCAGATGTGCGATTTATAAATGACACAGCTCTTTGGTTTAGTTTAAACCGCAGGTCTGCTTCAAACCACTGCTTTAACGAACACAGCAATGGAGTTTGAGACCCACATGACTCATTCAGGTTTAAACTCAGGTTTAAACTCTAAACCTCAGCTAAGCTAATGACAGAGCAATTACTCCCAATGTACTTAACAAAACAGTGAAATGCAGGTAGCTATGCACATGAAGCTGTGCTGTACACAAAGCACCAAACAGTATAGCTGTTTACTGTTAGCAGTGAGTCAGTAGCAGTGAGAAATAAGCAAGATGATAAGTAAAGTAAAATACATAATACATGATTAACAACAAAGCTAAACAAAATATCAGCATACTACAGGCCTGCAGTAGCATATGATGAGAAATGTAAGCGCCTGACCTCGCCGTTGGCCCTGGTGCTCCCGGGACAGAGGGGGTTGTTTGGGTCGTGTCTAGGGACATCATCTTCAGGCGGCTTCTCCACCTGTCCTTTCCACGGGCGCTTCATCCGATGAGCTGAGACCAGCACCCAGGAGTCTCGCAGAGGGTTGTAGCGCAGATGCTGGTGCTCTGACACAACAAGGCAATGAGGAGTCGAGTTGGTGAGAATGAAAGGTGAGTAGCTCAATTAATGCCCATACAATCGGTATTTCACTGAGTGCTGTCCTGTTCCAACTTTTATATCAAACTCAGTGGTTGAACACTTTGCCTCAAAAAACACCATTACATTTCTGGCAGAAAACAGACAGATATTTTTGTTTGGTTGAAGTATTCTGGGCTGGATCTCCCAAAAGTGAAGAGCAATGGACACTCAACCTTTAGGCATCAACTTTTTAATACATCTAATCTTTACTTTTATCATTTTTTAAAATCATTTTATCACCTTTAATTCAATTCTTTCAATTAACTCTTTTAAAACTTCATAAGGCTTTTTAAGGATTTGTGAATGTACATTTTCCTCAGCTCCACTGTGGGGTCAAAGCAGAAATGTTCCATCTGCAAACTAGATCTGAAGCCAAAACATTGGCCTAAACATTTTTTTAGGCATCAGGCAGCAAATTCGTGACCATGTCATGTAATAACATTTGTAATGGAGCTTTTAGAGTTGGACGTCTGGTTCCTATCATCACCACAACAATTCTGACTTTCCCTGGAATGGAGTGTTTCACACCAAAACCACACTGAATGATTATGTTTACATCTTAACTGTCTAATTAAGCAGATCATTTTGACAAATCAGAATTCCCCTTTAATTTCCTCCTGTTGTGTCGGTTCAGCTCCAGAACTGATTCCCTTTGGGAGCTACAGCATTTGATTTTAAATCAGAATCAAAGAAGCAACCAAATGGTGCCCATGCTGAAAAACCACAGGCCCCATGCTGATAGATACTGATTGTACTAAATGGTTAAACTGCAGTTCTTCAGGAAACCTGAAGATTTGATAATGTAGTTGGTAGGTACGCTTACTATGCCTACCTGTTATGTTACTTAAGGAACTGCAGATTTACTCAAGTGTGCTTTTAGGTTTTAGACATTCTGCTTGCCTCTGGCAGTAAGAGCATAATAGCAGTTTGATGTCTGAAACTTTTAACAAGTTGAATGATATTGTTGTTGCTGTTACAGGGGAACTCCACCACTAAAAAAACATAATTAAATGGTTATTATGTAAACAAAGTCAGTCACAGTTTGGTGTGAAATGCTTCGTTCTAGAGATAGTTTGGGCCAAAACTGTATTTATTTTAATTCATTCATAGTGGAGAGATACACTGTAAGCAAAAACAGTTTCTATATAGTTTCCATACCATATAAAACCCGTGCAGGTTCACAGAACAGAAGCGCGACTAACTGTACATGAAAGCACTTTTGGAGGACTGTTCTTCTTACTAGGGCTCAGCTCAGATGCAGAAGTGTGCTCACGAGACATGTCACGGGGTTAATAGCGCGAGACAGACATTCTGCCGGTACTAGCTGGGATCGGGCTGTTCGGTTAAATAATAGGACACAGGGCCGCTGCTGAAACGGCCAAATGCGATAGTATAGATAAGACATGAGGGAGGCTTTATTTACCTCTGGGGTCGAACTTGGGTTTGTTTTCACTTTCCATGGTTCACTGGTGCAGTTGTATAGCTATATCTTCTAAAACTACTTAAAGGCAAGGTGAGCACAGAGTGCCATTAGCCTCCTGTCCAGAGTGAATAACAGGACTGTCAGCCCAGGTAATCCGTCCAAAGCGTGCTTAAACAACCCAATGAATAAATGCACTGCCGTCTCATCAGCTGCATGTCACTTTCTTGCTATCTCTTTCAGCATTGGGTGAACGCTTTTGCGTTTAATATGCGCAGCACGTACAAATGTCTCCTTTGTCTTGTCAGTTACATAAGAAAGTAGGTTTAAAAATAAAGCGCAGTATCATATAGACTACTGGTTTACTTTTAATGTAGTACAAAACAGTCGTATGGATTAAAAATAGATATAGAACTGCAAGGATGCTTTTTTGAGCGCTGTGCTGACGTTCACTATTGCACTGTTGCATCGCGCGTCGAGAGTTCGCAACACCTCATTGGCTGAGAGCGTTTCGACTGGAGCGATGATTGGTCAGAATGTATACCAGAGCTCACGTCACGGCGCGTCAACGGAAATCAGGCAATAATGTAGCATGTTAACTTAGCTAGCCGCTTATAGCAAGTGTGTCGCCCGGATGAATGAAAGCGTGTCAGGCGTCTTTTAGCGTTTAAATTGTGGTGTTATTTGTGTTGCCTTGTTTGATGTTCCGTTGCACGTAAAAACAGCCGTGATTACAATGTCTCTCGCTACAAAATTCCTCAAACTCGTGGTGGTTGTTGGTGTCCTGGTCTTAGTAATCCAGTACTTGCAGTATTGGATGGCAAATAAAAGATACGTCTTTACGAAAGAAGATGTTGCCAAACTGGCCAAACAGTACGCAGGTAAATCCAGACATTAATTGTTGTGCTGTATTTTGATAATAAATCTCGCTATGCAGCGTCTGTTATTGTAGCCCCTGGCTAAAACCAAGCTGGGCTGGAAGGTAGAGCGAGCAACACACTGTACCAGTTGATATGGTCTTAAGGGGGAATTCCACCATTTTTAAAGCTGAATTAATTCAGTCCGTGAGGTGTGAAAATAGTCCTTCACGGATGGTTGATGTGATATGGTTTATTTATAGAGAAATGAATTGACTCGAGTTCTTTAAAGTGGGGATGATTGGGGCCATGGGTCACTACAGAACAAGTTATTTACTATCTTTTGAGTTTGTATGAAATGAAGATGGTAAAATAGTCATAAAACTTCCAAAAAAAGTTTCTTTGCAGACTATTTTGCGTCACAACATCCTGATGGTACCCCTTCACCATGAATGGATTAAATTAAATAATTAATAAATCCCATAATGGATAGATTTTTAAGACAAAACCTGATCACAGAACGGTGTCTCAAGCCTCAGGCCATGACTATTTCATGTAATAACTTTCTGACTTGTAGGACTGTAAACAGTTCTGTCTCAGTAACAACAAAGACCTTACTTTGTTTACATCTTAACCTTTTTATTGTGTAAAGTTTTAGAAAAATGATTGGAGTTCCCCCTTAACACATTCTTGACAAACTTGAATATGGCATGTTTCTGCTAATTTCAGTACAACTTTTCTATTTATTTGCGGAGTTGTCGAAGTTGGCTTTGTATTTGCCAGCTTCTTATTTGAAATAATTAGTTGGCTTAGCCATCAACAAAACAAGTCCTTTCCAGTTGTCCTGTTCCACCTTAAAGGCGACACCAGTTATTTTCTAGTACCTGCTGCACTATATAGTGCATTTCTGATATCTTTCTAACTTCCACCATCTAGTTGGCTTAAACAATTTTTAGTACCAACAAGATCCATTTATAATTACAATTTATATAATAAAATATTGATAGTTGGCATTTCTTTATTGATATACTATTGTCAGTAATATGCCGCATCATTTTCCCCCCACCCCTTATAGTTAAATAACATGGCATTAGATCCCTCAGCTAAATGAATTGTTACTAGGTAAGCTGATCTATAGCCTCACAGCCTGGCATGTGTGAGAGAGGTAATATTTATCTTTGAGGCTGAAGTTCGTCTGACAGACTGACTATCTGTTCTGATCGCCAGTTGCTTGGCTGGACTTTTAAACTTTATACAGGCTTGTACTGAGCTCATCTGATATATTTGATCCCTGTTTTAAGTGTAAATATTTTCCATCATGTTTTGATCAGATGAGCCAGTTTATTCATCCTCTCTCTCTCTCTCTCTCTCTCTCTCATCAATAGGTCAGGATCACGAGCAGGCCTTCTCTAAAGTGGTGGTGGAGTTGCGGAAGCGGTACCCAGGCCATATACTGCCTGATGAGGATCTTCAGTGGGTGTTTGTGAACGCGGGGGGCTGGATGGGCTCCATGTGCCTGCTTCATGCCTCCCTCACGGAGTACGTCCTGCTTTTTGGAACTGCCGTGGACACAAGTGGACACTCAGGTGACTCACCTAGTTAGATCACATAGCTCATTTGCATCTGAGGCAGGTAACCTTGATCTCAGGTCTAGTCGTTCTAGTAGCACAGTCTTTCGACTTGCTTGTATTTTCAAACAATTTTTTTTATTATTATTTAGCAAAAATGCATTAAGAGATATGACATAACAGTCGGCTCTTAAATTGGGAATGTTCCAATCTCCATTCGCTCACTTATTACCCATCTCTTCCACAGGTCGCTATTGGGCAGAGATATCAGACACCATAATTTCTGGGACCTTCAGACAGTGGAAAGAGGGAACCACTAAAAGTGAGATGTACTACCCAGGTATAGCAAATCTTGTACTTTTTTCACATTGTTGTTGTCGTTATTATTTTATAAGCATCACAAACAGCAAGCATATGCATTCTTATCGGGGCTTGGTTCAACCAGAAGTTGGGTGTCTGAAACCATGGAGGGGCTGGACCTGTAATGCAGTCAGTACAAGTGATGTGTGCAAACCCTTCTATGTTAGCCTTTATTACCAGACCATCACAGCAGGACACACACAATGTAATTTCACTTTCATTGTTTTTTGCCACCTGCTAAGTTTAAAAACAGTACTGGGTTTAGTGAGGTTATGTTTCCTCTGGGTAATTTTTTTAGCAGCGGTGGCATGCTAAAACAGAGAAATGCTGTAACATAGCTTTGTCTGCCATCTATCAAACAGGGCTGTATGACAAATTTAGTACCTGCGTACTGTTTGGCCAGTTTGGCGACATCTTCTTTCGTAAAGGCGTGTCTTTTATTTGCCATCCAGTACTTCAGGTACTGGATTACTAAGACCAGGACACCAACAACCACCACGAGTTTGAGGAAATTTGTAGCGAGAGACATTGTAATCAGTTCTGAACCAGAAGTTGGGTGTCGGAAACCAAGGAGGGGCTGGACCTGTAATGCAGCCAGTACAAGTGATGTGTGCAAACCCTTCTATGTTAGCCTTTATTACTAGGCCATCACAGCAGGACACACAAAATGTAATTTCACTTTCATTGTTTTTTTCCACCTGCTAAGTTTAAAAAACAGTACTGGGTTTAGTGAGGTTATGTTTCCTCTGGGTAATTTTTTTTTAGCAGCAGTGGCATGCTAAAACAGAGAAATGCTGTAGCATAGCTTTGTCTGCCATCTATCAAACAGGGTTGTTTGACAAATTTAGCAGCACAGAAGAAGCAGACAGGAATACATTATTAAACATGCAGAAATTTAACATGGAAATCGCTCGTTTAATAATGCAAGTGACGTTTACCATTAGATGAGAGTCAGCTGTCATCTTCTCAGTGGATGATATGGAAACGTGTTGGCTTGTTGAATTAGCATTAAGATCTTCTTGAGAACCAGAGCTGTCATGGTTGGCCCTAAGCAAATTCAGACTTATCAATATTCAAAAAATAAAAATTAAGCAGACACTTGTAGGTTCACTGGTGGTTTTAAATTGTAACCAAAATGGCTGTATTTGTGTTGGAGACCCCTAGTTCCTATCACCATCATTTAATTATGTAGAACCTCTGAAAATTGGTGGAATTCCCCTTTAAGACACTCGTGTATGGTAGTAATGTTAGTATACAATAGTGAGACACTTCTATTATTCTTAAGATGCAGAGCTTTAAGGAAACAAAAACATTCGACAGTTTTTTTGTTGTCCCATTTTGGCAGGTGACACAATAGTGCACATGGCGGGAGAAGCTACCTCAGTGCAGTGGACTGCAGGGACCTGGATGGTGGAGTACGGCAGAGGCTTCATTCCATCCACGCTGGGCTTTGCTCTAGCAGACACAATCTTCAGCACACAGGACTTTTTAACACTCTACTACACGGTCCGTGTGTACGTCAAGGGTATGCTGCTGGAGGCCAACACCTTCCTGACTGAAGCTGGGTTTTTCTGAAGACCTCTTTGTTCCACAGTGCCATACTGTATTTCCTAATGTTGTCATGTAACAGCCTTTCGTGATGGACAGCTGAGAACTGACAACAGGTTGGACTTTCTGCAAAGCACTTACAGTTAACCGTCTAAGAGAAGTGGGACTGTTCTTTAGAGGTTGCGTTAAAAAAAAAACCACAAAGCACTTGATGACGTACAAACCTGTTAACTAGTACATTTAAAAATGTCAGCATTGAACGAGGTATGAAGTAGTAGACTGGTTTCATGTCTTAGAAACCCTCACTGTCACTTTAGACTGTGAATATTGAGTTTTTACTAATATCAACCTTCATGTTGCCTGTGAAACACTGTCAGAAGAATGTTGGTTGAATCATTTGTGTTCATTTCTGTCCAGCCTCCTCCAGAATAAAACTGTAATTTGTACTGTTCTGTGGATGTAGAACTTCCAAATTTTTTGAATATGGTATATTTAGTTGGCTCACCAAAGGACTCATGGAAATTCCACAGATGTGTGTGTGTGTGTGTGTGTGTGTGTGTGTGTGTGTGTGTGTACAAACATAAACAGTTTCTCAGAGTGGTTTGGTGTAAAATGGTTCAGATGTTTCTTAAGGTGGTGGTTCCCTAAAACACCCAACACCAGTGAACTATGTTTTCTGAGTTTTATATATCTTGTTGATGGGGAAATATTTAAATATATGTAGAAATGTTTTCTTTTGGGACTATGCAACACCATATGCTTATCAATCTGTCATAAAGAGCTTTAAAAATCCATTCTAAGCCAAAACGACCATAAAACAATGCAGGCGGCATATACCTAACCATTTCATATAATAATGTAATAATAATATAATAGCTGTGATGGAGCTTTTAGATCGACATCTGGTTCCTATCACCACCATTGTAAACAATTTTGACTCAGTAAGTTTCTCTAGAATGGAGAGTTTCAAACCACTCTGAATTGCACATCTTAATCACTAAATTATGCAGAATTTTTTGTTTAAAACACTGAAAAAAAGTTCCCCTTTAAAACACTGAGTGGCTGTAACACCTTAACTGTTCAGTTATTAGAGAATTTTTGGAAATTCACTTAAGTTCCCCCTTTAAGTTCTAGTTGTAAGGTCGTCAGTAACAACAACGCTGACGGACTGTTTCGGCAGTAAGTAGTCTACAGAGTCGGATCTGACCCGCTCTTAGCCTTTGCCAGCAGAGGTGACCAATGAGGGAACCCCCGGGACACCAGCAGATCTGTGCTCGCCTGTATGGAACAGCAGTGGAGCTCCAGCCTGTGAGTGAGTGTGGCAGGTTCTCCGTACAGCCGGCAGTGATGGAGCTCCTCTCTTATCAGGCCTTAAAAACCTCAAACCAGGCGAGAGAAGCTGTAAGTAAACAAGCTGTTTAAGGACGTACCGCCGTTTTTAGGTTCTCACTAGCAAACTCCTCTCTGCGTCTCTGCTACCAGGAGCTAAGCTAGTTAGCTGTAAACTGAGTAATTGTGCCGTTAACACAGCACGTATCTATGAAGTACGGTGCAGAAAGATGTACTAGATTTGTTCACCTACTATTATTAATTTAGCATGGCAGTAGATTTGTTTTTGGGCGTTTATTAACCTGATACATGATCGATTTAGCGATTGATAATAGCTCCTAAGTATTTGGAGTCCTCTATTGCCTTGGCAACCAGTAACATAGCCTATCGCGCTGGTTCTTGAATGCGGGGATTTGGCGCCGCCCTGTGGCGAAGTGAGGACACTGTCACTACACTTTACAATCATCACAGTTTAATACAGACAGTAATATCCAGGGGTTTCAAATCAGTGGTGATAATAATCGCCGTTATTTGTCAGTAATAGCAGCCACCAGAGGGTATTTTGATTTTTGATTTTTGATTTTTTATACCATTTTTAAGGTAAATTAAAATAGAAATTATATACATATGTTCTTTAATGGCCAGACCCTTACAGAACCACCACAGAGCAGGTATTATGTGGGTGGTGGAACTTTCTCAGCACTGCAGTGACACTGACGTGGTGGTAGTGTGTTAGTGTGTTAGTGTGTGTTGTGCTGCAGTGAGTGGATCAGACACAGCAGTGCTGCTGGAGGTTTTAAACACTGTGTCCACTCACTATCCACTCTATTAGACGCACCTATCTTGCTGGTCCACCTTGTATATGTAAAATCAGCTGCTGCACAGTTTGTGTTGGTCATCCTCTAGTCCTTCAGGAGTGGTCACAGAATCTAACACCAAACACAGAGTCTTCCAGTGCTAGTTTAGCTTAATTGTTGGTGCAGCTCTGGGTAGCACCGTTCACTTTTGTCAATACTATGCTCAATTTAAGGCACATTATGACCACAGAAAGCCACAGTAGATGTCACTCTAAATGTAGACAGCTGAAAGCAGTCAGTCTCTTAGGTGAACAGATCTTAGCTAAAGTTGCAGCCTAGTCTTCATCAGCTCACTAAAAGAGAAATGTTAGTACAGTGGTACAGCATAATTAATGAGGGTGAATCAACTTTCGCCAGCAAAAAAAATTAATGCGAAAAATGCCGTGGTGATGGTTATGAGCTCCACATGGCATCACATGACTACGGCATTGCGGTGCCATGACACCTGTGCTCTGTGGCCATTTTAAATAGCGGGATTATTTACAATTGTATTAAAGGTACAAACATTTTAAACAAGCTACTACAGCACAGGCATGTTCTGTATCTATAAAGGAGTTTTGTGGCATATCTCAAGTAACACATTTTGACCCAAATCTCCCTCTATAAAAGAGAGTTAACCATTTAAAAAACTGAATGAAGGATTTATAAAACACATTTCTGAGCGCAGGGATCTTTAATGGTCTGTTGATTGCTGTGTGGGTTTTGTTAAGCCATTATGTCCCGAATGTTCTTTTCAGGATGAACTGAGAACGGAGACGAGAAGAAGGAATTTGCTCGTGTTAATTTATCATCATTTAATGGATGAAGGGTGAGATTTTACCCTTATCAAACTGTTCTTATCTTCATGAAGTACTTATAATGAAAGAAAAATATTAAACCATCTGACCATCTAACCTCATTCTAATAACTGTGCAGATACATGGACGCTGCTGGTGCTTTGGAACAAGACACTAATTTTGGACTCCGTCGTTTTGAAGTCTGTGATAATGTTGACCTGGACACGATTCTGATGGAGTATGAAAGTTATTATTTCATCAAGTTTCAGAAATATCCCAAGCTAACAAAGAAACTGCCGGAACAAGGTAGGTATCATTATTTGTACGCCGAACGTTATGTGTATTAAAGGGCCCATATAAACAGTGACCACTTCTGTCAGTTCATCTATATCTTTACATGAATCTATAAACACACACCAATCTGTACACAGAAAACACTCTTCCGATGACTGAACCAAGTTTTCATCCCATATTAAACATTTAGTATATGGTTCCTTTAAAGCAAAATCAATTGCTGACCCTTTGTTTTCACACAGGAGAAAGCAGACCTGTAAGAAGCTGTGGTAAAAAGAGGTGAGCATGCATGACATTTTTACCAAGAATGCATAGTCTGATTTATCCTCCACTAAGATACTTATTTTCCTGTCTGAAAGGACCCCATGCACAACGCAAACACTGCCCAGAATCGCCTCCATCCAGCGGCCCCAGTCCAGGAATGGTGTTAAAAAGCCAGAGTCTAAAGCAGCTGTGAAGGACTCCAGTAAAGCTAGCACTGTGAGTTTATTCCACTTATTCACAAAGCAGTGAGACGCCAGATCTAACCAGCTCAACTGCTCTTCTCCTTCACACACTGATCTTGCAGCTGTCCCACTTAGTTTCAGGAGAATGGAGCAACTTGTGTCCCGGAGTTTGGCCTGAATGTGTCTCCTATCATCAGGAATGGAGCTGGAGAGGGTACGCAGATGAAGAAGGTAATTTCCCTAGGATGAAATGCTTTAGGATAACGGAGCATGTTCTAAATGTTTCCCACACCCATGCCATTGTGCCGCTCTAGGCAAAGCATTACTATGCCGCCATGGCCAGATTTTCTACAACACTTGAAAGCCAATGCTATATCCATAAACACAAATATAATATTGTAGGGCTAGCATAGTCTACTTACAATTACACAATTTGTTACATGATACTATGATCCTGCAAGAATTCCAACAGTGCAGCACCTTCACCAAAGCATGTGCTGCTAAACACAGACACAACTTCTGCCCAGAGAACACGGCAAAATCAAGTTAAAACGAGACGAGTGAGATGTGCAAAGACGAGGAAAAACAACCGGTCAGTCTTAAAAATTGAAGCAAATCATTGCAGGCAAAAGCATATTGCCACGGCAGGCATGAAACAAGTTTATGGTCCATGTCTTAGCTGTAATAACTTGAGGCACTAATGTAACAGCAGCTGTTTGTTTGGACATTTTCACAGAGTCCATTTTGGCCTTTGTAATAAATTGGACTGTGATTTTGGAAAACACTGTACTCTCTGTACTTGTGATCAGGTTCCTCATAGGTGACAGAAATATTTGGTACGTTTTGCTGCCCTTGTTCAAATGCATATACAGACGCTCCAGCCCTGCACACAGACAAGTATCATATTCTACAATTTGGGATGTGTTTCACCTGAGAGTTAATTAGAGGTCAGTAAATGAGAGGTTTGAAGTGTTACAAACTGTTCTTTGTAGGGTCAACAGGTTGACTACAGGTGTCTGATCCAAGACGCAATTAAGGGAACCTCCAGTGAAACTGCTTCAATCTTGCCCTGCAATCAGGATCCTTCAGTAAGTTCACATTGTCTTCTAACCTGCACAATAATCTGTTTATATGCATATGCACACAAACACACACACACACAATGTGTACAAAAGTATGTGGACACCCTTCTTAATTATTGAGTTGGCAGGAAAATATGTCGGACTGAGGACCTCAAAAAATCCTTTGTTCTCTGTTTCACTCACTGCAGTATGTTAAACTAACTGTAGAGTTATAAATCCCATAGTACACACCAGAGGAAGAAACTCTCTCACTCAGAAACCAGTTTTCTCACCTGCCTGAAACACCTTGTTGGTATTTCTGCCCTTTTCTCTGTTACAAGGTGACATCATCTTGTAACACAATCCTTATTGTCCACCTACTGGTAAGCTTGGCCTGCCCTAATACAATACCTTACACAGAGAGCTAGCTGCAGTCCTGCTCCAGTCTAGCTTGCAAAGGTGGGTCTACCAACTTGTTCCATCAGACATTTAGGACTTTCTGATACAGCAGAACTAACGCCATTGTAAGAACAGCCACAGCAGGGTGGGGGCAGAGGTTGTAGAAGGATGCCACGTTTGACAGTTGATCAATCATAACAGAGAGGGCGAACTGACCAATCATCAGGATGTGGAACTTACAAGAACACCTAACAAGAACAAGAACGCTAACAGAGTGTTTCAGACAGAGGTTAAATACAGATGTAGAGTATAAGAAAAATAATGTGTTTAGGAAAAACTGAAGTATGTATGTAATGTATTCTAATAGACCTCAAAAATACAATTTTCAACACTGAAAATGAGCTTCATACATCCCTTTCAGTGCAAACAGTGATTCCAAACATGAGTGCATTTGCAATATATTGCTGTTCTACATGGTTCTCAGAGAGCATGAATGTGTATTCTGACTTATCTACAGTGATAGGATTATTATGGATGTGCCTTGTGAAGCTTGTGTTTTCTTTTTTGTCGGTGCACAGGAGCGACTGCTCAAACCTATCAGCGCCTTTTATGGGATGAACCAGGAAATGAGAGACTTAGCGTCTGTTATTAGCAGAGTAAGTGCAGTCCACACATACTGTACCATAATTCTAGACACATCAAGAGCCTCTCATTTATTTTTGTTTATTAACTCACAGTTGCATGGTATTGCAATATGGCAAGAATTACATTCTCAATTTTACTAAAAGGCAGTATATAAAATCCAGCAAATCAAACGCTCACGGCAGTAAAATCACAAGTGAGTTTTACAGTATTTACAAAGTAACAGTTCAAAGGAGTGGTCAAAAAGTCAGGCCAGGTCAAAAGAGGATCTTAGTAACTGTCTGTGATTGGCAGGTAGTGGATGTGTTGTGACTGTGATGTCAGGGACTAGTCAATCATTGGAGCTGGAGTTGGCAGTTGAAATCCTGTTTGCGCTCCTTTTTTCAATGGATACATGACAGTGAGAAGGTCATGACCTCTCTTAGTACAGCAATTATTCAATTCCTTCAGATAAAACATTGAAATGCTATCTTTTCATTTTGATCATTAAAGCATTTTATATCTGATATGTTTTGTGTAAAATGGTCAAATGAATTGGTTAGCATCTATATGTGAATATGGAAGTGATCTGTGGGCATTATTGGGCTGTAACAATAAAACAGTAGTTTTATTTATATTTGTCTTTTTTGAAATTATGATATCCCCTTGGTCCACTTTTGGGCAGATTTGTAGTAAATAAGCCAGTACAGTTTTAACAACAATATTTAATTCCTAGAAGACCATATACTGTAGATGCTTTACAGGTGAAAAATACACTGTGATATATAATCCAGATACTACAATGGTGGAATTATAGATTTCAGGTATATGTGGTTTAATTATTTTACGATGTTATTACATGCATTCCAAATAACAATTGAAATTATATTAATTAAATTAACTGGAAATATTGGGTTATACGTTTATAAGTTACAAGTATAAGTTGGATTTGTTTAGTCTTGTTTTCAGTGAAGGGATGTTGTCAGCTACCAACTATTTGAAAAATATTTTGAAATATTTCCATTATTTTAGCAATTCTATATAATAAAAGCACAGTTATCATGTTTAAGTGGTAATCCATGCAATACAGGGTTAATTGTCTATATTTATAAAATTTTTTATATATTTATATATTTTTCTCTTATATTAATATTATTTATATAAAAATGTATATATTCTTTTATATCTTTTGTATATATTTTTGTTTGAATTATTTTAAAAAAAGTAACTGTTTAAAGTCTATAAAAGTGTAATGTTTCTAAAGTTATCATCTTAAAGCCATGATCNAGCTACCAACTATTTGAAAAATATTTTGAAATATTTCCATTATTTTAGCAATTCTATATAATAAAAGCACAGTTATCATGTTTAAGTGGTAATCCATGCAATACAGGGTTAATTGTCTATATTTATAAAAAAATATATATATTTATATATTTTTCTCTTATATTAATCTTATTTATATAAAAATGTTTATATTCTTTTATATCTTTTGTATATATTTTTGTTTGAATTATTTAAAAAAAGTAACTGTTTAAAGTTTATAAAAGTGTAATGTTTCTAAAGTTATCATCTTAAAGCCATGATCTTGTTGCCCAAAATTGCCCAAAATAATTGTAATTATGATTTCCCCCCCCCTCATAATCGAGTAGTGCTAATACAGTCTAATACAGTCAATGAATTTTGTCTTTCAAGATGAGTCTGTACTAGATAATCTCTTTGAAACAGTGTCTAGTACACCAGCATTCATAGTGGAACAGGTATTAATGAAGTGCTGTTTTTCATCTCTCTCCTGTCTTTCCCTAAAGGACATCTATTTACACAACCTCAACGTGCGCTGGGACGACATTATAGGCCTGGAGGCCGCCAAGCGATTAGTCAAAGAGGCTGTCGTCTACCCCATTAAGGTTCGGGCCTGCTAAACATTGTGGTATTTCTCAAACTGCCACGCTGCTTCGATTGTGAATATCTCACTAAAGGCTAGAGGAAAGCGCAGCACAGGCGGTTATAGCTTTAGATGACATTAAATCCATACATGAATACCAGCCCATGTTGTCTTTCACCATCTTTCACTCATTCCTGTCTTCTGCACTAATGACAAACACGTGACGGGGTCCTGATACACAAGACATAGAAATATCTGTCTTTATTTTGTTAATAAAAGCAGAAGTGATGTTTATCTTAATTGTTTGTAGTGTTACATGGATTTCTTTTATTGGTAGCTTGTCAGCTTAGTGATTCTAGTCTGCCAATACAAAGAGTCCCTCTGGATTCCAGTTAAGGCTGTAAACTCAACAGTGAATAAGATGAAAGGAGACGTGAAACATGCAGCAACCAATAAGTAAAATTAAAGCGACTGAAATCAATGTGAAATTTTAATTACAACTTAAATATTTTTCTCTGCAGTACCCTCAGCTGTTTACTGGCATTCTCTCACCATGGAAAGGTTTACTGCTCTATGGGCCTCCAGGTTGGTGTTTTTGTTTTTTGTTAAACACACAAATATCATATTTGGAAAAGCAGATATTTTGAAATGAAGGAATTGTAATTTACAACAGAAACAATTCTGAAGTTTCAAAACCTTTTACTCCCCAGTTTGCATATGGAAACAAAGCTAAAAAAAAATGAACCATCGTGGTTGTGATGTCACAACCACAGTACAGGGCAGCCAGTTAGAACAGAGGTCATTGATAGCATTCTGAAGTTTAAAATCACTTGCCATTTTGGTCCACTTACAGGGGTTGGACAATGAAACTGAAACACCTGGTTTTAGACCACAATCATTTATTAGTATGATGTAGGGCCTCCTTTTGCGGCCAATACAGCGTCAGTTCGTCTTGGGAATGACATATGCAAGTCCTGCACAGTGGTCAGAGGGATTTTAAGCCATTCTTCTTGCAGGATAGTGGCCAGGTCACTACGTGATGCTGGTGGAGGAAAACGTCCTTCTTGGTGGTATGCTGACATTACCCTGGATACCGTGGCTCTTGATACATCACAAAGACTTGCTGTCTTGGTCACAGATGCGCCAGCAAGACGTGCACCAACAATTTGTCCTCTTTTGAACTCTGGTATGTCACCCATAATGTTGTGTGCATTGCAATATTTTGAGCAAAACTGTGCTCTTACCTGCTAATTGAACCTTCACACTCTGCTCTTACTGGTGCAATGTGCAATTAATGAAGATTGGCCACCAGGCTGGTCCAATTTAGCCATGAAACCTCCCACACTAAAATGACAGGTGTTTCAGTTTCATTGTCCAACCCCTGTATATACAATAATAACTTATGCAGTGTGGATTCACAAAGTACAAACATGTTTTTAGATGTGTTACACGTTATCACAAGTTTTGTAAATAGACAAATGATTCAAATATATTTTGATGTGCACAGATCAGCCATACCAGCAAACCCACCTCCTTGTTTCTACACTCATTGACTATTTTATGAGCTCCACTGACCATATAGGAGCATGTTGTAGTTCTGCAGTTACAGACTGTAGGGCATCTTTTTCTCTGTATGCTTTGTCGTCATGTTCTTCAATGGCCATACTTCAAAACACCAGTTCCAAACTTTTAAACAGCAGTATATTAATAGCAAAGGCACAGTAACAAAAGATAGTTTAATTCTAGGGAATAAAGACTGAATGTTGGAGAACGGTCTTGTGGATCTCTAGCACAGTTTCTGTAGCTGTATAGGAGCTTAAGTGAACCTTTTCTACAGTGAACCTGAATGTTCTCTAATTCTGATGTTCTCACACACATCAGGCACAGGCAAGACTATGCTGGCAAAAGCTGTAGCCACTGAATGCAACACCACTTTCTTCAACATCTCTGCATCCAGTATCGTCAGTAAGTGGAGAGGAGACTCTGAGAAGCTGGTTCGGGTCAGTGTTTTCCATTCTACACTCTTAGAAGATGGTTATTTGAGGTGTTATTAAGCATGCCAATTGTTATTTAAATGTTCATGGTTCTCTACAGAACCATTGTCTTTATTAAGGAGCCTTGAACAACCGTCTGTTTTAAGAATGTGCATTGTAGATCTGGTGCACAGTATTTCTTAGAAAGCTTTGCTGACTTTTGTTCTTGTCTTTACTCGGCAGGTTTTGTTTGAGCTAGCAAGGTATCATGCTCCATCCACCATCTTTCTGGATGAGTTGGAGTCAGTGATGAGCCAAAGGGGTGTTGGCCCAGGGTAAGAGTCAGATGAAGTTCTGCTAATCAGATGTAAAAGCTATAGTTTAGACAAAAATGTAAACATCCCCCTTAACCTAAAGGTAGTAAATTAGACAAGGCATGTTTGCTTCTTTAGTTTTGTGCTGGAACTACGAGGCTAACAGCTAACAGGTAATAGAATCGTATATATAGAATCTTATATACCAGTTAACATGATAACACACTGCATGTCGAGTTGCTTCATAATCTCAAACAGAAATGGACAATGCATGGACAATGAACAGTTGTCATTCCAAAGTCTGCGTCATGGCCGTTGAAGGAACTTTGGGTACTGGCAGTCTCTAGGAGAAAAATGAATGCAATCTCCAGAAATCACTGCTATCACACCATGTGGTGAACTAAAAAGTTTGCTACATTTCCCCTCAGACATCCCTATTTTCCGAAGGCAGGCCCCGTTTTTTGGTGGCGTGTACCCAGATGGAGCTATCCCCGGAATGTTTCCATTTTTAATAATAAACTAAAAACACACTGGAAAGATCTATGTCAAGCATGTTGTGCTTGTTCTGGCCAACAGAGGGATCTACTGCTGTCTACTAACCACTTTTACCACTTATTGGCCTAGTTTTAGAGAATACTGCTGGGTAGAATTCAGACAAAAGCTAGCAAGAGTCAGATGAGTCCACAACATTTGGACTCAGGTGCAGACTAGATATAACCACTGAATTGTTTGATTTTTTTTTTCCAGAGATTAACATTAACATTAACATTAAATAAAAAAAAAACATTAAATATTTTAATAATATATGGTGATATATTAAGTTTAAAAGGAGGTCTTAACTTGCTCACATTATGTACCAAAAACCCTTAGACTCAGCATTTCTAAAACATGACAGGCAAGATGCAGAATACAGAATGATGCAAAATTTTACAGTTTCCAAGTCTGTGATGGTTTGCATGATGCTAACTGTAAACGTTTAGCCTCATAGCATCACAGCATAACTACAGAAGCAAACTGAAGACACCAAAATTGTTTTAGGTAATTGACAACATTTGTTAAAGTCTGGAAGCCACATTCAGTTTGTATCTTGTGTTAGCTAGTAAGTCATCTATAGCACGTAAGTCTTTCAACATGATCCTCCCTTTCTCTGTGCCTACACTAAGTGGTGAGCATGAAGGCAGCAGGAGGATGAAGACTGAGTTGCTGGTTCAGATGGATGGGCTGGCACGGTCTAATGATCTGGTATTTGTGCTGGCTGCCTCAAATCTGCCCTGGTGAGGAGACATACTGCATGTTTATAATGTCGAGTGTCACAGTTCATTTTTTAAACCTCTCTTTGCTCTCTCTTGGTCTAAGGGAACTGGACCATGCCATGCTGAGGAGACTGGAGAAGAGGATTCTAGTAGGTCTTCCTTCCGGTCCAGCTAGAAAAGCAATGATTAACCACTGGCTTCCTCCAGTCAGCAACACAGGAGGGGTGGAGCTTCGAACTGAGCTAGCCTATGACATCCTTGCACAGGTGAGTCACGCAAACAATCCATCATCAATAGTATAATGTGGCAAGTTAAGTATTCACTGTCAGTCAATGATAATCGCTTAAATATTTTTTGTAATAATGGAGTACAATAATACACACAGGCAGAGATCGGCATGAGCAGGGGAGGCAGTGTGGTAAAATGAACCTGATTGAAAAGAAAAAGGTCTCATTTAGGTGGTAGAATGGTCTGATTATGGTCAAATAACTTTGTGTAATTTGTTGTATAATGGTACACGGCAAAAGCAGAGCATAACATGACTTTAAATGCGGCGTTAATCTATTATCTCAGCATTTGTTAGTATCAGCAGTTTATATTATATAAACCCAAGTTTGATGTAGTATATGAATATACATGGAAACTGAAGTGAGTGCAAAAACAACATTTCTACATAAATCCACCAATTCAACCTTTAGCCTTTTAGTCCCACCCCTTTACTCTGAAGTTATGAGGAGTGGAGTTGCTTTTTGAGTAAGGAACAATACAGGACAGTCAACTATCAGCCTATTTAATTCTAGGGGATAAAGATAGGTTGGAAAGTCATATAAAATTAATTATGATGAAAAACTGATTACATGTCCCCTCCCCATTCTAAAACACAACAAAAATCAGTGGTCTACGTCTAGTCTTAATGACACTTAATAACTCTTAATGAGTTGTACGTCATGTGAAAATGTCCTGAAGTATTATATTTTTGTCATATTAGCTGCCCCCCCTTCTAAAACACACTGGTGACTGGAGACCATCCATGCTGATTGGTTGTTTCTTTTTCACCTTTTTCCCAACATAATCTCACAAGTACCCATCGTGTGTTTTCTTCCAAATTTTCTTCCCCTCAACCCATTTATTTATTGCTTTTTTTGTGTTTGTTCTCTTTGAATTTAACAGAAAGAATAGATTGAGGCACAGACACCCACAGTTGTCCCAGCGATTCTTTCTGACTGGCAGTATGAATAAGTAAATGATCAATAAGGAGTAAAATGTCTACTGGTAACAGAGCATTTGCCTTTCATGTTTAAGGAAACGGAGGGTTATTCCGGTTCGGATATCAGGCTTGTTTGTAAAGAAGCTGCAATGAGGCCTGTCCGAAAGATTTTTGATGCCCTGGAGAATCACAGTGAAGGTAAGACATATGCTGCCACATGAGCTACAGAAACCTTCACTTTCCTTTGGCACGATGCACAGCTCCAGGTCAATTGTGTATCTCCACAGGTCAGTGCGATATGCCGTTTATTGAGCTAGAAACGGTGACCACAGCAGATTTCCTAGAGGTGATTGCTCATACTAAACCATCAGCCAGGAACTTGACAGACAGATTCTCAGCCTGGGAGAGAGAGTATGAGTCTGTCTGAGCTCACAACCTGAACTTTTATCACAACAACAACAACAACAACAACTACACTATGCTTTTTTTTACTGCATAAAATGCAATTTCTTTTATATGTGTCTCACTGTACCATCCATCTCCTTTGTGCTAACAGGGGCTGGGAAAAGCACTCAACAACAATTTTAAACAATAAACAACAGAACATCAAAGCATTTTATTTTATTTTGTATGTTTATTTTGGGTATAGTTTTGCTAAGCTGCTTACTTTTATTGTACGAACACAAACAGTTTTGCAATCTGGAACTGCAAGAAAAGACATGCAGGTTGTTGGGCTAATAGCACTTTCCTGCCAGTTCAGATGTCATTACAAGCCCGGTGAAATCAAGCAGCCAACAGTTGGCCTGAATTATCATTTAAAATTGCAACAGAGCAGGTAAGGGTGACCCTAATGTGTCAATATATGAAACTTTCCTCTTCATTACATATTTACAAATACGATACTGCTCATTCAGTTATCACTTTATATTCAATACAATATTTAATGCACATTTGCTTTCCACAGCATCATACAACTCATTTAGTTTCTAGCAGATGTTGAAGGATATGATCTACAGCTTCTGGGAAGCTCTCACAAGTCAGATGAGGAGGAGGGTTAATTTTGTCTTCATCTCCAGCTCTGTATTTACCTGAGAACAAACACAAATCACAATTAATAACTATAAAGTAATATTAGAATAATGTGGGTTTACAACTGAAATGTTTATAAATAAGGTAACAACAGTACCAGTTTTGACTAATATGCCAAGCATCCCGGTATTCTGAGCTCCTCCAACATCATCCCTAGCATCCTGTAGGTTCAAACAGCAGAACAATATTTGATCTTACTGACGATCTTCACTAGTTATTATTAGTTGTTTCTCCGTCCTGATACTTGCAAATGCAAAATCATACTCACATCTCCAATCATCACAGCCTCCTCAGGGCTGCAGTTCAGGTCTCGTAGAGCTTCCAGGAAAAATGTTTTCTCAGGTTTCCCCACCACAGTTGCCTGCATATCGGTGGCATACTCTAGTCCAGTCACAAATGGCCCAGGGCCTAATGCAAGTTCATCTTTCCTCTTGTAGTAGCGAGCTTTATGAATGGCGATGAGAGGTGCACCATCCAGCATTAACCTAACACAAGAAAAAATATTGAGGCTTACTACAATCATATTTTTGATTATCTTGGAGGAACACCTGGGGAAAAAACTTCCATATATTACATACACTGTTCAGTCAGTACATTAAAACCACCTCCTTGTGTATATGAATCAGAGCCTGGAAGTCACATGTTTTAAAACAGCAACAGCATTTACATACTACAAGATTGTAGTATGATTTCAGAATTAACTTTTTTTCATAATACAGGCCCAGCTAGGTAAAAATAATAGGTGGATGGATTTTGGATTGATAATTGACAGACAGAAGTATTCATTTTGATAATGACCAATGCTAAATATATTTGTGTAGTATGAATGCTTAACTGTGTTTAAATGTGCCATCCTGTTTTATACTACGGTTGGTAGAGTTTATTTCACCTGCCCACGGGCAAAAGATACAAAGCCATCTTCCAATCCATCTGGGACTGGTACAAAAATGTGTATTTTCTTGTTAAATAAACTTGCATGATGTATTACATACATAATGTGATAATGTATACTTAATGGTATGTAATGCAATAGAGTTTTCCTTAACACTGAGGGTGAGATGATGTAAATAATGATGTTTCCGCAGCATAATAAAGTCTTGTGTTGAGCCCCCACCTGAAAGCTTTATTAAGCATTTGATAGTTGAAGTGTTCTGGTGCTAAGCCTACAACAACAGCGTTAGGATCAGAGGTTTCAATACCTGTAAAAAAGACAAAGAGATTTAAGATGGTATAATCGTGAATGGTACTTTGATGTCAGTTGCAGCAAATTCTTATAATCTTACTGCTTAATGGTGCCATAGAATGCATTCATTTGGCAGTTTAAATTATTCTGTAATGTTCTACATGGAAGGTACTTGATTTTGGTTGGGATGAAAACTGCTCTGATGCAGTTTCACTAACAGCCCTTTTCGACCAAAAGAGCCCTGGTTCTTGAACTGGTTGCGTTCAAGCTTCGTAGAACCTTGGTGCTATTCAGGGAACCAGTCTGCATTTGCACCAGTTTTTAATGAAACCAAGGAATGTTAAAGGATACGTCATCAACGTCAACAAAGGGCACTGCACAACGGTAGTAAACAGTACAAACAAGATGGTGGAGCGTATAAATGACCTGCAATGCTGTTATTCCAGATGCTTGTTTATATTCAAAAAGCAAGCATGAATCAAGTACTGGTGCTAAGAAGACTCAGAATGACAACACGGTTCGTGTTTAAGAACCTACTATTCCTTGGTTCTAGCTAGGAACAAATTTTTCCGGTTACGAACCTGTTTAATTTTGGTGGAAATGAACTGGAACGGAACCTGTTGGTAGAAAAGGGCTAACAGAAGCAGAAGTGCTAAAATCACATAGCATGGCTGCTACCTACAGATTGCAGATGGGGTTGTGATGCTAGTAACACTACTTTGGGAGTGCTTTTTAAACACCAGCTTGTTTTGCCAAATTTTCCGTTCCACCTTGAATGGTACAGTTACATTCTGGCCATGTTGTAGCATTTGGAACGAAACGATGGTATAAGAAGCTGGCACACAGAGGGCAAACTCAGCCTCATTTGAAGATAAACATCAACCATGTACCGCTGACAGTTTGATTCATGGGTAAGATAATGAAAAGTACCGACGGCCTCAACCTGGAATAGGAGATTTCTCCTTTTAGTCCACCATTTTCATTCCTGTTGCACTGTTGTCATGTATAAATGCTGGTGGTGTAAATATTAATGAGTCTGTCACGTAACAGTTTTTGGAATTGGCCCATTTTACCATCCTATTTTGTTAATGCAGGATTTGTATTTAAAAGAGCAACAACAGTATTTGAGTATCACGATATGTCATACTTTATGTCATGTCTCCATACTTTACTCTGACAATGTAAATAAACTGTTTTGTTCTATGGCACTCTAATATGCCACAACACTGCATGTTTCCCCATTGTCTTCCAATGTGTATTCAGTACTGGACAGGACTTCCCAACTCACCTGCAAAGTCCTCCAATGCACTATCCTCTACCAGCAACAGGGGCCGTACCAGCTTTTGCTCCAGCAAGTTGCGAGCTGCAGTCAGAGACGTAAAGATCTCCTGCTCCTCGATGTCAAACTTGAGACGACGGAGACGCTCATGCAAGATTCTCTTACACTCCTTTGTCGTGTTAGTCACAAATTTCACAGCCACCGGAGCACGCCGCAACCTTAACGACAGAAAACAGCAACATCTTCAGCTCATTTCGGCTTGATGTTACTTGAGAGAGCATAGTTTAACATACTGTATGTTAACATATTGTACAAACCTTGCAAGTGCTTCCTGAGCTCCTGGTACAGCAGCATCCTCAATATGAAGAGTTCCACTTAGGTCAATGAGCACTGCTTTCAGTACCCGACGGGATGCCATAGCCTGTGCATTAAACCACAAGAGTCAAATCACTTTGAGGAACCCTAATTGCAGCTAGTGATTGCCTGGTTCAGATGTGTTAGGTATCAGAACAGAAACTAGTGAAAAAGTTTCCTTAAGTTTGGAGCTGCTGAACTAGATTGTATGTTTTGCCTCTGGGAGGTAGGCATGATGTCCGTTTAAAATGTCAAATAATAGAGATCAATGTACTCTGGCAAAATACCAGTAAAATTTTGCTTTAATAATTCAAGACTATTACAATATCTCCACACTGGATCATAATCACACTGCTGATCCTCTATTATTTAGCAAGCAATTTAGCATGCTTCCCCTTTTAATCCAAATTCAATTAAGCTCTTTGAAGTTGGAGGAACAATTAATGCTCTTATTCAAGGCCAGCCTGGATTAACCATAATAAAGGCCACACACTGGCCTTGATCTGTGTTTGACATCCTTTCAGGATATAGAAATCTAATATTTATTTAAAAATGGCTGCCAAAGTACTAGGGGTGATTTAGATAACATAAAGCAGCTTGACTAAAAATCACACAAATAGAATACCAGGCAACTAAAAGTCATATAAATTAAGAAATGATGGCATATACCATTCATGGGTCAATCTGCCAGTTAAATCTGCAGCTAAAGCATGACATACAGGTTACAATATTATATATTAAATGAATCAAACGGTTAACGGTATGGCATATATTATAGGTACTTCGTTTTTAATTCACACATCCAATTCATAATAATAAAAAAAAATTGGTCACCAGTGCTACTACCGTGCTTCTGCATAATTCAGTGTTTGAGATGTAAACAGAGGGATTCAATGTGGTCTGGTGTGAAATGGCTCAGATGTCTTTACAGTGGTGGTGATGGAAACCAATGTGTCACCATGTCTACAACTCAAATATACAGATTTTATTTACTATCAAAGACACCAGTGGACCTACACGCGTCTTCTGGGTTTTATATGGAATGTTGATGATGGTAAAATAATGGAAAATAAGTTTTATTTGAGGGGATATTTTGCCTTAGAACGTCATGTATCCCTTTGCCACGAACAGATTAACATATGCTTTATTAAATCAAAACGTCACCACAAAACTATCGTGAAACAGTGACACCAGGCAGCATATCCATAATCTTTACATGTAATATTTCTGCGAGGGAGTTTTTAGAGGCGGACGTCTGGTTATTATCACCACTACTGTGAACACACAAACCATTCCTAATGACTCTGTTTACATCTTAATCTTGCATTTTGCAGAACGTTTGTAAAATCGAGTTCCCCTTTGATATCCCACAGTAATAATCACAATGCAATGCAAACAGAAACGTTTCTGCACTTTCACACAATGTTAAAATAATTTGAAATATACAGCAGCGACCTAACTGTGCAGCTTACAATGAGAACCTGTGCTCTCATTAGAGAATCCAGTCAGCTACTTATTGCTAGCTAACAGCATTAATCTGTCCATTTTTGTGCCGTTACGCTTAAAACAGAACAAGCTAGACCAAAACTTGCTTTCATCAAAGTGTTGACTTTTAAAACATGTGGTAAAAGGACAAAACGTCTTAGAAAATTAAACAGAATTAAAGATGAAAGGACCTTCGCTTGTTTGTGTATACGAAGCGCCGCTCTCTCTTTGGGTCCTACGATAAGCTGCCCTCACAGGTGCCTGATGATAATTCAGAATAACTACACTGAAAACAATGGAGCGTATTTTACCACGGTTTTGCCATGATATAATCAAAACAAGCATTCTTGTCTTTGTGGCCAATCTCATATACAGCGATGAATGGACTTCAAATATACTTATTTGAAATTGGCCGTTTTCAAATAAGGGACATATAGTTCATATTTATGTCTACAATTCGCTGCTGTCAGTTTTCAGTTATTGACATAATTTGTAAATACTAATTTGCCTTTACATTACGTGAGCATTCCATGATAAATAGACTGGAGGAAACTGCCCACAATTTTCACAGTTACCTTCTCCTGTAAAGTTATTATTTTGGAGATACAAGTTTTTTTTTACAGCAACAAGAACACGGGAAAAAAATACTCACCTTTTTATGATGGTAATTTCAGGTTCCTGTAGATGGCGTTGCACAAATAGCACGATCGTGCTATAAATAACTGCAGGATGGGATTCATAGATTAAGAAGAGGTGGAACAGTGGACGTTTCTTTAGCACTCACAAGATTATAATTATGTTGAACAATCAGTGGTAGAATTCTTATTTTATTCAGGCGAAGGCTTTAGGTGTCAAAATAATGTAACAAATTTGGCAACCCTTTAGATTTCATCGAACAGACGTATTTTCTGATTTTAGTGCTAACTTTCCTCATATACTGCTCCGTGGTTTCTCCTGAGCCAAGCAGTGCTGCGACAATATTTTAGAGTCAGTGTACCCAGCAAACAACGGACGCCCCTGGGACGTTCACAGACGTCCCTGGTTGGGTAAATTTGTAGCGTGTTCTGCAGGACGTTGATGTTCACAACAGGTCCTGTTTTAGTGCTGGTAGGACGCTCCAAAGTATTACTTCACGGGACGTTTGATGACGCCACGGTATAGTCCCTGAAATAACACTATTTTTGTACCATTAGAGAACGTTCGTAAACATCCGGGCATTAACGAAGGTCTGGTTGGAACAGAAGTGTCCGTTATTCATCGCAATGACCAAAAAGTGCCTTGTATTGCAGAACCTTCATTTTGCTCTTCTGATAATCTTTTTCTTGCTCCTGATGATGTAGAGGCGTGTGTATGATAAAGCTTTTTGGCACCTCAGTTTTGAACCATTTTACCTAAAGGCCTCAAGTTGGTTGGCAGATTTCATTCATTATAATAAACCTTAATTTCAAAATATATTTTATAATGTTTCTACAATAAGCGTAATCACAACACATTTTTTTTCAATAGACAGTTCTACAGCCAGCCATGTAGTTTGTTACCAGCAGGTGTTTAATAACTTAAAATTAAAGAATTTACAGAGCTAAAAATGATGTGTGGTTTGAATGGAGCACAACAATCAGTTTTTAGAACTGGATCTGTCTGTTTTTGTTATGTTAATAACAGGCAATATCACAGTATAACTGATTTTTATAATTACACATTTTAAAAGTGCAATAAAGCACTTTTACGATTTTATAATCGTAAAATATGCTGCTGTTATGCTGTTATGTGTTGTTATACTTGAGCTGATCATGATTTGACATTTCAGTGTAACTGCATTTAGTGGTAGACCAGGGAGACTTGTGCTTATTTTGACAGAGCCATCACGTCCCAGGGAGTTGCCAGGTTAGCTATGCTATACAGAGACCAGACTGCTACTAAGCTAATGATAGACCAATAGCCCTGGTATGAGTAAGTGTAAAAAACAAACATATTAATAAACAAACAACTAGTTAGTATATAAAACGTTTATCTGCAAAAAGGTTATCTGCAAAAACAGACAGATGACTAGTGGACTAACAAATCAATAAAATATCCCATTTGCTGTATAGGCAATATGAACAGGTGAACAGTCAGACACTACACTAGGATCATCATCCTTCACCAGCCCAAACCAGTGGTGGACAAAGTACACAAACCATGTGTACTTGAGTTAAAGTAGAGATCCCCAAGGTAAATTATTACTCCAGAAAAAAAAGGAAAACGTTCCTTCCGTTAGACCTCCACTTGAGTAAAAGTACTAAAGTATTTACCTTCAAATGTATGGAGAGTAAGAGTAGCATGATTTATTATGGCTCTAATTATGGCTCTATTATCATTTCTGGAACAAGACTCTTAATCAACTCATTTTAGGTGAAGAGACTCTAGTGTCACTCTCGGTCCACCAATCTCTTAATAGAAGGTCATTAATTAATCTAACACTGATGTCTATTCAAATGATCATAAGCACAAAACACTGAAGGCAAACAATTTCCATTAACTAGAACTATAAAATAACTTTTTGCAAACAAGCAAAGTTTCAGTTTAAGATTTATTTGCAACTTAGTCACAAGTTAAATAAAAACTTTCAAAACTTTCAAAACAGGTTCACAAATGAGTTTTCCTGTGCTTTATTTCATCTGTAGGTCTCTGTTCATAAGCATAAACTAGCCAAAACAAATTTACTATAAAAGGAAACAGTGTTTGTATAAATTTGCCAGTCACAAGTGTGTGTGTGCACATATTTCTATATTGTGGTCTATTTACCCACAACGTCAGGAACAATATGTTTTATCTGTTCACTAATGCTTTGTGTTTTTTTGTGTTTTTTTTCAGTGTTTGCATTAACCCCATCCTGCTTTACCTACCTTCCTCCAGGTGGTCCTTGATGTAGTCCAGGCCTGAAATGGATATTTCCATGGATGCTAAGAATCCATGAATAAGCTTGTTTCGTTTTGACATGTTAAGTTTTTTTTCATAAGCCGAAAGGAACAGCAAATTTTGCATAATGTAGTGGAGTAAAAAGTAAGACATTTGACTTTAAAATGTAGTGGATGTAGTAAAAGTAAAAAGTCGTCCAAAATGGAAATACTTCAGTAAAGTACAGATACACAAAAAAAACTTTGTTACTTTGTTACTATCCACCACTGGCCCAAACACATAACATAACAGGTGCTCAAGGGAAAGGGACAAGTGACTGTTCATTAATGGAAGTTTTCCATTACAAGAAGAGAGTGAGTGGCAAATGCAAGTCTTTCTGGCACAACAGGATGATGAGTTACTCAATTGTGGTTTAACAGGTCCGGAGTGCAAACAACCAGGAAGAACCAGACAGTAGGGGCATTTGGTCAGCAAAAAGAAAAATACACACAGATCAAGCCTGCTATTTGGGATGACGTATACAACTCTGGAAAACAATGTCACGACAAACAACCCCCCTGAAAAGACAGTGAAGCGTCTATGGCTGAGACTATTGTTCGCTCAGCTGAACTTGTCTGGAAAAACCAAACTTCAATTCATGTGCAAAACAATACATGGAAATGCGTATATGCTAAAGTGTGGACAGAATGCAACAGAATCCTGACAGCGCTGGCCAGGTTAACACACTGAGGAGATCACATGTAAACAAGCATGGAGGATGAGTGAGGCTATTACTTCGCTGGTGGGATATGCTTTCTACACAATTCCTTTATCTTTTATGTTGTGATGTCTTTTACAGCACATATTATACACACATTCAAGCTGTTACCACTAGTTAACAAGTTTACCCTCTTTCTCTGTAGTTCATTTAGTTTTGATTTAGCCAATGACAAGCCCCAATTACCTTGTCTCTCATTCAGCTCCTCAGAGAATCTGCGTCCACTCCACACTCAGCGTTTAAGATCACACTGATATGGGGAGACCTTTTTTGATTGTTGGGAGGATAAAATTGGATGCAAAATCGACCCAATTGTCCTCTAGTTAGAACACACCTTGTGAGATTATATGTTTTGTTGCCTTTCTGTAGTAGTTCTGTAGGCAAGATAAGTAAGGAAAATATTTAAACATTAAAACAATAGGAGAGGAGAGAGAAGATCAGAGAACAGAGAAGATAAAATCAAACTTGGAAAATGAAGTAGAACTACACTCCTAAAAATATGCTTTTAAAAGGGTTCTTTGTCATATGGAATGGTTCTATTTAAAACCATGAGTTCTGGATATGCTTAAATGATCATTTGCATGAAATATGTCCTTCAGAACATCCTCCATCGATCTAATGAATTATTTACCATGCAAAGAACCGTACTATAGAACTATTTGCTTCCCTAAGGAACTCCTGAAGAAAAAAAATCTTTATTAAAAGTTTTGGGCAAAA
Organism: Semaprochilodus insignis; assembly: GCA_034552555.1. Classification (NCBI taxonomy): domain Eukaryota; kingdom Metazoa; phylum Chordata; class Actinopteri; order Characiformes; family Prochilodontidae; genus Semaprochilodus; species Semaprochilodus insignis. Next base: position 14,930,033 of record CM067490.1, on the reverse strand, counting down.
CTGAAGTAAACCATAGAATATTTAAAACAGTTTTTTTGAGTAAGAGAGAGCAAATATCCTGTGAATCCCAGGAAAGAAGAGTGGCCAACTCTGAAGTCATCTGAGGAACAGAGACTGAAGACTTGTTCAGAAAAGATGAAGGAACTGGAGACTGGGAGGCCAGCAGATTGAGAAGCCAGATGAGCTGGCGGCTGGGCGGTCTTTGATGGTGAAATTGGTCAAAAACCTTTGAGATAGAAGTTAGACACAGCATAACCACGTTTTGAATAGCAGGTGGGACAGTGAGGGCAGTGGTGACGTCCTAGGTTGCAGGCAAGGCAGAGAAACTAGAGCAGCTACAGTGCATGAGCACCATTCCCACTATGGAACATTACCTATAATTAGGAGCTAGGTGCTGACTGCACAGCAATGCGACATCAGCCTTTTATTCATTATCTGCCATCTTCAAGCGTGAGCTGATGGATAGAAGTTGGTGGAGCAAGCACTATGCCATTGACATAGTGAACCTAAAGGTACTGCACGTTGCACAGCTTTTTGGCAGTAAACCACACAATTTTTTGTATCAGGCTAGGATATGGAACCAGATGTGTCTATAGATGTGTCTCCAAATGTTGGTTACATGCTGAGCTGCACAAGCAGACAGACAGCTCACTATCAAGCTTCCCTTAAGAAGTGATATCCTACACACAACTGTTACAGAGTCTGGTGGTGATGGCCCAACAACTTATTTAAAATAGATGTTACACTGCATATTGGAGCTCCACTCTTCTTGTAAAAAAAAAAAAACGGTAATTTTCTGGCAGCAGGGGTGCCGGAAAATGTCTATAAAAAACAGAGAAGTACTGTTTTATTAAAAAACATAAATAAACCATGAAAACACAGTAATTATCTTTACCATAAAGGGAAATGGCATACAATGGGAAAGCACAGCTTATCCTTCCCATTGGCTTCTGGTGTCATCTATTCGCATATTGTTGTATTCACCCTCTTCGAGTTGTCTTCCTGTCTGACCTACCTTCCACTGTGCGTAAGTTAGATTAACAGTTCAGCCATGTTATGATCAGTCCTGTGGAAGTCATGAAGAATGTTCTTAATGTACAGTCTTTATCATGCTACACTGCATCAAACCTGGTGTCTTTTGTGTTTGAGTTGTCTTTGCGTTAAGTTACACCGGCTCAAGCAGGCCAGTGCTGATAAGCAACTTAATTGTGAGCAGGTGGATTTCTACAATCCAACAACTCAGGATTGTTTTAGCGAGGTTAAATGGCACTTATAGCCAACAGCAAGGTGACTTGTTAACCCTATTGACTAACAAAGATGTACACAGTGAGAAAGGAAGACAACTGAAAGAGGATGCCTAAAACAATATGCAAATAGATCATCCCAGGAGCCAATGGGAAAGAGTTGCACTTACCCATTGTGTCTTTATGGTAAAGGTAATTACTGTGTTTGTAGGGTTTATCTATGTTTTTAATAAAACAGTACTTTTCTGTTTTTTACAGACATTTTTCGGGCACTCCAGCTGCCAGAACATAACCGTTTGTACACTCTTTTTTGGCAGTGCATGACATGTCAGTAAACAGATTATTCTTGCAATTTAGGTAGGATTTCCCATTTGAAATACAGGGAAACAACTGTTAAAATATACTGTAAACACTGTAAAACATGTTTTTCCTGTTTTACAGTATGGCACTCTCTGTGTCTTCTGAAAGTTGCACTGAATTACTTTTCTTTAGGAAATGGTAAAACATCCATTACAAGCATGAGGCAGGAGGCAACTATATGTTAATGTGAAAAAAAAATATTTAAAAAATATGCAACCCAAAACAAAGTCTGAGCCGGAGAAAACTGTAACAACAGAACAGGTTATGCATGTTCATTATTGTCTGTGATTGGGAAGTTTTGAAGGAACAGTTTCTGTGCAGTTTTGATAAAGTTTCTGCTTAAACACACCTGATTCACCTCAGCAAGTAGCTACCAGCTATAATAGAACAGGAATATTATCAAACTGTACTGGACTCAGTTTCCAGCTCCTGATTTCTGTTTTATTATTGTACACTTATTATTATTATATTTTACTTATTATTGTACATTACTGTTTTAAATGTAACTGTTTTGTTAATGAATCAATTCTTAACACGTGTATCAATGCTATGTTGTAATTTATTTCACTGATGACAATGAGGTGGAGGCTGCACCATCATCATGGTTGAAATAATGTGAATATATATATATATATGTCAATAATCTTTATTAACATGGGCACAGAAAACAGAAAAAGAAACATCACACATTGGTGAATCTGATGGGGATGCATCAAGGAAAATCACTGTTCCACGGCGATTCAGAGGTGTTTAGATGAAGGGCAAAAATAAAAATGATCTCTTACACTCAAAGACATTCTAAACATACATAATTATATGTTTATTTTACAGACGAAGATGTCCAACCTAAGCAATCCAGGGGAGCAAAACTCCTGTGTGTAAAGTGTCTAACAGTTTACTGGATATACCTAGCTTTCATCTACACTCACTGGTGATTTAGGTGCACTTTTTTGCCTATATGTTACCGCTAGATTATATTTGGGTGGTGGAGCATTCTCAACACT
>CM067490.1:14775682-14923568 GCA_034552555.1 Semaprochilodus insignis | reverse complement strand
AAAAAAAATTCAACAGCCTGAGCTTTGGTGGTTCAGTGATCAAATTCTCGCTCGCTGAGCGAGAGACCCAGGTACAGATCTCGGCTAAAGCAACATTGCAAGGCTTTTGACTTGAGTCTGATGTGAAAAAAATCTTCTTTGTGATATACTCAATCACAGTAATTGGTAAAAAGGCCTCACAGTGTGAACCCAATAAATGATTTCCACAAGTACCACAAGTTCTTAACAATACATTAGATGGCAAAGTAGACGTTAGTATTTCTATTAAGTTTTCCTATTATTATGTTGAACAATCAGTGGTACAACTCTCTTTTTATTCAGGAGGCCTTTGAGTGTCAATTTAATGTAAATGAATTTGGCAACGCTATGGAGTGGACGTATTTTCTGATTTTAGTGCCATTTCCGAACGTCAGCTTTCCTCATATACTTTTCTGTGGTTTCTCCAAACAGTGCTCCAACAATATTTTGGAGTCAGTAACTGTGTCTAAAACCCTGAAAATGTTGACTTGGGTGAAGAGATGCTTTTATTGGGAATGGTGAAGACAAGTTTTTAATGAACAGCTTCCCACTACCAATTCGTTCGGCTGTGGAGGTGCGGCCAGCAGGGAACCACCTGGGAGTTCGCCAGAAACTCACTAAGAGTAAATTAAGTTTTCAGTAGGACTACGAGATTTATTTTGTCAGTATGACATAATCTTGGCTTATGACTGTCCAAGCATTGTTCTTTCAGGGCTTGAATTCTCACAGGCTCATGGTACGCCCTTGTTTGATTTCTGACAAATGCAACAATGTAAAGTTTTTCAGACCGGGCACTCTTTGCTGTGCTGGCAGACCTTTACATCAGAGTAAATATCTCGTTTGATGTGTGGAACATGGGTTGCAAAGCACATGTTCATGATTGGTAAAATGGAGTGATTACATTTGGGTGTGAAGAAAGCCATATTGTGAAGCAAGTAGCTGAATTTGCAGGTATTTGGAAGCGTACGGTCATACAGGTCTACCAGCAGTGGCAAAAATCCCAATCTACAGGAAATTCTCCTCAGAATTGTGCCAGGGAAACATATGCAAAATCAGCAGAACTGCGCAAATTGTGATGCAATGTGTGACTGAACATCGATGGCGTCTTGTCGTGTCCATGCCAAATCAAATCGCATCTGTTATCCATGCTTGTGTAGGTATAACACGCTACTAGGCACATTTTAGTCACAGATGACAAATTTTTTTGTCCAGTTGTCCAGAGCTTATGGACATTATATCCAACTAAGATTTTGTTTTGTATGGACATATGTGACACATATGTGGCAATTTTGTGTCATCTGTATGTCTACATATCCTTCTGTAATTAAAAAACCTTGTAATTCTATCTAATCTAATTTGAAAACACCTGTCACATTTGTGTGAATTTCATGATGAATGGACCAAAATATGTGTGTCAAATTACATGGGAAAGAAAAGTCTACATACATTGACTTCAATTATGTTTAGTTATGTTAACGTTGTCGTTTTGGAGATAAGTTTTTTTTTTTCAGTATACAAACATATCTAACACTTCTATTTAAATATATATGATAGAAAACACTCTTCAAACACAACTCATATATGCTACCCTTATGTTATATAGGTTTCTTTTTTTTGTATTTCATTTCATTTTTTGCTTTAAAAAATGTTCCTGTGTTTGTATCAGGCATACATCAGACATACACTATGATTCATATTTTATGCATGGATGTAATCACCCACCTATCAGTTGTATGATGCATATATAATACATGTGCACTACATATATGAAGGTTACCAGGAACGATAAATGATGAATAATTTAGACTGATATGGGCAATATTTATTGAGCTACACATACAGAAGTAGTGTCTCTCAGTAAGGTGGCAGATTGCCATGTTTGCTAATGCAACATGCCAGGCGTCAAATATTCTCACACTTTCTTGAATATGCTCACACAGTTCCTGCAGATTTTGTGGTAGGGGTGGAGGTGGAGTGACACCAGGCCTTCTGGACGTGTGGCAACAAACCATTCATCTTGGTGCTGACCACAGTGCCTCCACCCACAGATTCGTTGGTCGTCTCCACCAAGACAAAAGTGGGACTCGTCCCTGTAGATGACCTGCTGCCATTCTAGATTCACTTCTTGACAGTCTGACACGGCACCATTGCAGTCTTTGGCGATGTTGACATCGTGTTATGGGCAGTCATCGCATCGATCTGCATGCATGTGGTCCTGCGTCATGGAGCCGTCTCCCAGTGGTGCTGGCACTAATAGTTTTTTTTTTTTTTTTTGGGCATCACTGCTCGCTACATGTCCACAGTCATGGCTCTTGGGTCAGTCAGGTACAGCGATAAGGCCAGTTCTTGCTCACATCACATGCACGGCTGAGCCAAACCTACCCAAGTTTCATTCCTGTCGATATGACAAATATTTGATTTGACTATAAGTGTATAATGCCTAACTCTTTATGATATTGGTGCAGATAATGGTTATTTATCAGATTTCCATATGTTGAAGGTGTTTTACACCTTTTTTAAATCGAACACTTTTCCCTCTTAGACCAATGGCAGTTGATCAGTCAGTTGGGACATGTTTGATGTCCAAATTTAGCTTCTTTTCTTTTATGAGGTTAATGTAATATAGTATTGGTCTATATTATTATGTCCATGTCATCCAAAAATATATTTTTTTACCCTGAGTCAGATTTGGAATATTTTATTCCATTGGTAAAAAAAAATCAGCTAACATGTCTAAGAAATGTATAAATGCGATTTTTCAGTGAACTAATGAATCTCAATGTTGCTCTGTTGAACCTAATACAACCATCACCTTAACCAAACGCAAATCTCTGGGCCTTTAATGCTTTTAAATAAGTCAATAAAATACGTAACCTGGTGTCCCCAAAATGAACATGTTCTCCATCATCCTGATGCCAAAACAATCATCGTTGTTACCTCAGGGCGCACGTTGTAACACTCAGATGACATAATGATCCTTTAATCATTTAAGAGGGTTACCCATGGGACAGATTACTCATTTGCTAAAAGGGAAAAAAAAAACATATGTAGGCTATTTTACCACCAGATGTATCGCATTAGAAGGCATTTTTGTGCAGTAATCGATTTTAGCAGCGTTTTATCACTTTGGCTTCAAAAGCCTCTTTAAATGTCGCCCATCAACAGTCAACAACAGTTGCTCTCGATGCTTCTGTACCAAAGTTAGAAATAAACCCGCACAACACGATTCATGTTTTGCTGGTTCACAGTGATGGATGGCAGAATATACTGAAACTATATATATTGCAAGCAAAGTAATGATCACTTATCATCTTATGAAAGTGTGAAAAAATTGCCTGGTAAATGGCAGTATGTAAACTGTAAACACTGCTCTCTGGTTTTCTCCCAGGACAGATGTGCTGGTCTTAATTGTTAATGAACAGATCTTACTCCTGTCCACCCTCTTCACAAAGGTTTACTGTAGTAACTGATCGGCAGGTGTGGACAACATTTTAAGGCTTTACACAAAAGGTTTTTCTACTGTGAAGTTTTGTACTCATGTTTGAATTGTGGGTGATCCAGTTTTTTGCCAGCAGGAAGCAAGCAAACAAACAAATAAATAAATACTACATTTATCTTAGCCTAGGATTATGACAGCTAAGCTTAGATCAAAAAAGGGGTTAAGCCATAATCGCTGTCATGAGCATATGGTTGTAATTTAATGTAATGCCCATCTACTAAGCTCTTTTTAATAAAAAGCCATTCAGGCTCCATTTAGTTATAATCAGATGCACTAATATGTGATATCTGAAGATAAACTGAAAAGAGACAGCTTCAGCTCTGTTGCTTAAATATTCACATTTCTGTAAACGGGTTAGCTAAAGATTGATCATGTACAGTTCCCTCCACAATTACTGGCAACCCTGAAAAAGATGAGCACAACAAATTCACTTTTTGCTAAATGAGAATAAGAACAATCTGATCTTTAACTGAAGTACATGTGTTCATTTAATACTTTTACAACCTCCTTTTACCAAAAAGACATCACTTAGTCTTCTCTGATAGCACCTTATAAGGTTGGAGAATACAGAGCAGGGAATTTGCCAGAACACCCTATAAAACTGATGTTTTATACACTTAGTCAAGTTATTTCAGAAACAAAACAATCAGACTTCATGAAAAGACACATTCTCTTTATTAAAATCTCACAAACACATTGACTGGCTCACAGTGGTCTGTGTTCAAAACAGTATTTATGTTAAAGCTAACCAAAACTGATGACCCGGAGCAGCCTTACGCAGCGGCAACAGACTTTCCCTTTGGTTAGAAGACAAAACAAAACACTCTCCCTTATCCATTCACTCTGTAGTACATGCCTGGAGTGCATTATTAAATACTGAAACACTAACCAACTTACAGACAATGTCACTGCTTTACCTTTAAGAGTTCTGTGATACACAAACTTGGTTGTATGTGTTCATACAATGCCAGCTGACTAGATTCTTATACATTAAGAAGGAATCATGTACAGAAAAAAAAAAACAGTAAAGCAGTAGTGAGATACTGAGAAACATCATACAAATACAAAAAATCAAATCAAATCACTTTTATAAAAATGGAATCTGTCGATATCTTGAAATAGAAAACTTTGGGGTAGTAAACAGCTGCTTTAATCCTAGAATGGCTGTGACTGTTGCAAAAGTGAGAAGCAACTCATGACATTTACCAAAAACAAAAAACAAAACCAACAGTTCTTTCCATTTGCCTATTAGATATTGTTCCATCCTGAACGTCAGTCTTTCTTCATCCAAACAGCAACAGTAGAACGATACACACCGTATTTACTATGATCAAAGGCACTGTGGACAGAAGCAGACAGACAGAAGTTAAAGCATGATGGTCATTGTAAAAAGCTGCATCCAAAAGCAATCGACCAACAGGAATGAAACTTGGTGGGCAGATTTGACATCTTGACATCATGAGACATGCGAACGATTGAAGGTACACATGTCTTCTGAGTGTTATATGGAATGTTGATGATGGTACAATATTGTAAAATCGGGGAAAAAAACCAAAAAAACCAAAAACTTTTCCTTGGAGACCAATTTGTCTTTCAACACCTTGCATGCCTTCATCCGCCGTCAATGGATTAAAAGATGGTTTAGGTAAAAACCATCACAAAACTATCATAAAACAACATCTTGCACATCAGGCAGTATATTTATAAACATTTAATGTAATAACTTTCTGTAAGGAGGCTTTTAGAGGTGGACGACTGGTTGCTATAACTGCTACTGTGAACAGTTAGGATTCTCTAGACCGTGGCGTTTTACACCAAACCACTCTGAACGACTCTGTTCACATCACCATTTAATTATGCAGAAATGTTGAAATATTCATGGAGTTCCCCTTTAAGGTGCATTCACTACACAGGTGTTCCATTGTACAAACACAACTGGTGTGAAAAGCAATGACAATACAACAGGACACTCCGGAGCAGCCACACATGAACCAAAAGTTATCATGCCCAAACCAACCCTGTGGCTAAAGGGAACCATTCCCTGAAGTATAGGGGCAGTCCTGTTACTGCAGCAGAGAGTGGATAAACTACAGATGATTTTTTTTTTTTTCAAAAGTAACACCGTTTTCGACAAAGCTTTAGACAGATAGTCTAGACAGACAGACAGAAAGGAAAGCAGACAGACAGATAAGTGCACTTTAGTAAAGCCTTGCTTGATGTGACACAAAGTTATTTACCTCTCATGACCGTCCTGACAGATCGGATTAGGTTTAGGAGTTGCGCTTTAATTCCAGGTTCATCTCCAAAGCCACCAATGCCTTGATCTGCTCCCCAGCCGACTGCAATAGAGGAGGAAGCACTCTACATTAAGGCACTGCAGATGACCTTTAAGAAAACTAGTCCAGCATCTGGACTCTATGAGCAATCAGTGTTAAGAACTGACCTGCAGATGATCTAAAAATATGCCTGCTCATTGAACACTACTGTTTAAATCCAGTAAACTCTGTAGATACATCACATGAAGTGGCAGGCTCTGATTAAAAAACTTACAACTGAGCAGCAACAGCAGCACTGATCTCATTTCAGCCATTTCTAGGTTATAAAAGAAGGTCCATTTACTCATTCACAATGACTCAAGTATACTTTTCATGGATCTGTCCTTTCCTGAGTATTTTCAAATGATACTATACGAGAGTAGAAGTGGGCAATATTGAAAAAATATAATACTGTGATACTTATCACGATATGTCAGAATTAAGGGTGTAAGAAAATACTGAAAATATTGAACAGTGCAAAATGTTTTGTGATACTGAAAACAAGTAGCGTAAGGGGGCCCTGCTAACATTAGCATTAGCAAATATATGCATATGGTGGTGGGTTTTTTTTTATTTTGGTACTATATACCTAAATATATATTTTGAAATATAAATATGAGCTTGCTTACAGTATTACAGTAATATATGACAATATGCTTACAGTAGTACAGTAATATATGACAATATATTGAATTGTCACCCCTGTATCATGATATGTATCACATCAGATATATATATATATAGCATGAGTTACAATATTTATTTTTTCATCATTATTTATTTTTTGATTAGTTGGAACAGAGAAAAAGAAACAGTAGTGCTACATTTTAAACAATACTGTCAAAACTGTGAACACAGTTCTTTTATTCCATATTTGTATATACTGTGTCGTACTAAATTCGCTCAATTACTCATTACTTTATAATGAAACATGCAGTTGGTAAGTGTTCTCCAAGTACTGACCATATACAGCATATGTTTAAGAAAGCATATCGGGACATAATTGATCAACTGATTGATCAATGATAATACTTTTTCTCATCCTCAATTTTAGTTTCTAATGCCTTTTTCAATGTTTGTTTAATATCAATGTGTTTCATTGATGATAACTAGAGATGGTACTGATCCAATTCTAGGTAATGGTATCATGTCGTCTCTACTGATAGCACATGTACTGCAACTGAATATACCTCTAACTCTGAAGCTTTATTTTTTGATCAGAAGGATCCCAAAGAGACAAAAAGAGATACAACTTATGTTCATATGCTCATAGGTGCTGGACTGTACTAAGAAGAAGCTGCCCAGCAGGTTCATAGGAAATCAGCACTTAAAGGTAAAGTCCACTGATTTAGCAAAAATTCTACATATATAACTGTTTAAGATGTAAACAGAGTCATTCAGAGTGGTTTGCTATGAAATGCTCCGTTTTAGACAAATGTACAGAGTCAGAATTGTTCCCAGTGGTGGTAATAGGAACCGGATGTCCATCTCTAAAAACTCCTTCCCAGAAACGAATTACATGAAATGGTTATGAATATGCTGCTCTAAATGCGGTTTAATGACAGTTTTGTTACAAATGTTTGGGTTTCGTTGTGGAGTAAGTTAAGCCATATATATATATTTTTCTATATTTTCTACTATTTCATCAACATCCTATATGAAACTCAGAAGACGTGTAGGTTTACTGGTTGTTTTGGGTAGTAAATAAAATGTCTAGATTTGTGTTGAAGACATGGTGACCCGGTTCCCATCACCACCACTGGAAAGAATATATTTCTGAACCATTTCATACCAAACCACTCTGAATCACCTTGTTTACATGTTAAGGACTGAATTATTCAGAAAAACTTAAACGGTTTTTGACCTGGTACTTTCTGTATATCTACTTAATTAGTTTATTTGGAAAGACACTTTTACTTGAGCTACTATTCATTTCAACGAATTAATATCCTTTACCACATCTGGTCAGTAGTGGTCACCGTCATCATCTACACAGTTGTGAGTTGGCAGTCAACAATCGCACAAACCTTAACCTTAATATGCCATTACTCATAACCAGTACCACTGCATTATATAATGTATAACCCACTGAAACCATTTCTTCATCGAGAGATCTCAGACAAACATGAGCCTTTAAAGTAACTAACGATGAGTATTTCTTCATTCACTCCAGTCTGTTCTGTTAGCCTGTTAGCCAGCTCTGCTAACTCCAGCTGGGAGGCGACTGATCTGATCAGTTGCTTACAACCATACCATCACCAAATAGCACAAACCCGGAGTTCCGGCAGAGACAGACGTAAAGCGGTACTCACTCTTACTGAGAAACCTCTCTTCGTGTAGCACAGCGATCGCATTCGTACACAAAATCGCCGTTTGAATCAGAGAGTACAGAGTAAACGCCATGTTGGCACTTCTCGTCTTCTATTGCGATGGCGTCACACGCGTGCGCAGCTGCGTCCTGTTTTTTTTTGTTTTGTTGTTGGTTTGTTTTGTATTGTTTTTCCTTCTCTTGGTAAAAAGAATTCCCAAATTTTAAGAAAACATTATTAATTGTTATAACATGTCTTGAATATTAATTTAGAGCATCTTTATGTTTTCCCGTTCATTCTAGCACCTGTACAATCGACAGACGCTGCGCTATTTAAGGTGGAACGGAATCAGAAACAAACTTCAGTGTCGTTAAGTGTCTCGTTTTGTCCAAACATAATTCGGTTTATCAAATCTGTCATTCCTTATGTGATTGAAGAATAAACATTTTTTAAAATGTTATTTCATATTACAGTTTGCACTGGGTATTTATATATTCGTATTTTAGTGAATGTGTGTAACGAGTGTATATGTGCAAATGTTAAGGTCTCTGGTCAAAGTACATGTGCAGTTGTGTAAAAAGTTTACATGTACTCTGCAGAGAACACAGTGCACATTTTAATACACATTTGTTTGTTTTTCTTCAAAATATTACAACTGAATTACTTATAACTGAATGTAATGTATTACTAATATTTATTTAAAATTAATACATATAGCAACGCCTTGTACCTCAGTTTTTACCCTTTTTCAGCCTTTATTCTTTACATTGTGTAAATGTAAATGTGTGTACAAATACAAAGGTCTGGTTCCGTTGACTTACCTTAAAGGTAAAGCATGTTCTTTTAAAATGATCATTTTGCAGTTAAACTCAGCAAGTAATGGGAATGTTGTACTCACCTTAAAAAACATTAGAATTAAATGTATTCCCTGCAGATGATGTGGAATTTTTGTTATTGTATTATTTTCACTTAGAAAACCTACCAGGGGTGTTCAAACTTTTGCATACAATCGTATGTGCATTGCCATACATCAAATGTGATATTGAATTTTCATGTTCAAGTTAATGTGCACTTTCCCTATATTACCATAACACCATAAATCAGTGTAACGGACAAATCCATTAATTAAAAAGTCAATAATACTACAATGTAAAATATAAAATACAATAATATGTAGTTCATTCTGTCAGGTGTTCATATTGTTTTTAGTGAGACTTCATTACTAAACTCCTTTGCTATCAGTTCACTTGTGACATTTCAGTGTGAGCTGTAAGTCAAGGAATATATGTATATGCATATATATATATATTTATATATATATGAGAAAAATGTTTTTTCATGTTATAGACTTTAATTTTCCACATAAATAGTAGAGAAACTACAAGAACATATTTAAATACATTTGCATTAACAATAATAACATTCTTAATTTCGGGTTTGTCAATGCTGTGCTCAAACAAGCAGATGCAGACGTTTGCTTGGTTGCGCAGTTGCTCGTAGGTCCAGAGAGCAAATGTGCCGTGTGTTCCCCCCAGGTATTATTACAGTATGTGCACATTTTTTCTATAGCCAGTATATTTATACACAGTTCAGTATTTTTTACAAATAAATAAATGAATGCATAATTAAATACATAAATAAATACATAAATGAATGGACAAAATCACTGTACAGCAAGTGGCTGTTTTAACAATGTGTTTTGTAAAAAGATGGTTCCTTAAGGGTCTTTTAGTAAAGACAGCAGTTTTATATGGAACCATGAACACTCAGAAAATGGTGACATGGTGTTTGATGTAGTATGGCACCAGAAAGGGTTCTGCTATTGTTACAAGCTTGACATTGTAACCACAAAAGAAACCTTTTTGGTGCTACATATGACCTATTTTCAATCTAAAGAACCGTTTTACCACACAATAATAAAAGCCATTGTCTACAGAACCCTTGAGGAACCAAGTGTAGAAGGCAGGGCTACTTGTGACTTTGTGGGTTGGCTCGTCACCAGTTCGGTGAGGGAAGCATATATAATTCAGTATCTTCAGATGATCAGCAGATGATGAAAGCACTTTGTGCATTGTCTGATAAACGTCCTGAACGAGGGGCTTTTATTGTATGGGTTAGAGTCACTAAGAAAGATCCAGATCATTGTCTGTGCACGGAGAATGAGGTGGTGAACAGCCAGTCGTGGTTTTGTACATAAGGAAGTAACCTGAAAAAAAGGATAATATATCAGTTACAGTGATGCAACTGTATGTATGAGAACCTCCACAGAGTCCACCCTGTTATGATATTAATATGGTACATTTTCATGCTTTTTACTCATACAATGAAATACTAAAGGGCAACTCCATCGATTTTTCAAAATGTGTGCCTAATTCAGTGATTGAGATGTCAACAGAGCAATGGTTTGGAGAGTGGTTTGGTGTGAAATGGTTCAGATGTTCTTTACGGTGGTGCCTTTAGAAACCAATGCTCACAATGTCTACAACACATATATAGACATTTTAATTTACTATCCAAAACCTCCAGTCAACCTACATGTGTTTCTGAGTTTTAAAGGGAACATTGATGATGGTAAAATAGTGGAATATCTGAAATAATTAGTTTTCTTTCGGGATTATTGTGTATCACACAGCATATTTGTAGTGATTTCATGTAATAACTTTCTCTGATGCTCTGTGTGCTTCGAACATCTGGTTCTTATCACCACCATCCACGGATGTTTCTTTAGAATGATGCATTCCGCATCAAAGCGCTGCGAATCACACCTACAAACATCTTAATGATTGAATTGCGTATATATTTTGAAAAATTCAGTGGAGTTCCCCTTTAAACCAGCATGATTTTTAGACATCAGAATGCATTCACCTTCTATACTCACATCACACTGAGTGTTTTTTGCTCAATGATGAGTGTGGGTGATGGGAAGGGGTGTAGATGAAACAAAATTTTATTGTTTGATATTTGATCATGAATAGTATTTTTCTTGCCTACTGGTACACAGTGTTAGAATCCAAAATCTGAAAATGTTTTTGCATTCTAATTTGTAATGTCTTTTAAATATAATAAATAGGATATGCTGAACGTCTGCAGAGACATGAACTAACATGGGCAGTTTTGATTTCAGGTTGACTGTAAACGTGTCTCAGTGGCCTGTGTGGTAGACTCAAAGTGGTGGACACGGATGTACAATAAAAATGGAGTTGTAAAACTTACCATTCAGCTTTTGTTCAGGTGTGTACCAACTTTTTCTTTTCTGATAATGTTTGCATAGGGAATCTAGAAAAACAATGAATACATGAGAATCAGTCACCACCATCATTCTATAACCACATTGATCTTGACCTAAGTACAGTCTTAACATCTGCTATATAAATCACAATCCAGGAGTGTCCTGAACAGAAAGCGTTCCGGTGTATTGTGTTTCTTATAGGCTGATCTCAGTTCTCCAGTAGGATCATGCAGGATCTTAAACATCTTCCTCTATTTTTGTATTTCCTATTATAATAATTTCAACCAGATACTTAAATCAATGACCAAACGAAGGCTTTCTGCTAGAAAAAGGTTAAATAGGTTCTAGATAGCAATATGCCTAGTTCTTACTGATTTATTTTGAATCACTTTATATACATAAAATAATAAATAAAATAAAATAAAGTATCTTATATGCATATCATATTATGGTATATAAGTGAGTGTTTCAAATTATACAAAAGTAACAGGAAAAAAAAACAAAATGGAAAGAGGAATATTATATTATATTATATTATATTATATTATATTATATTATATTATATTATATATGACATTTGGATTTAGAGGTATCAGGGACCTTAAAAATACATGTAAGCAATATTATCTACACTCATAAATGATCTGAAAAGATGGGCTTGCCAGGAGTTCTTTAGAAACAGCAATGGTTTTATATAGAACCATTTACATGCTTAAATGGTTCTTTGTATGTATTGATTTTTTTAGACTAATAGAGAATATGTTGTATATGGTTCTGTGCAGATTGGTTGGAAGAGAAAAATCTAAATTCCTTGATTTGAAATGAAAGTTAATGTAACAAGTTGTTTTTTCAAGTAATTGTGGACCATTTCTATTTGGACATTCATTATAAAATTCTAACATAATGTAAAGGATAACAGAAGCTTTCAAACTATCCAAATGACAAAAATGGACTATACATATATCTATATACATAAGAACTTCTGATTCAGCAAGATTATCTGTATACATCAATGGTCCAGATGGACCTTCAGTGGTTCTTTAATAAAGAGAATGGTTTTATATAGAACCATGAACACTCAAAGAACCATTTGCATGCGTAAATGCTTCTTTGCATGCTGAAATGGTTCTTCAAACTGATGGAGAATGTTGAACATGGTTCTACAGAACACGAGAAGGGGTTCTGCTATTGTCACAATGTCAAGCTTGCAACAGTAGAATAAGCCTTTTAGGTTGCTGGCTGTTTTGATGCAGAACTGATTATACAGTTTTACAGAATCCTTACCATCTGTAGCTGCTGCACCATCTCCTCTCTGTAAGCCAGTTCCCTCTTCATCTGGTCCTGAAAGTTGTCTGAGGAAGAAAAGGACTGTATGAAAATGAGGCTGACTGAATAAAACGAGTGTCAGTTTCCTTATCAACAATTACTGCACAGATTGTTACTTATCTAATTCCCATGACCAAAAACTTATTGTTAAAGGGGCAGCTTGTAAAATTAAGTTGTACTGACTTTTGTTTATCAAGTAATGCAGAGACACAGTGACACAAATGTTCTTGTTCTCAAATGTTCAGCCAGAATGGCTGTCCGAGTCCTGAACTGAACTTACGGAAGACAGGAAAGGGTGAGCTGCCTTTCAGGGCATGAAACTCCTGTTCCAGTCTTCTCCGCAAGTCTATCTGCTCAAGGAGAACTTTCTGGAGCTCCTCTGAAAGGAAGGTGACACAAATGAAAACCACAATTAAATAAAGTCCAGTGGTTTGAAATCAGTGCATTCTCTGAAAAGAATGACTTCAAGCTTTTTCTTCTTCCTCTTCACACCTTTTTCCATGTTCTCCACATCCTTCTTGAGTGAAGCAGGCGAATGTGGGTCTTGACTATGCTCTGCTGCAGTTCAAGTAGAAAAAATATATGTGTAAATTCTAAATGTATAGATGAGTAACACTGTTAATATCATAAAATTAATCATGTTTCTCATGTGTGTGTTTTTAAACGGATTCAACATGCAAGAGCAGAAGAATGCTTTTCATCTAATGACCAGTAGGTGTCAGTGTAACATCAGTCCAATTATAATTTCTCAGACTAGATGTAGTACTATCTAAAATATTTTCCAAGGACATTAGTGTACTAATCATCACTAATACTAATATATCATTACTGGTTGGTTGGTATGTTTACATTTCTTCTGAAAAAATGAAATGAGCTTGTGTCAGTATGTACATTATTGAGCAAATATTGGCCCGGTTCAGTGAAAAGCCCAGTTAATCTACCATTATGAGCATCTAATCAAACAGCCATGCTGATCGAAGTGCCTAAAAAAGACATAAGTCTTCCAGTATGCGTCTGGCTGTTTTAAAAACGACAGCAATTTCATCTACAGGGAGTTATTCTGAAGATAAGGTCCTTCATGTTATTGATTTTATGATTGTTATTGCACTGAAATATCAAATTATTATAACCTGCATGTCCTCAGGAGTTGCCATATTAAGCTCTGCAGTATATTGGCAATGTGGGGGTGTCATGCTCTGTGCCGCAAATCAAATGCCTTAAATGAAGCAATCCAGCACATTTGTGTATATAATCCCCCCCTCGATTCTCTCTCTCTCTCGCTCTCTCTCTCTATTTCACGTCTTGCCTCCTTAAGCCTTACAACGCTTTCCTCATTTGGAAAGCGGGCTTGTTCTCGCTCTCCTCCTCTCTCTGTCTCATTTGACAAGCAAATTTGCAGACACTGCCTGAGGATAACAACCTCGTTTGACAGTCAATTAACCGTGAATAGTCAAAGCCAAGGCAGTTTGCATTACATAAATGGAAAATTAGATTATTTTTTTTCCTCTCTCTCTCTCCCTCTCTCCCAAGAAACAGAGCTCTCTTTAAGACACTGCCTTTAGACTCAGAAATCAGAACTTCTAATCACGTTCCCCCCACCGGCCCCTTGGAGACATTTAGCAATCAGGCAAAGGTGGTCTCATTTAATTTGTTTCATGTAATTTTTTTCAAACATATTACACGTTATGTGAGGAGATCATTATCGGCCCGATGATATAAATGTTGGCACGGATGTCGTAAAACACTTTTAATGTCTCCCTGACAGATAAAAGGCAATAAGCTATGATCTTTGTAATGGAAGATTTTGCCAGGCAAAAGGCAATTATATCCATTTGATATTGTTCAAATGGTGATTGTCACCTTCTTCTGCGCAGAGCTGATTGTCTGCTTGAACTGTTATGACTCCCCACTGAACACATTTTCCCAATGACATTGTGGAGAGAAAGCGAGGAGAACTGCTCCATTTCCAGAGTGAGGCTGGAGTCGAGCATATATTCCGTTGCAGCCTTTATATTTAGTCTAATCCTGCAATCCTTGCAGGGATGCTCAAATTATGTTGTAGCTGTAAGTGTTGGATGTGTTGTCGTTGTGTTCTTTTTGATATTATGACAGTGATGAAGTACTTACCTGTGTTCTCCCTCCAGTAATCTGGGGCCGATGTCTCCGTCTCTGGGAGGAAAAAGCTGCTCTGTTCTTTGTTTTCTTCTGTAAGAGGACAGAGAGGTATTAATAGCATGAAAGGAGAGTCAGCCTGGAGATGTAAACCAATTTAGTCTGGTGTGTATAAAAAGGGAAGATTCCAATTGAGAATTCTAGCGACGTGGCTTAATCCGGCCCTCTGTGTTTATTCCAAGAGACTGCCTTGCATCACTTATTTCATAAGTGTAAGCAAAAACTCTTGGATGCCAGCACGCTCTTTAAAACAGATGGTTCTTCAAAGGTTCTTTATTAAAGACAGTGGTTCTATGAACACTCAAAGACCAGTTTGCATGCTTAAATGTTTTTTGGCATGTTGAAATACTCTTTAGACTGATGGTGAATGTGTTGTATATGGTTCGATATAGCACCAAAAAGGTTCTTCTATTGTTATAAGCTTTACACAGTCACAATAGCAGAACCCTTTTTGGTGCTGTATGGAATGAGTTGCAAATTATATATAGAGCCACATGCACTGCAACCTCCCATTTCACCATGCAATACAAAACTATACAGAACAGTTCCCTTTACTAAAGAACCATTGAAGAACCGTCTTTATTTGGAAATTAAAGTAAATGAAAAAGGTAACACTTTACTGAAGGTCAGCATTCATAAGGCTACGTTCTTGAAAAGATAGTTCTTCAAGGGTTCTTTAGTAAAGACTGTGGTTCTATATAGAACCATAAACAGTGAATATGCTTTTTGCATAATGAAAGGATTCTTCAGATTGATGGAGAATCATTTTAATATGGTACTAAAGGGTTGTCATATTGTTATGAGCCTGATATTGTAATAATTGCAGAACCCTTTTTTGGTCCTATATAGAACCACATTCAACATATCCTCCATTAATTTGAAGAACCAGTTTACTATGCAAAGGACATTTTAAGCAGGCAAACATTTTTAAGAGTGTTTATAAATACAAAGGTAACAATTTACTGAAGCTCAGCATTAGTATGTTAGTAAGCTTACACTCTTTAAAAAGATGGTTCTTCAAGGGTTCTTTGGTAAAAACAGTAATTCTCAAAGAACCATACGCATGCTTAAATGGCTCTCGGCATTGCAAAATCGTTCTTCAGTCTAAAGGAGATCATGTTGTATAAGGTTTTAAATGGGTCGTTCTATTGTTACGAGCTTGACGTCATAATAATTGCAGAACCCTTTTAGGTGCTACATAGGACCATTTTTAGAAAGGTTCTATATCGGAATCATATACAGCACATTCTCCATCAATCTGAAGAACCACTTCACCATTTAAGCATGGAGAGGGTTCTTTGCATGATGATGTGGTTCCTCAGACTGATTTTCAGGCAGAATATATATATATATATGTTCATGATTCTATATAGAACTATCTTCTATATAGAACCATTCCCTGGTTTTACCATTTTACCATTACAATCATCCATAGCTATAACTACCTTATACAGCTCCACACTGGAACTCATTAATCATATACAGTTGTATTGTTCAGTGGTGTTCACCTGAACGTGCTGTTTTGTCTTTGGTTGCGTACGCCGGAAGCCCATCCTCTCTGCCCTTGTGTGACTGCAAACACAAACCACCACAGAAATCTGATTAGACCTGATTCACTTCTTCAGGACACACAATACACATGCATTAGCCAAACCAAAGCAGTGCTGGCCTTGAAGATAACAAAGCTGTACTTTCTTTAAATGTATCAAAACAGGCCAGTTTGGTTAACAACTGAGGTGCGTACCGCCTGAGCATGCTGGATGTGCTGAAACAAGCTCCCCCTACCCCCCACCCTCCCCCAAGGTAGCTGCGAGCGATTCCTCCAGCTCCCTCAGTTAATGTAGTGTCGTCAGGTTAAAGACTAAAAGGGCTAATAGGCAGGAGTGACAAAAGGAGAGCAAATATAATGTCGCCATTAAACAAAACACGACTGGGCTTATTAGAAGGGATCAAAGCACTCTGAATATTTCATTTCTGCAGGGAGCACGTGGCTATCAATCTAGTTATGCGCGACGATCCCGCCAGTCTGTGGCCTGCATTTAAATAATAATTAGTTTAAGTGCCTGCAGGGAATATTTACATTTTTGTACGTGGCGGTGGTGTCCTCCAGTGAGCCATGAATGGGGCTGGGGACTTTGAGGGAGGCGGGCGGACTGACAGGCAGGCTGGGCTTGTCCTCTGTAGAGCTTTCAGAGGGAATGGTGGGGGGGAAGGGGGCCGTGTCTTTATCCCGTTCCCCAGCACTGCTGTCAGTGAGCCCCCGCAGGTGCAGGCTGCATGGCTGCTGCTGCTGTGTGGTTGACTGCTGTTGTTGCTGCTGCTTCAGGCTGCTGAAGTCTTCCAGCTCTTCATCCTGCTTCGTCTCCACGTCCACCTCCTGCTCCTCATCGCTCTCTCCACTCTCACTCTGATAGCTGCAGCTGGTGCCTGGCGAGAGGTGCCTTTCGGGCCCCAAGTCCTCCAGGTTACCATGCAGCTTGGCGATGCTTTCTGTGTCTTTCACCACTGGCCGGAAAGCAGAGGAGTGGTAGCTGGCCTTGCGGGCCTGCAGGGAGGGGGCATCCAGCAGCTTGAGCCAGCCTTCAGGGGCAGCAGGCCGCAGGTCTGGCGGAGTCACAGGTGGGCACTCACTTTCAAACAGCCCCGGTCTGGGATTGGCTCCCAGTCCAGCAACAGCACCAGTCTCGCCCTGATCGGAGAGGTCCAGGAAGGCCTGCCGTAAGGAGGGCGCCTCTGTGAGCGTGGAGAGAGCATTGGGCTGTGGCTGGAGGTACGTAGGAACTGGGATGCCACCCGCCGCCCTAGGGGGCCAGAACATGCAGAAGGGAGGGTAGAAAGCGTCCTTGCGGCCCGGCCACAGCAGCCCAGAGAGCCCACCGTTTTTCTGGCCATTTGCTGCCTCACCATCGTCCTTCTTCTGCTGGCACAGGCCAAAGGCTGGGAATGTGTAAGGGCTGGGGAAAAGCGATGTCGGGGGAAACTTCTGCAGCATCCCAAAGCCTTTACTGGGCACAGGAATCACTGGGTAACTGCGTGGGTTTTTCCGGGGTGAGAGGCCGCCAGCATCCATGTCCTCCTCCTCCTCATATCGACCTCTCTTCTGCCCCAGGTCTGACGAGATTACATGGGGCAGCACAGAACCCACGGCCTTCACAGAGTCCATAGGAGGGCAGTGGGTTCCAGGCAAAGCTCGCTTGCGACTGCCTCCATTGAACATGGCCTTCACATCCTCCCATGCAAACACCAAGTCGTCTGCAGGTGTCTTCTCGGACAGCTTGAGGTGCCGGCGCCAGGAGTTGAAGTTGGCAGCATCTGGTTGCGTATACTTGGCCTCAGGTGTTCGGTGTGAGTGGAAGATGAACTTGTTGGGCGAGAAGTACATGTTACAGTAGGAGCACTTGATGCACTTGGCTCTGGAGCTGTTGTACCGGGCCGGGATAAAGTTGCCTCGGCAGCCCCAAGCACACTCATGCGACACGTCGAAGGCGAAGTTGTCAGGCAGCTTGGGTGGCGAGTTCTCACCCAGAAACGACTTGCAGAGCCGTTCAGCCTCACGCTTGGTGATCATGCCACAACGGCGGGATGAGATGGGCATGGCACCAGCCCGCCGAAGGATCTCCAGCTGGACTGGGGTGCACTGCACACATGTAATGCCCAGAGCCACCCGACGGTTGTGGATCTCGTTGTAGCTGTAGTTCTTCAGCAAGGTGTTGGAGATCTGAGCCAGGCACAGGCGCTCCTGGTTATCAATGACCAGGGAGACGATGGGTACCCCGTACAGAATGACCTGACCCACCTGGTTGGGCTTGAGGGAGGAAGAGTGGTTGGACCTGGGTGGTGTAAGAGGTTCTTGCTGGAATGAGCTGGGAGGTGTAGCCATAACTATGTCGTTTGGTCCAGGGAGGAGACCCTTGTCCATTACCTGGAAAACCTTAACTGTGAAACTGGTTGCAGCTGTGGACCAAATAAGAAAAAGGGGTATTTCAGTCACTTTTATATAATAGATCACTGAAGAAAATAAAAGCCAGCAATGCATTTCAGATATTTAGAAATAAAACAGAAACTGTTTGTTTTAATGGAAAATGGTTTTTAGTTATGATAATAATAACCAATTATTAGTAATCTAAATAATTAAAGTGTTATTGAGTAGAAAAAAGGGGGACATTTGTAGACATTTTTAACAAGAAATGCTTTCTGTTAAATTGTTTTTTTTGGAATTAAAATAAAAGCGCGCGCTGCTCGTTTAATATCCGAGTGATAATAATTTTCATAAAAAAGCAAATTGATCTAAATTAAATTAATGAAATCAAAACTTTTAACGCATTTACTATGCGCGCTCATTTAGCACCCACAATAAAATAATTTTACAATGTTATAAATTATATTCAATATAATAAACAACAAAGTGGACATTTTAGTAAAATGCTTATTCGCTCATTAGATCGCTTGATAAAAACAAGAACGTGCTGAAGAGAGCTGTAAAAGGGAATAATACGTATTTTACATGCCAATAATAATAATAATAATAATAATAATAATAATAATAATAATAATAATAATAATAATAATAATTAGTCGCATTAGACTTCTACTTCTTCTTATTATTTAAAAAGCAGTAATACAGTATAATACTAAAAGATGTAACATCATTATTATGATGATTATTATTAATATTATTACATCACTAGCTTATAAACAAAATAGCAAAGGCAGTTCTAGTCGTACATTACCCACATCGCACACTACAAAACGCCAGTTTGACGCCAGAAGTTTAAACTTCCCCACCTGAGATATCCAAGACCCGCTACAGAACGTGAAACATGACCGTCTCTCCTTTGCAAACAAACCACGGCGAGGTTTAACAGTCGACCCGAACCGGAAAAACAAAAATAAAAAATCTCCAACGACTCGAGAAGCTCCGTATTTCGGCCGCCTTAACAGGAGCGAATGAGCGAGTAAGCGCTGCCTTATTCGCTCTAAAAGACGCCTCGCCAGCGGCGATGTTTTCTTTTCCCCACCCGTATACAGACAGGCCCCGCCTCAGTGCTCTGCGATTGGTTGGTAGTTTCGCGTCTCCTACGCTAGGATTGGCCAGCACTTCTTAACCGCGAACCGGCGAACCCTGCTTGCCCAATTTTAGTGCAGCGGGGGCGGCGCTTGTACGGAATACAGGCGGGAAAGAGGAGTTCGCTCGCGCCCTGTGTAGCGCCGCTGATTGGTCCTGCCTTCGCGCCTTGAGAACTAGCTCTCGCAGAGTGAAGTGACGTTTGACTAAGGGTCGCTCAGCTTGTTTAGGTGCAAAATGTAAACGGAAAATAACAAGAATACACCGTAATACTTTATTTCAGGCACAATTCAGCCTCCGCGTGACTCGGTAAGCCCAGCTAGATATAGTTTTTTTTCTCATAATCTAACATTTAGTGTTCAAGTGAAGTGAAATTCCGAAGCCAACCGTGTTAGCCCACTTACATTGTAGTAAAAGGTTGAATTTATATCACATTCATTTAAAATATGAACTCAAACTCTCACTGACCTCTCATTGACAAATACTCTGCTGGATCGTATTGCTAGGCTATAGGTTTGGGGAAAACCGTAATATCCCTTAATGTGAATTCAGTTCAATCAAAGTGGTTCCATAATTTAGCTTGAATTTAACATAACAGTTGTGTAAATAACTGATGAAAACCCACATGAATGTGGCTATAATACCTCATTTATTATTTTTTTTTCTGCATTCTGCTCAGAACTGACGATGACATAGGTGCTCTGCTGCGGTATTAAACACAATTAATTAGCCCTCCCAGTTATGGAACTATAATTGGCCTATGAGGCCTAATTAGCTCCCTTTATTAATAATAATAATAATAATAATAATAATAATAATAATAATAATAACAGTAATACACTGTTCACTGCTCTTATTCACCTGTAACCTATTCCACTCAGCTCAGGGTGCCCGAGCCTAAAGGTCTGGTGATGATCCTATGTATGAATAATGGAGGGGGAGGAAGGCAGAGAGTGGAGAGAGGACAAACGTCGACCTGCCATTTTTTCATCATTACCAGAGCAATAGAGCCCCGATCGACCCCCTGCAGAAGGGCTAGAAGTGATCATTTAAAACAGATCTTTCATCGCCCTAAACCAGCTCATCAATAACATTCCGTCTGCCAGGTTATTGATTTAAGTAAGAGATTATTAAAAATTATCCTCGGCCCTAGAAAGGACACGGACTTAATGAATTTCCCTTAACAATAAAGGGCAGCCAAAGTTTCCAACCTGGTCTGAGGGCCAGTGCTAACGCTGCTGCGTGATTAATAGAGAACCAGTGGAGGTGAAGTGTTGGATGGGGGTCCCATCTGCCGGCCTCTCAGACTCATTTGGAGCTCCTCTGGCTGCCTTTGTCTCCTCTCAGGGTGAAAACATGGCCAGTACTGAGAACAACACCAAACTGGGCCTATTAGCAATGCCGGGTGGGCTTAAGAGACATTACAATGAAGCCTGAGATGAAAGAGTGATAGATGTAGAAATTGACAGATAGAGAGACAGATAAAAAAACATATAAAAAACAAATAGACAGGTAGATAGAGAATTAATCAAAACTAATGTATCTTCTGGACAAAATTAAGAATTGGCCAGAATAATATACACATGTTTATTGTATATATCTAGTGTATTTAGGAAAAACAGAAATATGCCATATATGGTTCCTCAAGGGTTCTTTTCTATAAAGACTCAAAGAACCATATGCATGGTGCTTTGCATGGTGAAATGGTTCTTCAGATTGATGAAAAATGTGTTGTATATGGTTCTATGTAGATCCTTTTTGAATATAGTTACATAAAGTGTGGTATCAAACTTGTAACACTAGAAGAACATGTTTGGTGCTTCATAGCACCATACATATTCTCCATCAATCTGAAGAACAATTTCACCATTCAGAGAACAAATTTTAAAAAATGTATGGTTTAAATAAGATTGTTAACGGGTGTTGCACTCTTCAGATTGACACAGAGAGAGTGTTGTATATTTTTCTGAAAATGGTCCTAGATAGCACCATCAATGGTTCTTCCATTGTTACTATTAACAAATGTTTCTGGTGCTCTTTAGAACCGTACGCATTCTCCATCGACATTTCTTTGAGGCTATAAAGAGCCATTGTCTTTACTAAAGAACCCTTGAAGAACCGTCTTTTTAAAATGTGTATATTTATTGCAAATAACAAACATGCATCACTGCCAAAAACCACTCTGGTCTTGGGAAGTATGCACACTCTTGGTTCTTCAACGGTTCTTAATGGAAAGGCATGGAACCATGAGTTCTATATAGAACCATTTGCATGCTTAAATGGTTGTTTGCATGGTGAAATGTTTCTTAAGATTGTTGGAGAAAGTGTTCTATGTATCACCAAAATAGGGTTCTGCTATTGTTACAGTCTCAAGATTGTAACAATAGAAGAACTCTTTTTGGTGCTATACAGAACCATATACAACTCACTCTCCATCAGTCTGAAGAACCATTTAACCAATCAAACCACCATTTAAGCATGCAAATGACTCTATAATGACGGTTCTATATACAAATTAAAGTAATTACGAATTGTGACTATTTACAAAGATGCATCAGTGCCAAATAAACGGATGGATTGATGATTTTTGTCCTTAAAAATGACTCCTACGTTACGAGCTTGGAATGCCGTTTAGGAATCAATAAATTACGACTTACAGACGAATACACTGTAACATACAGTATGTGATGCGTGTGTATGCGTGTGCGCGCGCGAGCGTAACTGTGCATACGACCATAACTACACCCCCATTAGCAATACACTCATGAACAGAGCAGTATCTATAGTGTAATTTAGCGTGGTTTTGGACGCTGCCTTTGGGCGCGCGTGAAATGAACCTGCATTCCGGATTTCGGAAGCTCAATAACACTTATATAGCACGTATATAAACGCCTCTCCAGGAAGCATTAAAGCACGAGCTGAACGCAAGTTACAGTATGATCCAGCGCGAGACCCGACC
This sequence comes from Semaprochilodus insignis, assembly GCA_034552555.1. Taxonomy (NCBI): domain Eukaryota; kingdom Metazoa; phylum Chordata; class Actinopteri; order Characiformes; family Prochilodontidae; genus Semaprochilodus; species Semaprochilodus insignis. The sequence continues at coordinate 14,900,676 of CM067490.1, read as the reverse complement.
GCGTGCATTTAAACTCCACTTCACTTTTCAGCATGAATAAAAAATTAATCTTATTTTTATTCTACTTTCTACTGAACATGTTGATCATATTGGAACTCTTAGAACTATTTGAACGCTCTGACGTCACAGACCTCACCTCGAACTCGCGCTTTAAATTTGTGGATTTAAAGAATACAGACTATTACTGTGTTAAATCACTTTCACACTTTTTTTTGCCATATTCAAACTCATGCATATATTCCAGAAGTCACAAATGATCGTGTTGGAGGAACTCCACTGATTTTCAAACCTTCTGCATAATTAAATGGATGAGATAAGAACAAAGTCACTCAGAGTGGTTTGGTGTCAAACGCTCCGTTCTACAGAAACTTACTGAATCAGAATTGTTTGCAGTGTCGGTGATAGGAACCAGACGTCCATCTCTAAAAGCTTTACGATAGTTTTTGGTCTTAAACATATATTTACAAAAGCCGTTCATGGCGGATTAGTACGTGCAGGGCTATTATCATCATTAACATTCCCAGAAGGCACGTGTAGGTTCACTGGTGGTTTTGGATAGTAAATAAAATGTCTATATTTGTGTTGTGACATGGTGACCTCTGGTGTTCCCATCACCACCACTGCAAAGAACATCTGAACCTTTTCACACCAGACCACTCTGTTGACTCTCTGACTGTCTCACTTAAACTGTGAATTAAACAGCAATTTTGGAAAGCCGGTGGAATTCCCATTAAAACGTGCCCCTAGCCTAGTATTAACCAAGAGCAGTCTGAGTCATTTGATTTGGCAAATCACTACCACATACTATACATATATATCATCATATCATATATATCAGAATGTATATCATGAATACTGAAAATGCTGCACTTCATAAAAAATAAATGTAAATTACACAGAGTATGGTCCTTTAAATTCTAAATTCCTCATATATATATATAGCTCGAATAAGTGATATATTATTGCAGATAAAAAGTTCAAATTTATATATATAACAAGTTACTGAATACACATTACGCACCTCAGCAGCTGGTGACACGGACTGTCGGCGCTGTTCTGTAATCCAGTTCAGTGCAGCTTCAGATGAACGGTACGACAAATAATTCCACCTGAAAATACAACACAATGAAAACCCATATTTGTATAAACTGGCTGCTCTGCGCAGAACCGCAGCGTAAACAGTCAAATATAAAGCACAGTATCCAGCATCATGTAGGATCCATATACATTCTGTAGCAGTAAGAACTAAAAACAACTACGGAGCAATCCTTCACTCTGAATTCAAAGAGAAAAAGAACGATCACAGCAACTAATCCTTCTTTACTCCCGTCAGGGCGAACTGAAATCAGAGTTGTAGAGAAATAAAGCCGGAGAGCGACGAGATTTTATTCGGCAGTAAGAAAGGAAAGACGGATCTCGTTTGCGTTCAGCTGTTACTGTCTGAATTAATAAGACAATCAGGCGGCTAGTCGCTAATTAGCAGAGCGCGCGCGTCTCTTCTCATCTTTCTCATAAACTTCATAGCGCGTCTAAACACTCGAAACTTCTTTACACAGCCAACTCCTTCAAACAAAATGGGAGCCATTCTATACGAGTACATCGCTCTCTCTGTTAAGCCCAAAACGACAAACCTGAAGTGTGGCATGCGTATGTAAACCTCCAGACTAGTTTATTTCCAGAATAGACTGCAAACTTTTGACCCTGAGATGTATCATATAGGCTCTTACCGTGACATCCACCTCCTGCTTCCTCCTGCCTTCTCTGCAGCTTCTGTCCCCCTGTCTCTCCAGCTCAGCTGTGAGCTCCACAAGCAAGGACGCAGAGTGGGGGTAGTCTGAGTATGCCGAGCACCACCTGAAGGGACTGATGGGGGTAAACTGACTGTGCTGTTCAGCCTGGGCTGCGTTGCCTTGTTGAGTGGAGGGGATGAGGCATGAAAAACCCACAGCAAACGGGGGCTGCTCTGCAATGGGGACACTTCTGCTCATGCTGAGCGCTGAGCCGGGACAGCCTGCCTCTTTACTGCATTATAAAAACGGATCATGGAACAGCAGCCTCTGTCCTCACTGCCTTAAAGCAGGGAGTGAAACTTGAAACTGGTAGAAAAACTGAAGAAGAAAAAACTGAAGCTACTGGCTTGAATTTCATGCACAGCACAGATTTAAACGTCTCATTCTCTAAAGATTTCTTTGTTTCCTAAAAAACTCTAGCACTGATAAATTCATGAACAATTGAGCTGACTATCCTGTTTTTAGTTATACGTTTAGCTTGAGCCAATATGACATTTGAAAGTGTCTTTTTAAAAAACCTGTGAAATAATATTGTTATTAGAATCTATTTAAGCATTATTATTTAAGTTAGTTTACCTTAAAAATGCATATGAAGTCCCATGCATTCAGATTTCTAGATTTACAAATGCATAATGTGTGCTGAACAGAATTTATCTGCAAATCATATAAGAAACACCTGCTTATGTATATTGTGTCTTATAGCAGAATATAGGGAGATTAAAGTCTAGAAGAATAGCTGTAGTAATGACTGAAAAGACTATTAGACGATTCAAAGATTCTGATGAAGTTAAAAAGTCGTAAACACTTGTTTCTGCTTCAGACCACTGGGTCGAGATTGAATTGTGTGTCCTTCACAAATGATTTATGAGAGGGATTGGTCATGTAGGTAACTCCTTACATTACGTTATAGCTTTTACAGTAATTGTAAACATGTCTGAAAGCTCTATGGAAAGCTGTATGGAAAAAAAAACAGTTCTGGACATCATGGTTGCATTAAGTAGCATTCCTCCATTTCTTGCTAGTAGACACACATGTCTTGGCGTAACTTAATTAGATTGGTTTACATCTCAGGATCAAAGACCAGGAGTGGATATTGGTATTAGTATAAGTGTGTAGTAACTAGTTTTAATTACTCAGAAACATGTCCATAAGTAGAGTTATTTTGGGGTGGGGGTGGCGGGTGGCTGTGCTTCTTTATTGTATTGTTAAATAATAATGATAAGTTCAGGTTTAACAAGCATGGGTCAGCCCGATGTGTCCTTCTGCAGTTTGGGTCAGTGAGGCCTAAAAAGGCTTAATGCAGTTTGGGCCTTATTTACAGCATGCTTAAAACCTAATAATGACAATCTACAGTTGCGACGCTGATTGATGCCGGTGTGCTGAGTAGTTCTATTTACTCAGTATTGGAGGACTTTTTGAAGTAGGTACGTTGCTGTAATGCTCAGTACCAATACTGTTACTTGAGTATGAGTTTAGGCTACTCTACCCGACAAGTCTAAACACTGTAAAAATGACACAGATTTCAAACTTGAATAATCAGTATTTCACATTTGTTAACTGCGTGAGCTACACTTTAAAGCTTTTAATTACAATTGTAGTTCCTGGAGACAAAGCCCATGGTGAAGCTGTATGGAGCTGTACCAATAAAGTGTTGTGAGCAGGAACCTCACAAAGAAAAAAGATTTGATTCAGTGATGGCAACTGCATGTAGGTGGCATTAATATTTAGTGCCCAGTTACTGTGAGGATTTTAAGTTGGTATATTTCTTATTTTAAAACTTTATTTACATCTGTTTGGTAAAATCTGTCGAACATTCCTGTATAGGCTGCCAAGTACCTTAATCAATAACTCTTCAATATAAGAGACAGGAAGCTAAATTGTTTGTCAATGTTGATTGCCTTGCTATACTCATATACTCTTAACAATAAAATGGTTCTTGGCTTGGATGCATCATTCTAGCAAAAAAAAAGCAAAACAAAACAAAACAAACCCCAAAACATTAACTTGTAAAAGCCTTACATTATGTGGAGGCTCTTCTAATTAAAACAGGGTTCTTCAAAATTGCTGTCTTAGCAAAATGGGTTGGTGCCAACTTTTACTTGACATTTCTATTAGTTTAGAATAACTGCATTGTGGTCTAATGTACACTTCTAAGAATATGGTTCTTCAGAGGTTCTTTAGCAAAGAGAATTGTTCTGTTTAGAATACTGAGTTCTGGTGGAAAATGTGATCCTTTTTGAAAGTGGTTCTTAATGGCTTAAACTTGACATTATCACAACAGAAGAACCCTTTTTGTGCTATAAAGAAACATATATAGCACATTCTTATCTATCTGAAGAACCATTTAACAATGCAATGCAGATGGTTCTATATAGAGCTAATGGTGCTAAATAGAACTAATGAACCTTTAAATAACCGTCTATTTAAGTGTGTAATCTTGAGTAATAATTCTTAGGATGTAATAAGCATGGGACTGTGAGTTGTTAAAGAACAATGTATAGTTTTATGAAAGATGATCGTTCAAGGGTTTTGCAAAGGGAGTGATTCTATTTAGAACGGCGGGTCCTCAATAGATCTATTTCATGCTTGTTATGTTTATATGGTTCAATATCGCATCAAAAATGGTTAAAGCTTGACATTAACAGAAGACAAATTTTTGATGCTCAATCAATTTTAAGAACCATTTCATAATTTAAGCATGTAATGGTTCTATTTCATGAATAGAAAAAACTCCTAAAGAGAAACATCTTTTTAAAGAATATACAGCAGATATTCCATGATGAGGAAAGGCCATCTATGCATTCATATGGTTCTTTGAATGTTTACAGTGCTAGGTATACACCTTGAATAACCACTTTTTAAGGGTATGATTCTTCTGCTGCGTTTATGCATAGCTCACTGTTTTTTATGTTTGTCAGTGTCTGTCTTTTGGACTCCTTATCTAGCATCAGCCAGTCAGATTTTAGCACGAGAACTTTTACAGCAAAGCAATAAGCCACGAGAGGTCATACACTACTGTGATTTTATCACGGAGAAGGGCACTCCACTTTGCGATACTTTTACCATGATAAAATCACAGTAAAGCTTATTGCTTATATAAAACGGCAGCCATCATTAAATACAATAAAATACACAATTGTTCAGATCACTTGTTGTTATTAATAATAATCAACATAAGCAAGTATTCTGCCAAGAAATATCGCCATAAATAGGAGCAGCCATCCACATGATAAAATCGCAGTAATGCACAGCCTCTCATGGCTTATATAATCATTGCTTTAACCTTCAAGAACCACTTTTTAAAAGGTGTGGTTCTTCCAAATAGCCCTTTTTTGATCTTTTATTTTATGCTCAGCCCAGTGGTTTTCTGACAGTTGGACTTCGTATCTAGCATATTTGTGTAATCTAAATGTGGAACATTTTGATGGAGTTGCACTGGCTAGTTGGAATGCCATAGGCTAACAGTGTGGTCTAATAATTTACCCTCTCAAGTAATCAGATACTACGAGTACAGTAGCATGTAGGCTAAATTAAAAAGTTTATATGGATTACGATCAACAAACATTTGCAAATGAGTTTACAAACAATAGTATTAGGCAGAATATTGATCCCAGCGTGCTGAAGAGTCTTTGGTAATATGAGTAGCTTCATGTATAAAGAATGCAGGGGTCATTCGCATTGCACCGGGTGAATGGGGATCACAGTTAAGCAAGCTCCTCTAACTTCTACTTCCTTAATTACTATGTGGGTCCGGAGCCAGGCCTTTTATTGCCTTCATAATTAGACACTTTCAGTACAGGCTTCCTTCAAGAACCTCATTGACTCATTGATCAGCTGGCATCTCCCTCTCTCTCTCTCTCTCTCTGTCTCTCTCTCTCTCTCTCTCTCTCTCTCTCTTTCTCTCTTTCTCTCTCTCTTCTTTTTCTCTACTGGCATGAAGCATGCGAGTGGAATCTCTCTCTCCCCTTCTCTCTCTCTCAGACATCTGCCATCAGTAGCTGTACTTCTGAATCTTTGCCATATATGTAAACTGAAAACTAATTTGGAAAAGACCACAGCTCCCCCATCTTTCTCTTTCACTCTCTCTCTCTCTCTGCCTCATTAAGGGCTCTCTCTCTCAGTTCCTCTCACCACCGACTTGTAAACAGCTTTTAATGTGGCTATTAGAGGAAGAACACAGGAAGCAGAGAAAACACATAGCTTTTCATTATTCATGAGGAGCTTTAATCCATTGCTTAATCACCATTGTTTGCATGCAGAAGGCCAGCAGTGATGCTCTTCTGGAGACAGGAAGTCCATTAACCATTTATGAGCCTTGTAATTTTAAAATTTCATTTATTTACACAGTGCCAAAAAAATATGGAGACATTCCAGAACATTAAGTCCACTCGTACATTCCTGTTTTCATAATGTACATCATTTATTGAAACAAGCCCTCTTACCTCCACAGTGACAATGTTATGGGACAGAACACATTCTAATTTCAATGTACACTAATATAAAGTGACTTTTTTCAAGTACTTTTGGATCTTTACTGATACTGATATCATGATATACTTGCAATAAAATGCTATGCTGAGATCCACCCCGCCTTCATTCACTTAACATCCAGTCAAAAAAGCTAAAAATGACAAGATTCTATATTATGTTATGCTATACACTATATTATACATTATATACAGTATTTAAAGCCTCAACAAATATATAAAATATCAATATTTTCAGTATATTGTGTCCATCTTTCTGCCCGTTCTTTTATAATTGCTTTAGATGTTTCTGTAGCCACACCTTCAAAGTTTAGTCGTAGAAGTTCGTTTAGCATTTTCAGGTACTCCCAAAAACATTCAGTGACGTTGAGGTCTGAACACTGGGGTGGTCAGTCCATTGTTCTGAAGACACCAGCAGATCACTTGTTTGATGTTTCCTTTACTCAGTGAGGTGTTTCTTGACAGCTACACATCCTTTTAGACCCATAGCATTGAGTTGTCTTCTCACAGTGGAAGGATGGACAGAAACACTTGTGGATGTTTTCAGATTTGTAGTGATGTTTAAGTGTTGTGTATCTGATGGGGACAGTTTTGGTGGTCTACCAGGTCTTCCAGGTGATTGTTAGGAGTCCCATTTTCTCTGTAACTTTTAAGCCAGTGTTGATACCAAACATGAGCCAGAGTGAATTAGTAATCTGATCGTGCAAACTAGATCACTCAGTCCAGTTGCTTGTTAGAGGCATAATTACAGTGCCCCTGACTGCACCCTCACCCCTCTTACCCTCGTTACACCCTCACATCCCTAACCCCCCTCTCCCCAGACTAGCATTAACTGTGCAATCTTCTAATCCATGCTATAATCCACACAAACATACAGTGGCAGATATGAAGAGCAAAGATTAAATTGTTTACTCTTGTATAAATGGACAAACAAAAAATAGACATGCTGAGGAAAACACATTGTTTTTCAGGATAAAGCATCAGGAACTAAATCATCTCATGCAAGGTTTCTATCCGATTTCACGTTTCTTGTCAGGCTCATTAGTCAACTTTTATAAAACCAATTCTGTTTATGTAGTTTTATCTGCAAATGTAACACATGAGCAAGTTAAATGTAATAATGCTGTGTGTGGGTAAAGTGCATAAGTGCATTGTTGAGGTCAATATTGTGTAACAGATATAAATCAAAGCCTGGGCTAAGCAGAGCTGCATGTGAGATGTTTTCACCAAAATGACATCATTAAACACAGAGACACTTCAGTGAAATGTTCTACCTGGCAGGCACCACTGGGCAAAACAGACCAAACAAAAGCAATTAGCAAACATAATTATTTTTGAGGCAAAAATGCAAATCTTTTTCTGTTTTTTAAATAACAACCTTCATTAGCCATCTTGCATAAACAGTGACAACAATGAAAAACATATTAAAGTAATCTCTACTTAATGTGACTTACATCTGAATCATCGGATCATCTTAAATGACAAGAAAGGGAAAAAACACACTGTTGCTAACAGAATCATATGTGCCGGAATATTGGGTATAGATTAAATCCACCACCATGACATCCAATAGGGTCATAGTTTAGAGCAGAAAACAAGCGATCATTAACACAAGAGATTAAACCCAGGCTTTGGCACACTCAGGATTGGTGGTGATATGAACCGAAAACAAGCTCTTAATACACGATTACATGATAGATCATGTTTGCCTTCATCATTGAGCGGATTGTTGAGGGGAGGATGTGTAGCTATTATTGATGGAGAGTGATGTAAATAAAAACAATGGACGTGAAAAAACATACAAATACAAAATCGACCCCCCAAAGCTGTCCCATCAGATAAACAACACTTAAAGCTTTTGTTTTTGAGAAAGAGGAGAACATCAAGCTCCACTCTTGCTTTAGATTTGAGTCTAGACACCAGAATCACTGGATGTGTTATTTGCATGGTGACAAGCAGAAAATGCTAAACCATCTTCTAAGACTGAACTTAACTTTACTTAATGGCTGTTTTGAGTGGAAATTAAATATATAAAGGGTGGTCTCTGAAATACAACTATACTATAGTGTTTCTTTTTGTATTTCGAGTGAGTAAATTCAGTTCTCTGGGCAGGAGGAGCAGAAAAAGGGTTTTTCTTCCAAATTCTGGTGAAGCACCTCTCAAGGAACAGCCCTGTAAGAAGCTTAGGGGGTTGGCAGGTTTAAAACACCAGCTTATTGACTGTTCAGTTAGCAAGCCTAAATGAAGAGGAGCTTGTAGAGTTGATACAATAATGCACTGTATTCTCATAAGAATGTACATTAAAGCAAAAATGAAAAGATGATGCAACCTGTCAAATGCCCCCAAAATAGGGGGAAGCATACCACCAGAAAGATGTGGTGTCCACCCCTATCCTAAGAAGGATACAAGGAATCATACAGTCCCTCCTCTTCCCTCTGCACTCCTTACCAGTCTCTCACTATTACTTCTTCAGGTACAAAGTGCTATCACGATAAATGACGGGCCAGGGCTCGCTGGTTAGCATGCTAATTTCAGTAGATATCTCTGTAACACAATGTGTATATGTCTTTGACAACACATAACTGTAATTTCTTCACATCCTGTTGTTATAACATTTTGGAATGTTTTAAACTAAAAATCTTACAAATGCACCTTTAAGAATATGAAACTTGAGACAGAATTAGACTTGATAAAAGAGATTTCTGTAACTTTGATATCAGCATTTAAACATGCAAACAACGATATAAGGGAAATATGTATTTAAATATGTCAATACAATCACCAACACTGAGGTTTTGTGTATTTATTTAGGTGGTAAAACTATTGCTTTGTAGTACCTTTTTTACATCCTCCTGGTCAAAGAAACAGCCTATATCTATTTTTTCAACATCATTTGCACAAAGAAGCTGTTCTTCACATGCTGATCTATTCTTCCTATTTTGTGATGATTAGACTGGTGATGATTAGAACTTTCATTTAGAGAGTTTTGCCATCTTGTGTAAAATGACCATTTTGGAGGTAATTCTTTATATGTTATAAAGAAGAAGGCCTCTAACATGAGAAAATTCAGTCAGTGTATGCAACCCAATGCAATGTTTAATTTGACCATATGTTGAAATTTCAGGTTTGTAAAAGAAATCCAAATGTAAACTACAACTTGGAAAAGTCTTTATGTTTTTATGTAAATATGCTTTTTTCCTAAATCCCCACCAACACTGTGCACTTTGTTAAGCTTAGCGTGCATGCTTACCGAGAAACTGCTTACTCTAAGACCTTGTCCGTTAAACTGACAGATGTTTTGTTTTTTTCTCTTCCTTAAGTGCTTTCGGATACGTTTTTATGTTATCACAACTACTGCAGTCGGAGCAAGTGATTTAGATATGGGTATTACGGAACTCTTTTTAAAGAGTGTAAAAGCATGCTTCATCACTCCTAAGTGTAAGTGTGGTGAAGAGAGAGAGAGAGAGAGAGAAAAACATGTTTACACATTAACAGTAAAAAAACATATGCAGCACATTAGCGCCGTTCCAGATGTTGTCGTTGTAATCTGGTGCATGGCTCTCTGATTGGTCGTGAAGTTGTAATCATGTAAATCTTTGAGTAAACTGTTAATGACAGCACTTTCATGTCGATGAGGGTGGAGAGACAGGAATGTCAGGATCCTTAAATATGTTGAATTGCAGTGAGTTCAATCTGTCTTTAAACACAGTCCTATTAGTTTTAAAGGCATCTGTAAGAAAGCTATAAAATACACATAAAAAAGGAACAGGAATTTAAAAATAATGTTCATATACAAGGGATATTAAGTGATAATATTATACTGGATAGACTGACATGTTGCTCAGTTTGCTGAAATTTCTAGCATGGTCACAACAGCAACTACATATTTCAGTACCATGGACAGTGACACAATCTCAGACTGTTGTTCCTCCTGCAAGAAACCAAAAGAGGTAAAACGGGCCAGTAAAACGGGCCAGTTCCAAAATCCTAAACTGTTGCACAACAGACTTAATTAATTAATTAATATTTACCCTCCCTACATTAGGAGACATGTACCATTCCAGGCTGTGAGGGGGATGTTGGCACTTTTCATTCCCTTCCCAAGGAGATGCACTGTCAGCGGTACATGTTGATGCTCATCTTTAAATGCGGCTGAAGTAGCTTCCTATTCACCAGCTTTTTAATCAAATATTAATTTCTACCTTAAAGGCTACAGCTTGTTCAGGCAACAGAGTATAGCAGTGACAGCATCGGAATGAAAAATTTCCAAAGCTGGTGGATAGGAACTTCAGCTACCACATCTTTAAAAAGATCCTGGACAACTTTAATTCAATGTCTGCACAGTTTCTCAAAACTTGGACAATACTGAGCAGCTTTACTCAGCTTTTGACACTTAAGAGACTTAAGAGAGGAGCTGTTCCACCTTTATTTACCTTTATTAGCATCACAACCCCAACAGCAACCTGTGAGTGGCAGTCGTGCTGTGTGACTGTATCACTGGTCGAAGCAGATCATCTTAAACTGAAAGTTTCATAGTGAGTAACAGCTTTAATTTACTGTGTGTTGATGTTGAGGTGGAAAGCAAGTAGCCAGTACAGGTAACATTAGCCACTAGCAGCTCCAAGTAACTAGCATAGCTAACTAAATAGTATGAGGTCTGAACTTATTTACACAGATGTTTGTCGTATTTGGTCTATTTCAAACATTCTGTGTGATCATCATGGTGTCTTGCTGTAAACCAGCCAATCAATTTCCACTAAAACGTAAACAAAAACAGCTATATTTATCACAATTTTGTTTCTGTGACCATGACAATGAAATAAAAAAGGAGTTATTTACAGGTTACTTAGTAATGTGTACTAAATTAACACAGTGCATAAAATATATATCTTAATGTAATAAAAAATTTGCTAGAACATTGAAAATTGTGTCATTTTTTCTAACAGCTTTTAAACTTGAATGAATTTTCAAAACTTTACAAAATAAAATTCTGCCATCTAAGCAAGCAGCAGTTGTCCACCTGACCTTCAAGAGTTTTCTTGCAGTGCTTATACGTGAAATGAGGTGCCCACGGTTTGTCTTGATCCCTGATAGGCTGAAGTAGGCTTTGTAGGCTTCACACATCTTAGTACTTTTTTACTCCATAAATTGGCCACAGATGTAGCAAAATGCTTCTGCCAGTTGTAGCAACCTCTTGATGCCATCTAAAATAAATGTATGTCTGTATCCACTATCCACTTACTCAGCTGTGACATAAACTGAAAAGTGTTTTAACGCTCCTTTATTTATACTGCTATGTATACTACTGGTCAGTCCCAGACAGTTCTAGAACTCAAAAGTAAAAAAAATTACAGGCAGTTCTTTAAACTTCTTAAGTTCTCACAGCTCTGGAAGCTTCTTATAGTGTACTCAAAATAATAGTTAACTTAGAAAATAGTAAACTTTTCAAAACGTTGTCCTGACCACAAAAGTAAAGTTCATAAGGACCAAAAGCCATTTTCTGTACATTTTAGGCCTAAGGAATTAAGAAAGCATACTTAGTACCTGTGAACAAGGAAAATAAACATTTGTAATGTAGTGTTATTTATGTGCTCATTAAAAATGTATTTTAATATTTTATGTAAAAAATAAAGAAGTTAATAAAAAATCCTTGAGGTTTAGTCCTATTGGTCAGAGAGGTTACGGCCATAAAAAGACATAAATCGGGTCCTAAAACGGTATAAAAACAAAATGAAAACCCACACACACTCTCTGTAATAACTCATAGCAGTCTCGTCCTTGATAATTGCCCGATGACTGGCAGGTCTGAAGGAGACAAAAAGCCCCAAAAGCCTTCAGCTCATTTGATCTCCACTGGAGATCAGCCACCGAGGGCTGTCTACACACAACACACTCCGAGCACATGACCCCAATCAAGCTCACATACTAGAGCATGTATGGCGGGGTCATGTCTCACATTATACCCAAAGACAATGGCGCCAGTTCAAATCTCTTTACGGACAGCTGACTCCAGAACCTGCAGCGGGAGGATCAGGGAAATCTGAATGTCTGAATATTTGTTACACATCTACACAGAAAAATAATTTACTGCTCTCTGTCTCTATCTCTCTCTATCTCTCTCTACATATCTCTCTTCTTCTCTTGGCCCCACTCTCTCTCTCTTTCTTTTTCATTTATTATTTCTTACACTCTGTCTATCGGAAATGTTTTCTTTAACTTTCTTTCTCTTGCATGTTCTCCCTGTGTCTGTGCGGATTTCCAGACATGCAGTCAGGTGAATTTGAGATGCTAAATTGTCCCCAAGGTGTAATGTGTGTGTGAATGTGTATGTCTGACTGTGTGCCCCCTGCGTTGGATTGGTGGCCTGTCCAGGGTGTTTCCTGCCTTCTGCCAACTGAGAGCTGGGACGAGTTTTTGGATGTGGGCAACATCAATGTTCAGCCACTCTTGCATCAAAGAATTACACAGGCCACGAGATTTTTTGGATGCCTTCCCTGGCGCAATTATGAGACAAATTTCCTGTAGACTGGGATTTTTGACACTCCTGGTACACCTGTATGACCGTACGCTTCCATACACCTGCAAATTCATATTTTTGGCACCCCTAAATGCAATCACTTTACCAATCATTAACATCTGCTTTGGACCCATTTTCGACATCTTGAACAAGGCTTCACAGCACTGTACTACAGCACCTCTTCTCAATCTATGAATCCTGTTGCACACCCCACAGGTATTTATAACATGATCATCTTCATGCAAAGTCATCTGCAGGAGCCTGAAGTTGCTACCATCTTAAATACTTAATTAATACTTAATTTATTTATTTATTAAAAATGTTGAAATCACCCATTTCCCTTTACATTCTACCTGAATTTCATGATGAATGGGCTAATAGAAATGGTCCAAAAGTACTTGTAAAAAATAATTTCTTCATTATCTTCCATTAAAAACATTTTCACCTACTTCTGTTACTGCAATTATAATGTTTTGTTCCAAGAAAGACAATACATACATGTATATCTGTCGTTACACTCTCTCAGTCCATCTCTCTATATTTTACTGTCTCTCTCTCTCTCTCTCTCTCTCTCTCTCTCTCTCTCTCACTCTCTCTCTCTCCTGCTTGTTATTGTGCCCAGTTGCTCCACAGTCCTGGGTGAGTGAGTGTGCTATCACCACACGCTTTTCTTTTGGCATTGTTAAAACTAAATGAAACAAGGTAATTAGCTTGTTACAATTAAAGTGACTCGACTGGATAAATTGTAATCACCCGAAATGAAGTTAGGCTTCCCTGCAGGATCGGCCAGCCAGCTGAGCAGCCTCATTTGCATAATTAAAATATACAAATGATAATGGATTTTGTACTCAATATCCAGCGGCTGTAAATCCACAGAAATATGAATATTACAATAACAACAGGGTTGCCTTGAGGAAAACAGGATGATGTTCCTTGTCCTCTTTCTCTCTCTTCCTCGCTCATCTCTGCAGGGCTGGGAGATGAGTTTGGATATGTGAACAGAGGTACCATTTGAAAAAAAAAGAATAAAATAGATGAAAAACATTCAAAAATGATATTAGTTAATAATGCCTGTGGTGGAACACAAGGGGAGGAGAGAGAGAGAGAGAAAGAGAGAGAGAGAGAGAGGTGGACCAATTACATTTGCAAATTGTGAGCTGCTGGTCCTCATAGCTTTTGCTCTACCTCAAGGGAAGCCTTTTGCCTGATTACACGAAAATGGGATTGAATTAAACATCTAAAGGGTTGTCCTAAGACAAACCGAAATGAAATTAGACTCGCTCTTTTAGCTGCAAGCATAAGGAAGCTGGCAGAGAGAGAAATCCAAAAAAAAAAGGAAAAGAAACGGAGAGATGAAGGAATTTTGCAATTAGGTGAGCGACGATGTCCTGAAATTACGCCTTAGAGCTTTTCCCCGCCTCCTATGTGCATTCACTATTAAAGTTTGCAGGAGCTAGCCTAGCAACATCTGGATGTCTTTAGCGTTTGCATAGCAGCTTCATACCACAACCAAGGACACTGAACTGAATGGAAAACTGCAGGTCATGTGATGATCTCAACTACCACAATGAAATTCACATAAGCCCGCCTGATGGCTTCTGGAGGCGTCTGTGATAGTGCTCTTCAGAATTCCAGGGCAGCTCTGGGTATTGCTATTGTGTACTTTTTTGCATGCCATAAACATAGAGAGATGGGAAACACTTCTTTTCATGAGCCTAAAAATTGTCGGGCCCTTATTTCTCTGAGCGTATGAGAGAGACAGAACTTAGGCCTTGTAAAGGAGATGTCCCAGGAGCAACACAAAGGCAGCAAGGCAGTCAGGCTGCTGGACAGTAGGGGTAAGAAATGTGTTTCTTTTATCTGATTTATCAATCAATTCAAGTATATACTCCTTGGAGAGTTTAAATGCTTTTATACACATTTATGGAGTATTATGATTTTGCTCCATTGGTGTTATATTTAGTAGGAGATTTCCTTTAAAACTTAAAAAAAAGTAATAATTTCAAGACTGCTGTTTTAATTTAGTTGGATCGGAGTGCTGCCTTTGACATCATGGATCATGTCATGTTTTGGAGTGTCTCAAACTACAATAGGATACAAGTTGGGAATTTCTCCTCATCTACATCATCAATCAGCTGAGGTGTACCTCAAGGTTCTATTTTAGGGACAATTTATTTTTATTTTTATATGCTCATGTTACATTTTTCAAGGGTATAACATATTTATACACTGGGAATACACAGTTTTCCATCCAACTAAGACCTAAGAACCAAGTGTAAAACAGACGTCCTAGGGGGTCTTATTATCCTCTCAAAATCAAAATTCTGGGGGATCCCTGACAATAAACTCAAAAATCAAATTCAGTGAAAGATCCTTCTTTAGCTGTTACACCCATCATAAGCAACCTTTGGTCTTTGTTTTATTTTTAACTAACCAGTGATGCAGCACTGATCTGCATCAGGGTGGTGCTGTAGCAAATTGGTTTACCTATGGACCCATAACTAAGCAGGCTGCAACTATGCTGAAAAATAGTATTCCATAGCATGCGCAAATTCTCTTCACCCAAGAGATTAGTGGAATATGTAAATTACTACTCACTTCTCAAAGTGAGGACAGGGGAGGAGACGAGTAGGATCTCAGTTAATGTATGGAAGACCTACCAAACTAGAAACAAGCACTTCCAAAAGAAGAACTGTTAAAGCAAGCATTTTGCTGCCATCAAAGGAATGACACCGCTATGGCACGTAAGTCAGCCGCCAGCCATCGCTGGGCCAGCGAACCAACATGGGACCCCCCCAAAGACCAGGGGATAACAGTTACATGGAGTCCTTCCTTGATTGCCTTAAGGACACTAAAGGTTAGACAGCAATGAACTTCCTCCACTTAAATTGGAGTAAACCTTATTATATTCCATCATTCATCAGGATTGTATTTCCATTGTATTTTTTACATTAATTTTACTGTTTTTTTAATAAAGCACTAAAGCTAATGTATGTTTGTAAAAAGCTAGCTATACTATTTTCACTGTCTGTATTCCACTACTCCTTTAGTTGCATTTCTGTATTTCATGTATTTTAAACTGAATACAACATAGTTACATAATTCAATATAATGAAAGATACCAAAATAATCCACTTAAAAGCTGATACTTGCTGCTGTTGGATTGTTTCCTGACCATTGAGCATGGCCTCAGATTCTCAGCTATGTGTACACACTACTGTTTTTCACAGCATCTCTCATTCCTTATGACATTCCTATGATCTTACATTCCAGCATGAATACAACTACCTACATACTATGAGGAGCTAATTATTAGCTGTGTGCATGCAGGTGTGCGTGCGCAGACTGTGTATCTGAAGCACCGGGGTGCTCTCTCGCCGCAAAATGAACGACTTCTCCACGGCATGCCAGCGCAATAACACCAAGCAAAGCTGTAAGTAAATAATTTGCAGTAATCAAAGTTAATGGAACCCAATGGGAGAGACTTACTGTATTGCAATAATCTCATTTAGCAGACAGCAGATTTAGTGGATAATTGGACATAAGTAAAATTGAATTCCCCAGCTCAATTACACAGCCGTTCAGCTCTAAATCAGCAAACACGGGTCACGCATCACACACAAACATGAAACTGGACAGGAGACACAAAAACTGTGTAAGAGCATTATTATCTCTTTATGTACGATACCAGAGGAGCTTGAGTGTAGGAACATATTTCTTAAGTGATCACTTACCAAGATTCCCAAGTTTCATTATTTGCCAGGATAATGAATTTTTAAAAAATATTTGATATATTCTTAATGAATAATTTATTCAAAAATATGCTTTAAGATGTTTACACCAATGATTCTTGTATAAGCATCTTATATAAGTATAACCGTGGCACACTGACTGTGATTGTACTGTGTAAGGTCATTGGAAGCAGAAATGCATTCTCTTTTTAGAGAGGTGGGATGTGCCCTGACCGGAATAGCTTTGCACCAGGCTGGGAATGAAAAAGGAATCTAAATTAATTTGGCACCTCTGCCTGCTCCTGTCCCGTCCTCTGTCATACTTGCCTCCAGTCATGCTGCTGAAGCAGGCCCGTCACTGTTTCAGGTTAGCAAGTGTCCACGGCTCTGCTCCTGGGATTGACCAGGCTGTGTTCGCTCTCCATGCCTTCCGGGAAAGCGTTAAACCATAGGCATCATTGACAGTTCAGTTCAACAATAATCAAATTTACACAGTTTGCCTCAAATTTAGTCAAATCACGTTTGGTATCTGAAATTTGCTTCTTTAGTTTTGTACTGGAGCTACAAAGTAGACTGCACGCCTGTCATTTAGTGTCACCAGCCAAGGTGGCTATGCTACTGATAAAATAACTAAAATGAAAGCTGATTAAACCATTTAATTACTACACATATACACTTGGATGTAATTTATCTGAGCATTCTTGTACTTCTATCATACATTTTTACATAAGCTTACTGTAAGCAGCCCAAAACACTATCGTCCCACCAGGAATTCCACCAAGTCTTCCAGTTTCCCACTTCGGTATTATGGCAATGCAACCTCTATCTGAACAATCAGATCAGAATTCTTCTATCCAACTTAATCATTATGGCCCCTCTCCTCATTTTGTAGGACCATGACAGGGACAGGCTGTGGAAACAACTGAGCACTGCACTTTTTTCAACAAGAGAAAGAGAAATGTTCACCCCCTCAGGAAACAAACATGCTCCAGTCCTCTCTCTTAAGGCAAAGAGAGACTGAGCACTGCATCCTCCTGCCGAGTCCGTGGCAGGACTCCTTGCAGCTCATGACGTAAATCAGCGTGAAACTGGGAAAGCAACAACAGCAGCGGGGGTCCCTAAGCAAGTGACCTTTGGTTTTCACTTTTATTTGTTAAAGGTTGAAATTAAAACATTAGGACCCCACCCCACCCCACACAGCACCGCCTCTGAGCCACATTAGTCTCACAGCTCCAGTGCAAAAATATAGGAGGGAACTTCAAACACAGAATATGTCCTGGCAGATCGACTACCTTTCAGGTGGGAGGGGGAAAATGTGTAAATTTGATTGTTCACTTTAAACACCCAAGGAACCTAAATCTGTGTGTTATTTCTAATGAGGTTAATCTTGTTCTTGCAGGTAAAAAGTAAACCGTTTGAAATGATGTTCCACTGACCAATAAATCACCATATGTAAACTGGGCAATCCTAAACATAGCTAAGACTTTCATAAGTATTCCTGTGACCAATCACAAGGGTGATGTTTCTTGTGCCGACCACACAAAACAGTTTTATACGGTGGCCGAGAAAGCCCAACGCACTGCAAGTTAAAAACGCGCTGCAAAGTCTCAAAACAGAAGCATCAAAATGACACGACTTGCACAACATTAGCCAAACGCGCTGCAAGATCTGAAAACACAAGCATCAAAATGAGACCGTTTGCAAACCATTAACCGAACGCGCTGCAAAGTCTCAAACGCGCTGCAAACACTGAAAACACATGCAACTTCCAAAACACATGCAGAAAGCCTCAAAACACAACGGAAGTGTTTCCGAGGGACACTGACCTCATACAATTTTCCTATGCTATTCAAATGTAATTGTATAATTACATTATTACACAGTAACTACATTATATTAATATTGAATTTGATGTTAACAGGTTCATGTCTGCATTTCAGACTTTTTTCAATTTATTTCAAAGTAATTACAAACAAATACTGCAAAATAAGATTATGCAAGGCAATAATTCTTCATAATATTCAAGATAATTTCACTAATGTTACAACTTGAATGTCCATTTTGGTTGCTTTTCAGGTTTTGACATCATTTGAAAATGCCTGTTACCTGTTACATTGTGTGTAAATTCCATGACGAATGGCCCAAACTACTTGGTGGGCTGGTGGTGGGGGCGTCACATGGATCATATCGAAATATCATAATTTAAGAGAATGTCTTTGCTTGTTTATATGAGCTATATGAGCTAATTTAAAATTACAAAACACATTTAACTTCCGTCAGAATGACCATGTGCATCATGCGAATGCTTCTGAAAAACGTTTTGTTGACTAATTAGTGCAGCACTTTATAGGCCCATCTCTGTGGGTAAGCCTCAGGGGTATAGCGCTGTCCCAGTCAGAATGTGAAGCCTATCCAAAAGCTGGTTGTGCAATGCTAAGAATGAAATCATTCTTGATTCTAGCCCATTGGGAAGCAGGAGAGAATCATTCTGATAGGAGCATTCATTTGGAATCCACTGCAACAGTTAGCGTCCGGGCTGCCTTAAAATTTTGAGTTCATCGAATTTTAAAGAGTAAATTAACGGAACAAGAATATGTGTTTTACGT
This sequence comes from Semaprochilodus insignis, assembly GCA_034552555.1. Classification (NCBI taxonomy): domain Eukaryota; kingdom Metazoa; phylum Chordata; class Actinopteri; order Characiformes; family Prochilodontidae; genus Semaprochilodus; species Semaprochilodus insignis. The sequence continues at coordinate 14,881,545 of CM067490.1, read as the reverse complement.
CCCAAAAATTGTTTCAATAACTCAAAATATTAAGGCAGCTCGAACATTAACTCGTTAGGTTAAAACCCCCACATTTTTTTTGGTGTTACATGGATTTAAAGAAAGATGAATCCTTTGATTTGATTGTCTTACACCTTTATAAATATTCAGTCGCTTACATTGGGCAATTTTTTTAAGAACATCAAGTTTCACATGTTCTTAACCTCTAGAACCTTAAGTCCCCACTTTGTAGGCAGTTTGGATGGCTCTATCCTATGCTTCATAAGTCATGGAAAGCATTAACTTGCAGACATATATATTGGGTTTGCGATTGAACCCTTTAGTCGCTAATGAAACCCAGTACAGAGCCATCCAAACTGCNTTTGCAAGCGGTCTCATTTTGATGCTTGTGTTTTCAGATCTTGCAGCGCGTTTGGCTAATGTTGTGCAAGTCGTGCCATTTTGATGCTTGTGTTTTGAGACTTTGCAGCGCGTTTTTAACTCGATGCTTGTGTTTTGAGACTTTGCAGCGCGTTTTTAACTTGCAGTGCGTTGGGCTTTCTCGGCCACCGTAGTTTTAGAGTCAGAGAAACTTAGAGAGCTAAAGCTAACCCAGCGTAACCAAAAGCTAACGAGCTAGACCACCTCATTCTTTCATCCCTGTGTAGCTTCATCTGTCCATTTGTTTGTCTGTCTGTCCATCTCATCATCAGTTTATCCATAACTTTTTTGTTCCAGTTCGTGTCACATAAAAGCTGGATAATGATGTTAGTTTTGTATTAGAGGTGGAGCAGGGTAGGTGTGTAAGTCAGAGAGCTGTCAATCAAGCTGCTCGTTAGCCATGCCCACACAGTTCTCGAATAGGTCTGATCAGCAATTGTAAGCCTTGTGTTATCGTGTTTATATCTTATATTTTTCATTCAAGCTTTGCTTTATATTTAACATAGCACTCAACTTCACACAACTTTCAGTCACCATAAAAAAGGAATTAAGTGAATAAATCTGGTGGGAAATGGGCTAAGGGTCACATCTCTCTCTCTCTCTCTCTCTCTCTCTCTCTCTCTCTATTTTCATCCATCTCTTCTCTTTTCTGAATTGCTGTCAATTTCATGATGAAAATGCACGATTCCTTAAACCCCAAACTGTAAGTGTATTCGGGCCATTGACTACATTCAATACCTAAATGTACTTAAATCATTATTTAGAGTAATGTCTCCGTTTTTCCAGAGCTCAGACTTTTCAAAAAACCTCAGATCAAGCAGGGCAAAGCTTAGCCCAGCTTAGTTCTTTGTGACGGACGTGGACCGAAACCATGTGTTTAATCTTAAGATATTAGACAAGGTTATTTTTACTTACCATCGCTCAGTATTAAAATGGATACAATTACTTTAAGATCTTAACAAAATACTGTCTCAAAATGAAATCAGTGAGAGTGGCTCTTTAATCATGGGGGCCCTGTGAAGCAGCACTGCAGTGGGGTTTAAAACGCAGTCGCTGTAACGGCATATAAAGGAGGGGTAAGACGATTAATTGTTATTTACAGGAGGGGCAGAGGAAGATTAAACAGCACCTCCATCATATTGTCTCTCGTCTGTTGAAATGGAGCAACAGAAGCATCTTCAGCCTTGCCTCGCCACCTTCACCCCTCTGAGTAGCAAATGAGTGCACGATAAGTGTACGATGAGCTGTCATTATTCTCTCTCTCCCTCCTCCTTACACGCCAAGTGCTTCATTTAAATAACTTACAGGTCCAATTAGAGGGAAAATTAAATTGTCATTATTTAAGTGGGTAACAGGAAGAGAAAGTGACAGGAGGCAGAAGTGGCTTTTGTCCCTTGGGGCCTCCTGTAGTTACAGCAAGGAATACACGGCGAGCCAACATGAGGTAAAACTCCTGTACAAGTGAAAGCCTGAAAAACTGGAGTGTATCTTCATGCAGTGAAACACCCATGAAGGCAAAGAGCTATAATACCATAGAAATACTACAAGACTCCAGACCACCACCTGGAAGACCTCGTAGATCGATCAACACTGTCCTCATCTGATAAATAGCACTAAAAGCTTTCACCTTTGAGAGAAAGGAGAACATCAAACTGCTCTTACTTCAGATCAGAAAACATCCACAGGTGTTTCTGTCCGTCTTTCCCATTGGCCTATCCATGCAACTCAGTGCTATGGGTCTGAAAGGATGTGTAGCTCCTTACTGAGAAAAAGAGACACATCGAACAAAGAGCTGCTGGTGTTTTCCTGTGAATTTAGTATGGCTCAACCTATAACCAGTTGTGACCATGTGGATGTTATATGTTTTTGCCTGTTACTGTACTGTTCTGGGCTGTAGGGAAGTTAGGTCCATGTCTGTGACCATGATGCAAAGTGCTTCCTGGGCAGTTCAGTAAAAGAGCATTCACTTAAAGCACTATGTTTCCTGCATCTTCTATGAGTGATAACAGAAAAATAAACACACAGACACAAAAACATTACCATCCCTTTATACAGTAATGCATTTTTGTACTCATCACTCAGGCTCCAGGTGAACCATGAAAATGCCAGGCTTAAGACTTCCATTCCACAAATTCATCTGTAACTGCTGTGAAATTAACTTAATATGCAAGTTATGAGGTGTTGGGATTCGCTCTTACATACAGCTCTTTTCTGCGTTAAATCTTCAGTGGTTTTCTTCAGTAATCCCTTTGTCCCTCTGTCCGTTCATTCACTCTCTCCCTCACTCATCTATCTCCTCCTGATAATTAGTTTGTAAGTGATTTAAAAGCAGATCCTCTGACCCAGTTCAGACTGTGAGTGGAGAGGTTACAGTCAGACAGGCCGCACCCCCTCACTTACTCATGTATGTATTTGTGTGTGTGTGTGTGGACTGACGCATCCTGGGCCATAAAGCTGATGGATGGAGTGAAATCAAAGATTCACAGGTGATCTCTGACCCCCAGCCACAGCAAATGGACCCCAGCATCTGTGCAGTGGCAGTAAACAGGGCCTGGAGCCTGCCCTCTGTGGCCACTCCTGAGTGCAGGGCTTATGGAGACTGGAAACACTTACAGGGTCCTGCCAGAGGCCTCATTATACAGCTTGGTCCAGCATCTCTCTGGGGTTGGCTTCGTCTTTTTTATTTTTCATTTCAGAAAAGGGGGGGGGGGGGCGGTTGATCAATTTTGAACTTCTTAGCTCAGCATGCTGTCACTGTCCTGACACAAGCTGATATCTTCGTAGGGGAACCAAATTACACTGCTACTGTTAATCTACAAGTCATGAATATCAGTGGTAATGAAAGCATAGCTGTAATTCCATGTTACTGTTTCCTCTCGTAGATAATTTAAACAACTTCGTTTCATAGTGCAGATCATAAAGTTTCAATCCAGATCAGGAGATGCTGGAAACATAAATACTTTACAGTTTTTGCTGCATTGTTTTCAAATTTGAAACATATTTTGAAACTGAAGTGCAGACTTGAAGCTGTCGATACAAATGAATGTAAACAGAACTCATTGGGATCTATGTGATTAACTATATAATAAGCTAATTAATTATATAAGTAATTATGCATTTACATTTGAATAACATAGCAATAACAACATAGCAAAATACTATATCCTTGAACAAGACTTCTAACACCACATTCACTTACACTCCTAAAAAAGGTGGTTCTTTAGTAAATGGTATAAAACCATGAACAGATAAAGAACACCCCATGACTAGAGTGGAACCCTTTCAGAGAATTTCTTCAATACAAAGGCCTTTTATAAAGAGAATTTAGAACCATGAGGTTCTTTGCATGGTGAACTGGTTCTTCGGACTGATGGAAAATGTGCTGTATCTAGTTTCTATATAGCACCTTGTGTTCTTCTATTGTTCCACTCTCAAAAAGGAGGTATAGGATTCTTTAGTTGAGACAATCATTCTACTTATAGCCAATAACACTCAAAGCACCTTTTACATGCTTAAATGAGAATGTGTTGCATATGGTTCTATATAGCACCAAAAAGGGTTCTACTGTTGTTACATTGTCAAGCTTGTAACAATAGCAGGACTCTTTTTAGTGCTATGTAGAACCATATACAACACATTCTTCATCAATCTAAAGAACCATTTCACCATGCAACAAAGCAGAACCAGTGCTCACTAGAACCCCTGAAGAACCATTGTTTTAGGAGTGTAGCCTCTGTGAAATAAATTGTACGGTACTGTGCAAAAGCCTCTTAATTCAAGCTCCACTCTTGCTTCAGATCTGAAAACATCCACAGGTGTTTCTGTCCATCCTTCCACTGTGAGAAGACAACTCTGTGTTATGGGTCTGAAAGGATGTGTATCTGTTCAAGAAGCTCCTTACTAAGAAAAGGAGACACATAAAACAAAGAAGCTGCTGGTGTTCTCAGAACAATTGATTGACCACCCCAGAGTCCAGACCTCATCATTACTGAAAGTGTTTCAGATTATTTGGATGGCAAGAAAATGCTAAATCAAGACTGAACTTTGGAATTGTGTCTCTTTGAGGAACTAAAAGTGAGTGTTCTGAAAAGAATAGAAACTGTAATAAAGGTAAAGAATGGGCACACCGAATAGTGAAAAATGTATTTAGTTATATATTTAGTTATATACAGCTCTGGAAAAATTTAAGAGACCACAGTTTCTGGGTTTGTGTTTGACCAAAATGAGCAGTTCTGTTTTATTCTATACACTACTGGAAACATGTCTCCCAAATTCCAGACAAAATATTGTATTTTAAATCTGTTTATTTAGAAAATAACTAATGACGCCTCCAGAAGCCTGTTTTTTGAACCATGCTTGCTGTGCATTTCACCCCAGCCACCGCTCGCCAGTCTTTCTGTAGGTCACTTGAGGTCATCTTACGGTGGTTAAGTTACATTCGAATGAGGTGGCACTCATCACGGTCAGTAGAGAGTAGTTTTCGCCCTCTTCTAGTTTGTAGCTGTGTTGTCCTGTGTGTTTGCTGCTTGACCTTGTTCTGATGAATTGAACCTTCTGTTTCTCACTAAGAACCTGCTGTACATGTGGAGATGCTGATTTAAGAAGAAACTGGAGTGGTCTCTTATTTATTTCCAGAGCTGTATGTATTAGTTATATAAAGATAATATAGACATTAGTGGAGATAACTTTGCTGTTGGAAGATTCTAATTTTCATTGTCCTCCACCTCTGTTTTGTTGCTCTGTGGAAGCTTTATGATAGTCTAACTCTGAAAAAGCACATTCTTTGTAGACTTTGTGTACAAATTTATATGGCCTGCTATCATAACCATTTTGCCTCAGCCAGACAAGACGAGGCCTTCAACAACACCTTCTTCTTCACCAAGGCTTCTGTATTGAGTCTGAGATATAAACCTTGATCCTGGGAAGAAGAAAGGAAGACGGCAGAAGAAAAATCTGAAATTTTTTCTCCATCCGTCACAGCGATTTTTCTCATCGCGCCATGAAAAGCAACATCTCTACAGAAGAAAAAAAAGTGGCAGCCAAATTGAAAATCCATTTGTTGAACAAGTACCTCTCACGAAGCAAGAAAAAAAAAAGAGCATGGATCTGGTCAGGAGTAATATGACATGTGTGCTAATAGCATGCTTTCCATAGTGCCATCTGTCTAAAGGAAAGGTCAGGGGGAAGATGGCAGGCACATTGGCAGGTGATGGAGGGAGCGAGGGGAGGACGAGGTGGGGGGGTGGGGGTGGGTGGTGCGTAATCTACAGTGACAGACCGCTGCCAGTGTGACATCATATGAATACCATAATTGAGCGGCAGTAAATTGAGAGGGCCGCTTTCGATGTGTCAATAAACAAGTTCAAGGTGACACGTCGGATCAATACAGCGCGACAAGAACCATCCGACAAATTTACTGCAGTGTAATTGGGTGCAAAATGACTCAACTCAACCTTCATGCTGCTGGAAAAAAAGAAAAAAAAAAAAACAACAAAAAATCAAAGCAGCTCTCGTCGCCCTCCGGCAACAGTTTGTACGTGTCACAAGCAGCCTGAGGAGCTCCAGCAGACAATAATGGATTTTTGTTTTGCTGTTTGTGTCTTTGAAGAGAGAGAGAGAGAGAGAGAGAGAGGGAGAGAGAGAGATAGAGATCAAATAGAAGAGATAGAGGGAGAATATGTAAGAGAGAGAGAATGAAAATTAAAGAGGAAGACTATGAGAAAGAGAGAATTAAAAAAAGAAAGAGGGAGAATGAAAGACATAATATTCGAAAGTTCAGTCATGAGAGTATAAGAAAGAGAAAGAGAATATGAGAAAGAGACTATAAGAAAGAGAAAGAGTAAGAAAGTGTAAGGAAAAGATGCATAAGAGAATATAAGAGTGTAAGAGTGTATGAAAGAGAGAGAAAGAATGTGAGAGAGTATGAGAGTATAAGAAAGAGAGAGAGAATGGGAATTATAAAAGAGACTGAAGACAGAAAAGAAGAATATGAAGGAAGGGAATGAGGGAGTGTGCAAAGAGAGAGAAATATATTGATATGAGTCAGCGATGGAGAGAGATGATCAGAAATATGGAAAAAAGAAGGAAAGAAAGTAAACAAAAAAGAGAAATACAGAGAGATATGAGAGGGTATATAAGAGAAAGAGAGACAGAGAAAGACAGTAAGAGAAAGAGAGAGAGTATAACAGACAAAGTATAGAGTTAAAGAGGGAGAAAGAGAGAAGGAGGGTTAGAGAGCTCTGTGTCTCTTGATTATGAAGAAATAAAAGAATGAAAGTCACTTGTTCATTACACTAAGGCCGATGTCCAGGTGACGTACAGTAACAGTAATTGCGTTATAAAGACTCAAACACTCCAGAGCTGATCTATAACAAATCTATACCAGATCTATAAGAGATCTATAACAGATCTATAACAGAGCCAACAAAATGCATCCATCCAGCGAGAGGTAATCATAAGTCCTCATCAGCGCTGCTATCAGCTGGAACAGGTACACTGCTGAACACTAACGAGATGATCCTAATTGATTTTGGGGCGTGCAGTCATTAACCTCAAATGTCAGCACCTCCTCCTCAATCGCTCGCTTATCGATCTGCTAATGGGAGCCCGATAGAGACCGCCACTTAAATGCAGGCATAAACACGACTTTCACTGCAGCGAAGAACAGATCACTGCTCTCTGTCTCCTTCCAATAGGGAGGAAAATGAGACAATGCAGGGGGCTTGGCTGGGAGGGGTGTGAGATTAGAATAGAACAGAATGGATATTAGAGTTTTTAGCATTTTTATGCATTATAGATTTAGAATTTTGAGTTTTAGCATTTTAGCATTTTGTTAAGAATAAAGCATTTTAGCATTTACTAAACATTAAAAGCTTTGCTTCTTTGTGATTTCAGCTGAAGTGGTTTTTCCATCCACCAATCAATTGCAAACTTTAAAAATGCACAAAAAAGAGCTGATTGAAAAAAACCCCACAAAATTAAAACAGAAGCCAGATGTCATAAAAAGAGTTTTTATGCTAGGATGAGGTAGAAAAGTCAGAATATCGCTAAAGCTGAAATGTAAAAAAGGCTGATAGAAATAAACAATGATAGTTCCAGCTAATGAGATGTCTGAAACAATACATATCCTGATATACCACATATACTTTTGATGTATCACAATATTTCAGTTTTTGACATATTGACACCTCTAATATATATTTTGTTGCACAAAAACTTTTACCTCTTTTTTGGCACAATTTAACAGGTCTAGTTACCCTTTCAATTTAGTGAATATTAGACCAATAGCATTCGTCCAAAATTGATTACAATCAACCTAAATTGCAAGATAAGAAGATTTTGGAGGTTTATTAAGGTGACTGCATAATTCCATAGGTGTATTATTATATAGTATCATAAAAAAAGTATTTACCTTTATTTTAGAGTAAAGCATTAAGCTAAAACTAAGGAAAGCCTTCTATAAGTAGCCGTGTCTTTTGCCTGCTCCTGTCCACCGCCTTATACTCCGCACAAATGGCCAGCTTGTATAATGCAGAAGGTCCTGGTGCTGTGACTTGAAACAACTGGCCCTACAGATGCTGCATAGCATTCCTAAGATTGTTTTGGCACTTCTGAAATGCCAAATCCAAAGCTCATTTGAAAAAGGGCTCTACCCAAAAGTAAGGCGGAATGAGGTTAAAGTTAACTTCTTATCTGAATTTCCTGTTCCACCTTAAATGGTGCAGCAGTTACATTTAAGTTGGAAATGGAAATTGTAACGAGAAGCCAACTTAACCCCTTAAGAAAAGAAGCTTCAATATACCAACTGAATGATGGATAATGTGTTCTATAACTTATGAAAAGGCTACTATATAGCACGAAAATGCATTCAGCCAAACCACTAAAGCCGTAAGACATCTGGTTCCATTCACCTACACTGTGAACAATTCTGACTCTGTTTCTTTTCACTACTAAGCATTTGGTGCTGTATAGAACCAATATGAAGAATCACTTCACCATGCAAAAAAATCCCCTTGGTTCTAAATTAAACCACTGCCTTTACTAAAGAATGCTTAAAGTACTGTTTTTAAAAAATGGGCCATAGTCCCCTATATGATCCCATATAATTATGTTTTAGATCAGAACTTCACACAACTACCATAAAATCAGTGTCTTGGACATCAGGCAGCATATTTTTAAGATGCCATGCAATAACTTTCTGTGAGAGTGGACTGGTTCCTTTCACCATCAGTGTAAACAATTTTAGTTTGTAGACAAATTTAGTGTTTGTAGAACAGAGCATTACAAGCCAAATCACTCTGAACTGCTTATTTTTATATGTTAACCTTATAATTATGTAGAATTAGTGAAAATTTGGTGATGGTCCCTTTTTAAGGGTGAAAACGAAGATCTATTGTGTCCAGCCACCTACACTGTAATATGATGATTTGCTTGGTTATAAAGCTCAATTAAGCAATTAAGAAGAAACTCTTTCTCTCTGTGTTTTTTATAGATTGCATGAGTGACTTGCAGCCTCCAATGCTGTACTAACATCCTGCGATAACATGGGGAGTAGGACTGAACTCTCGCCTTTTTGATGGATTAGTGACATTCCCAGCGTAATGCACATCTGAGCTTAGCCTCGCCATGCGGCCCGTATGGGTATAAACCCAAGCTGGAGGAAACATGTAACTGATATCTTTGTGTCACGGAGCATATCCGGCATGTGGCGTGCTGACAGTCTGCGAGTGATGGTTGCCGCTCCAGACTGCGTATGTGTGTGCTTGGCTGTCTCGCTGGCATTCTACTCTTCTGACGGCTGGAAAGGCCTGGGGCAACCCAGAGGTGCAGAGTACAATCAAAAGTCCACTGACACCGCTGAGCATCATCACAGCTTGATGATAACCTGGCTACCTTCAGGAGATCCTGCAGAAGCAAACTTTTCCAATACAGAGAGGTTCAATCAGGCCTGTCCATGCCAGTTAAATACTACGGCTTCCTGATTGATGGGCAGATGTCGGATTCTTTGCTTTTTCCAGTCCCAAATGCATCATGGGTCGCTGTAGTTTGTGATACACACTGGAAAAAAGATGAAGATAAACATACAGCAACGTCAGCATTCAGACCCGGCTCTCCACACGGGTCTGTGATTGTGTTTGTGGTGAATTTCGGATATATTAGTACAGATTAATAGTACATACTTTAAAATGACAGTCCTTCAAGGGTTCTGTAGTGAAGACGATGATTTTATATAGAACCAAAAACACTAATGGATTGCATGCCTAAATGGTTCCTTGCATGGTAAAATGCTTCTTCAGATTGATGCAAAATGTGTTCTATATGGTTCTCTATAGAACCTGTTCTAATTAGCACCAAAAAGGATTCTGCTTATAACACTTCAAAGACCCATTCTCCATCAATCTAAAGAACCATGCCAATAACTATTTAAGTATGTAAATAGTTCTTTGAATGCTCATGGTTCTTCGCATACCGTAGATTTTATAAATTGTATATGCTTCCGTAAAGAAGTTATTTGAAACTATTTTATATTATACCTAAAAGAGTTTTGCTATTGTCATGATGTTAAGCTTACAACAAAGAAGAACCCCTTTTGTTGCTAAAACAATATATAACACATGTTCCATTAAGCTGCAGAACCATGCAAATAGTTCTTTGGGTGTTCATGGCTCTTCAGATTGATGGAGGACGTGTTTCATATTGTTCTGCCTAGAACCTGTATGAAAAGGTCCTATATAGAACCAAAAATGGTTCTGCTAATGCTATTGTTGCTATGTCTTATAAGAATAGAAGTGCTCTTTTTTGGTGCTGGAACCATATACAATCCTTTCTCCATCCATCTGAAAAACCATTTCAGCATTAAAAGAACAATTTGAGCATGCAAATGGTCCTTGAGTGAAACAGTCCTTTTAGTGGTCATGGTTCTATATAGAACCACTGTGTTTCCTAAAGAACAAGTGTACTACCTAAAATAGGGAAATAATTATTTTTATGATAGTTTTGTGATAAAATTTTGGTCAGTTGTGCTCATTTTCAGTGTTGATAGTTCTATGTTTGAGTTCTGCTTGATTAGATTTACATGCTTCAGTTTTCCCCAAACATAATATTTTTCTTATACTGTACATCAGTATTCGACTGTTGTCTGAAACACTCTGTTAGAGCTCCTGTGTATGTACTCTAAGTGGTCTAACTCTGTTCTGATTGGTCATCTGCTAGAGCGTTTGAACGTGGTAGTGGCATCCTTTGAGTCGGTCACTGAGCAAATGAACAATTTCACTTCAAACCATTCTAAATGACTTTGTATACATCTCAAACACTGAAATATTCAGAAATTTAGAAAAGGTCAAATTATGTACCTTTTAAAAGTACTTTACTGTAGGACAGAACCTACAATCCATGAATTAAAACCACTTAAAACAAAGACCTCCAACGGAATGTGTCAGAATTATGTACCCAAACAAACTGAACACATACCCTGAAACGTACCTTTTTCAGAAGTAAATTTATCCTTCGTCCACAATGGCTAAAAAATATATTTTTAACAAACACCCACACTAGTCTTTCATACCTACAGAGAGTCATCCCTCCTCATACCATTGAAGTGATGTAATCGAGAGCAACCAGCATTTGTATTATTAAGACTTGTATATTTGAGAGGACACAGGTCTGTGTACTGCTTCAGAGGAGCAGTTTAAGGAGATGCATGAGATGTTCCAGAAATGAAAGCCCACGGCAGTTATCTCCCCTACCTTCTTTGTTGGACCCCTCTTATTTAAACGCATACAATTTTACGTCTACGTTTTAATATAAAAGGTACTAAACTGCCACTGGGGCAGAATCTGCATGTGCACATCTTCAGTGCCTTTAGTTAGGGAACATTACTGTACATAGTCACATGAACTGCACACATATACCTTGTCCTTACGCGAGCCTCTTAGAAGACTCTTTAATAAAGGGTTTATTCAAATGTTTTAATAAACAGGGACTCTATTTATACCCATGAGCTCTATTATTGAACCATTTGTATGCTTACAAGGTTCTTTGGGCGATGTAATAGTTCCTCGGACTGTTGTAAAATGTGTTCTGCATTGTTCTATACAGCACCAAATGGTTTGTTGTGAAAAGCTTTTTTCTTGAAAAAACTAAAGAAACGTTTCTTGGCTCCACAGAACCCTTTTGTGCTATGTAGAACCCTTTTTAGAAAGATTACAGAACACACCGTCCATCAATCCGACAACTGATCTATTTGCATGCTTAAAAGTTTCATAGCATTGGGAAATAGGATATACTTCAGTTCATGGAGAATGCATTGTATAAGCTTACCACCAAATAGGTTCTGCTGTTTTTACAGTGTTATGCCTAAAAATGGTTCTTCAAGTTTTCATTAGTATAGGTGGTGGTTCTTTTTAGAACCATTCGATATAGAACCTTTTGCCTGCTTAAACTGTTCTCAGCATTTTCAAACAACTCTTTATTTATTCAAAGATTTATGTAGAAAGTGTTGCATAGGGTTATATACACCAAATGGTTTGTAGTAAAAAGCTTGGTTGTTAAGAAACAAAGGAACAAAATCAGAATTGTTCACAGTGGTAGTGGATGGAACCAGGCTTCTGAAGTGTTTCATGGCTCTGCAGAATCCTTTTGGTGCTATATAGAACCCTTTTTAGAAAGACTTTGGATCACAGTCCATCAATCTGATGACTCATGAACACTAAAAGAACCGTTGGCATGGTTCCTCGCCATGGGAAATAGTTCTTCAGATTGATGGAGAATGTGTTGTATACTGTTAGCACCAAAAAGGGTTACTGTGTCATGCTTAGAGATGACTCTTCAAGGGTTCTTTGGTAAAAGCAATGGTTCTATTTAGAACCATTAAGTCTATACAGAACTGATGTTAAGCTTCCAACAACAGAAGGGCCCTTTTGGATGCTATATACAGCCATTATCAAAAAAGTTCTACATAAAACCATATACAACAAATTCTGCATTAATCTGAAGAACTTTTTAACCAGGCAAAGAAGCAGGTAAGCACGCAAGTCGTTCTTTGAGTGTTTAATAAAGGGTCTTTACAAAAGTAATCTTTTTAAAGAGTTTAGTTGAAGAAAGGTTGAGCATCTACAGCAAACAATTGAAGTAAATATTTACTCCTAAGTGTTTTTGAACTGGAGCCCATTAAGAATGTAGTTACATCACTGTTTTTCTATTTGTACTTGTACGACATGCACGTTTACACTTACTGCTACATAATGCTACACTTACTACTACAGCATGGCATCCATTCTGTACACAGTGTTCCAGTCACTGACTGAAATCAAAGCCCGGCACGGTTTATGGTGGCCCCAGTCTCAATCAAGAGAAAGAAAACAAGTATTGACAAGTTTTGTCCACCCAAGAGAACTTAATACAATATTTATAGAGGTTTGTTTTGGGGTTAGCAGTGGGGAGGTGGGGGGGTTAGGTAGAGTGGATGGGGGGAGGAGAGGTGGATGCTGCTAAGGGCAAAAACTGTAAATGTATAATGGCTTGAAATGTGTGGACCATCTCTCCCCCTTGAGCAACCGCCCCACCCCCACCCCCAGCTCAAGCAAAACTGCTGGTGTGTGAAATATGAAAGAGACATGTTGTCGTTCAATTTGTCCAATATACCTCACAGGTGGGCTGCAGGTATGCGCCCCCTCAGCGGCTGAAAAATGAGCGGAGGAGAGCAGGGTGACTTTGATGAACCTCGCCACTCGCGGCCCTATCATTCTTTTCCATCTGGCTTCCCTGGCTGCCGCACGGACATCGCGCCACAAATTTGTCTTATTGAAGTGAAGCTGCGCTCCGATTCCTGCCGACAACCGCAGCTAATGAACAGACCGTCCGGACCACCCGGGGTTCACTCCCTCACCCCCTGGCCCGGCACAACCGGCGCGTCCTCCAGCTTACTACGCAGAGCGTCTACCACTGGACGCATTATTAGGCACCTGATTACACAAACTCTGTAGTTGAGGACCCAGGAAAAGACACCTGCACAGCAACAAACATATATCTGATGAACTGAAGGGATGAAAACTGACACCAGTAATCAATTAAGCTGAATTTTGCAGTTTGTCATTTTTGTAAATAATTTAAATGGACCTTTTTGATTAATCGGGTGATGATCATTTGATCATTTGTGTGATGCCTATTCCCCTACTTCTCTGTTTGCAGCAAGACACAGAACCTGAGGGCCTTGCCTATTACAATACTCTCAGAGAATCTAATCTAAACAAATCACCCTTAATTGATAGAATTTTCAGTCAAAATGGCCATTAGGTGCAAATTAGATATCATTTAGATTAGATACAACATCATTCTCTTGCACAAAGAACGGCAATGTCAAAGTATAATAAGAAGGAGTTTCCAAAACTGAACAAAAGTAGATTAAATGCTCCATTACAAATGCACCATCTGGAACATCTGGTGGCCCACCAATACTGTCCCCATCAGATAAACAGTACACAGCAAAACATAATAATAGATAGCATGATATTTCTTATACATAAATAAATGCGATACATTAATGTATTAATACATTAATACATTAATGTAACAGAGGTCATGTAACAATGATTAGGCTTGAATTTGGTACCTGAAGAGCATACATGTCGTAAGCGGACCTCAGTGGGGAAAAATACAAGACAAACGTGATAAATACTGCAGTTGATTACTTCTCATTATGGCTGTTTTGAATACCAAACTCAGTTTGTTTCATCAAAACAGTAAGGCAAACTGGCTATAAACTTTAGTTATAACACTTTTTTAAAAGTGAAGGTTTGGTCTTTAAGAGATTGTGAAAAGCAGAAAATGCTAAACCAGCTTCTAAGACTGAACTTTGGAGATGTGTCTGCAGTTTTCTTTGAGAAACTGACAGTGAGTTTCCTAAAAGGAACAGAGGCTTAATTAAGGTAAATCTGGGCACAATAAACACTCAAACATTTGTTTGATGTTTAAGTGTTGACTTTTGTAATTATATCTAAAACGTTTATGTTAAATATTTATTTTCTCCTATTTTCCGATGCTGAATTAAAGCTGTTTTGATTGGAAATGAAATAAGTGAAAGGGTGGTCTCTGAAAGTACTGCAGTCTCTTTAAAGGTTTCCTAGTCTCCTTCCCTAACTATGTGTTGCAGGCCTGAAATGCAGGAATGGGTGTTTATTACCAACAAAATGAAGCTGACCAGACAAAACATAAAATATCTTGGGTTCTTACTGTCTGCAATGATATATAAGTCAAAGTAAATGTAAGAAACACTGAATTTACTTGCATTTTCCATACTGTCGCAACTTGTAGATTTGGGGTTGTACTTGCATTATATAAATTTGACCTTATTTTATAGTAGATACTGAATAATACATAGTAGTTCATAATATGTGATATTCATAATAATCCTGCAGGTTAAGTAATTCTGAATTATCCTTGTTATCCTGTTGTTTGAATTTCATACACTTGCTTTGACATAAAATGTTTTTTTTTTATTGCTGTTAACGCAAGCCTGGACAATAGCTAATTTTAGAATTCACATACAAAATTTCTTCAATCAGAGATGAGAAGTCTACAATGAGAAACAGCGCCAAGCTTTGTTATAGCAACGACGGTTACACCAGAACTGAATCACTCATTAACCTGTTGGAGCTCAGGTGAGGGTCCAGCTCAGGCATACCGAATTGGATCGTCTTTTCAGTCCTGCCTTTGTAAGCTCCAGAGGGCCATGGGGCTGTGAGGATGTGATTAAGTCAGAACAATCTCCAGCAGGGACAAGCTTAAGCTCAATAAGAGTCTTCCTAATCCGTCTAAGCAGCGATTGACCCTGAGAAGCTTGCCGCTCTTTTGCCAGCTGAGGCAGTGAAAGGCTTCTCCTTGGTCCATGAGTAATCATTCATTAGGGTTCATGTCAAGCAAGTGCTTTGTCAGCATGGGGTTCTGTAAGGAACACGTCGTCCTAAGATTAGGTATATTGTAAAGTGAAGTCACCACAAAAGCAGTCGTTTAACCCCAGCCAAAGAAAACAAGATGGGGAGCTATCTCTTAAAGAGGATTAGCTACAGAGCTTGCACATTACTGTCTATGACTGAAAGCAAAGATGAAAAAAAGGAAGTCTAGAGTTCACTTTTGTTCTGCCATACTATCCAAATGTCATGAACATGTAATTACATATTAATTATACGCTTATTGAGCTCTGTTTCATGGCTTGTCGTCACGCTAATTTTATATGTATTTAAAGATTCAAGTCTGCTTTGTCTACTGACAGTTCAGTACCTTTTTTTTCTGAAGGTGTATTAAGCCTTAACAAGCCAGCAATTAACTTTATGCTGTTTGGTGCATTATTAGGCTGACATTAGTGTGAATTAATTAATAATTAATTAATTTTCCAGAGTGCTTTTATTTGTATATTGCACATTATAACCTTTGGCACACATTAGGTGTTAATTACTATGTCCTTACTTAGCCTTATCATGTCAGTATCAACTAATTAACTTGCAGATTGTTCCTACATTGTTAAGCAGCAATTACACTCTTAATGTAAAAATGGTTCTTTAGTAAAGTTGAACACTGGTTCAATGTAGAACAATGAATACTCAAAAAAACACTTGAATGCTTAAATGGTTCTTTGTATGGTGAAAGTCTTCTTCAAATTATGTTGCATGTTATTCTATATAGCACCAAAAAGAGCTATTGTTAGGATATTGTTAGGATGCCAAGCTTGTAACAATATCAGAACCCTAGACAATTATAACTATATTCATGCAAAGAACCATTTAGGCATGCAAACGGTCCTTTGAGTGTTCATGGTTCTATACAGAATCATTGTCTTTACAAAATAACTCTTTTATTAAGAATGCAAAGCATACCACACACAATCGACGTCTGACTTCTGACCCCACTATAGCGGGAAGGCTACGATTCTGCTGCAAGAAGTGCTCTGTTATTAAACACCAGCAGAAAATACTTCCGTGTGATGTTATGGGCAGTCCTCGTAAATGTGTGTGTGCATGTAGTCCTGCGTTATGCAGCTGTCTGCCAATGGTACTGGCACTAAGAGGATGTCTCATGGAGGGCATCACTGCTCGTTGAATGTCCGCAGTTGGGCAGTTAGGTACAGCAATAAGACCCGTCCTTGCTTACATCACATGCGCAGCCAAACTTGAATCATTCACGTGTCTCAAAATGTCAAACCTGCCCACCAAGTTTTGTTCCTGTTGGTTGGTTTCATCTGGGTGCAATTATTTGTGCAACTATTCTTTGGATAGTGAGTGTACAATAGCAATATAATGAAAAACATGATGATAAATAAGAAGAGCTATTAATAACTATTATGATTGATATATGTCAACAAACAATTGTAAATCAACAAAAAAAAACGTGTTTTCATAAGCTTGCATATTTTCATAAATCAAGCAATTATTAAAAGCTAATTTTTGAAGCACTATTAAAAACACTAATTTAACCCCCTTTTATGTTCTCAAACATAAAAACAACACATCTGTCAGTCTCACACATAATAACACTACATTCTTGCATCGGTATTTCTGTACCTTCCTTCTCTGTGACCACTGAACCCTTATTTTTTAGCTTTGTTGAGCCATTTTGTGTAATAAATAGTCATGTGAGCTGCTGACTGCAATTCAGCCTGCTGCTAGTTGTCAGACAGACCACAACAAGGCATCAACCATGCGTGCTACTTAATTAGCCCCGCAATTTCCCACAGATCATATGTGCACAGCAGGCGACCTGGAAACGCTCAGAGTGTGCGACTTGACTGTTTAACTTCACACCCACGAGACAGCTTGGCAGACGCAGACTGAACACTGCCACTGAACACTGACCCGAGACCTGTCTGCAAAAAATGAGTCATTATTAATGAAAACGACTATTAATGAAGTCTGGATTACATCAGCAGCACGTGGCTGTTTATCATGTTTGCCTGAAGAGATGCAAAGAAGAAAAGGAAAGCGTCATCACAGTAGAACCCACTGCTCTTCCAAAAAAACAACAATGTTTAGAAATCAAATCAGCTGGAATTATTACACGAGAGCCGCTGGCCAACAGTCACACATCAAACTCTCATTTCTAAAGCAGGTTTTTAAAAGTCCTGTGTAGTTTTTCTCATCATGTTTCATCACTGTTGGCACAAAAAGTCCAACTTTTCAGGAGATTAGAAAAAACATTCTTAACTTTCAATTAAAATAATGCAAATATATTTTATTTTTAGGTATTATTATTAGTTTTCATATTAGTGCAGAGCTTCTCTCACTCTCAACCCACACAAAAACTTCCGTAGCCCCCACACAAGCTACTGCAAGCCACAGTATTTTATCATCCAGAACTTGAAGTGCAAATATAATACAATATTCAATATAGCTTGTCAGTTTTGCTTGGCTTTATGTTATAACGCAACACATTAAACACTAATAAATGACCAGATATTATCTAACTGACCTAATGAGTTAGCTGCCATTGCTTGGCAGCTACCAGCTGCTGGAGGACATGCTGAAAAAATTAGTTGTGAAAGGAGATCTGGCTCAGTTTAAATAGCTTTGGGTGCATATTTGTTTAGTCTCCAACTCATGGTGTAATTTGCTGGGCTTCAATGCTTCATTTAAAATAAGTCCTCTGAGCGTTACAGAGCGGTAGCTACTCAATTTCTGTTCTCGGACAGGCAAAGCCTAAAGGCCTTCATTTTGCACACTAAATACGAAGCTTTGAACAGTGAAACACAGCATTACCTTATTCGTGAAATTTGTGAACTTTCCTATCCCGGTGCTCATTGGGAGGAGGGCAGGAAACACCCTGGACAGGCTGCCAGTCATTCAATGGGCAGACACACTCACACTTACAGAGGCAAATTAGCATCTCCAATACACCTGACTGCAAATCTTTGGACTGTGGGTGGAATCAAGCAGACATGAGGAGAACTCATTTTCACACAGAAAGGACCCTGGTTCTTCTTGATCTGAGGCAACAGCATTAACCACTGCGCCACTGTGATTCCCAACCTAAGCATGATGTTCTATTTTTGCAAATAATCAATCTAATAATCAGTAACATGTGGTTTGGTAAAATGTCTACATATTATTAAAAAACAGCAGTTAAAATTTGCCTACAGTTTGAAGACCATTGTATAGGTCCATAAGGTACCAATAAAGTTTATACAATTTCAAAACATGAAAAATGACAACAACAGAGATGTGACAATTTTGAAAAAAAAAAAACAAAACGAATAAACAAAGCCAGACATCCCAACATGGAATCTGACAAAACTTTATTATGATGAGGATATTCATCAGCCAAAAATTAAATATACACAATTTAATTATCCAAGATATGTCTGCTGTCTAAAGATTGCTTCTATAGTGTTGCAGTGAAGCGACAAGCAGGACATTTCCAGTGGTCCCAATAAACTCCAACAACTACAAAGATACAATAAAAACTGTACAACTTTGCATGTGATATTTTCTAGGCTTCCTGAAATGCTTAATACAGGTTAGTATAGACAGAGTGCCAACAGCATTGCACCACAGTCTGGAGAAGAAGTCATGAGAATTTAGTTTTAAATAATAATAAGATACTTGAAAAAATGCAAATTAAAAAAAGAAAGAAAGAAAAAAGAAGAATAGCAAAACTGGCAAAGACATTGAAGGCAGTTTTCATCACCTAAGAAGGCGGTTTTCATCACTGAGTACATGTACACTTGGCGTAAAAGTAAAATTTATACTTTATCACAGCAATCACAAACAGCAATGCGCACATGTTTTGGAGGACCCTCAGTTGCAGTTGTATGTTGAACACTATTGAGAGAATAATGTTAAAAAAAGGGCTTAATTGTTTGTATTGTTATTCATTGTGGCAATTGTACACTATGATATCACCGCAATAAAGCTGTAACTGTGATGGTCATTTTGTTTCAGCAAAGCCATGTTAGTGAAGCCGTCTACTCCCTGTTCACCCTTTATTGCTCACTAGCAGCTCAACAAAGAGTCACATCATAAAGCTAACAGCGTCCTAATAAGTCTGATAACAGAGTCATAGGGAACATTGTATTTGATCATATCGATTACAAATAATCGGCTGGTGGAATGGCCACTAGGGGGCTGGCAAAAAGAGGCTTGAAGAGGCCTCTTCATCTTTCACTGACTGGAACACGTGGTCTGGAGGAGAGAACCCACCCTTTGTAATTATTGCCCTCTATATGACTAAACCTGTGGAAGCCTTTCCATTAATCCCAGAACCATCTCTAAAACAAGCCAGTGCATTACGCAAATGAAAAAAAGAGAGAGAGGAAAATGAGAAGTGGGGGCAGGAGTACTGGATATTATTTAAGTGTTCTTGTAAGCCATCTAAGATATTAATGTTGCAAAGCTACTTATGAATATTTAAGAACATAAAAGGGAGCTAGACTTGTGTGGCCTGGCTGACCGCAACTCAGCGGGGAGCGCATCCCCTGGACATTTGTGATGGATCTTAAACACAATAAAAACAATTGGAGTGTTTATAGCATTAAAGGAGAGGATGGGGGAAAAAAAAACGAAGAGAAGCTCGCTGGCCTCCTAACAGCTCCTGGCTCTAAGCGAGGCCTTGCAGTGTAAATAAACCTGACTATTCACTGACCACAACACGGCCAGTTGAGTTATTGACTCACCCAATTAAAAGCCATGACGAAGACTGTGTTTCAAGAGAAGGAACTGGTGATTATTATGGTGTGAGGAAACATTTTCCTGGATTGCTGTAAGGATTTGATTAAGCATTAGTGAGGTTGGGTACTGATGTTGGAACATTGCTGTGAGGATTTGATTAAGTGTTAGTGAGGTCGGGTACTGATGCTGAACATTTCTGTGGGGGTCCTCTTGTAGTTCATGGTGATTTATTCAGCCAGTGTTTTCCAGAAGATATACAGAATCAGAATGTTGAAACTTCTGAGAACTGATCAGGAAACATCTACAATTTACAAGTCCAACCACAATGCACCAACCTGAAAATCTTATGATCCAGTAAAACCACAATTTCCCTCTTAAATTTACATAGGAGTTGTGCCTTGATTTCTAAACATCACCTGTTTCACCTCCCCATTTGGCCATTTTGAAAAATTTGATATCACTGACTCTTTTAGTAAGGCACAATATTTAAATCACCTCTAATCTACAAGTGTTTTGAACTGCAATGTTTTATTTATACTGCAATGTTCTTGTTGAAAAAGTCTTGCTGAAATTATTTTTCTCTTGTCTTTGTTTAATTATATAATTTTAAAAAGATAAGCAATGGAAAGCAATCAGACTACCCTCTATTGGATTAGGTTACAATCACATTTTTAACAGGTAATCAGTTACAATTTGTAACTAACCCTCCCAACCCTGTAAATGATAAGTATAATTGAGGAAAATCTTTCTATTGGGTTAAGTGGTCAGCCTTAGTCGTTCTGTAACTTGTAACTGCAAACTTCAATCTGCTGGCCAATTAAATGAACTCTCTTCTCCTATGCAGGCCAAAAACCCTTCAGTTTGACCACATGGGATCCCAAATACACTCTGCTCTTTGAAACTCTGCATTAAAGCTCCATCCAGACTCTCTAGGCTAACAGTTGCCTGCATGCTTTGCCTTCCAAGAGCAGAGAGGGGGAAAAAAGGCGCCTAAAAGGCTCTTCACAGCCATCTGAGAAAGAGCTGCTCAGGTTACCTCCCAAACATGTAACTCTGTTTCCGCTATAATGCGATTCAGAACATTAGTTGGGAGATTAATGGTATGCTTAAGACCCTGATATGTAAAGCATTTCAGCTGGGTTGGGCTGTATCACACAGGTCTGCACTTTTAGACTGGCCTTTAAATTCAAATTTCAAAACAGCTCTGGCATTACTTTCACTGGTAGAAAGCTGAATGAATCAAAGTTAGTGACAGCAGCGATCCAATACACAATATCAGCAACAGCAGAACAGCAATTTTGCCTTGAAATATCACAGAACTACTTATAATGCAACATAAAGCAAAGGAGACTGTAAAAAAGTATTGTCAGTAACGACTCAGAAACATTGTTCAAAAGCTGTCTTAAAGTTTTAAGGTAAATCAAACTGGAATTACGGTTTACTTCAGCTCATGACTACTTTGGCTATATATAAGTATACTATTCATGTATACTTTGGCTTTGAATCCCTTTTTGCAAGTTGACTTGACTATTGTCATGCCTGAGGGCTCTCTTCTCACCCCTGATCTCCCGGACTCCATTTCCCATAACCCACCACCCGATGACATCACTGTCACATGGCTGCCATCTCCCTATCACGTTCTGTTTTCTAGATCCAAATCACCCGAATACTGATCACACCTGTTGTTAATTCAGTCTGTTTGTACAAATACTCCTCTCTCCCACTGACCTGTTGCGAAGTATTGCCCCTCTGTGCGTACTGAGCATTTCTGTCTGTGATTACTCTTGTTTGCTACTCTAGTTTTGACGTTGCTCTGTTTTACTGATTTACTCTTTTGTCTTTGCCCTTTTGGTACCTTTGCTGTTTTGATTGTTTGCCTGGTTTTGACGTCAGCTTGTTTCTTGACTCTGACTCTGTCTTGCCCTTCTGTTACGTCCACCTTGCTCTTGTTGCTGCTGTGGTTGATTACAAATCTGTTAAATAAACCTCGCCTTGATTTTAGCTCAGCGCTTTTCACAATATGTTTGTCCATTAACACAACTATATAAATTTAAGGTTCAGACAACTTTCTAACATGAGTTTATGTCACATGTCTCAATTATTAGCTTCAACTTACTTAAGTTTAAGGAAGTATCGACAGATTGTTATGTCTGTCCCATTGCCTCCTGGGAACGTTTACTATGCTTATTGTTTCAGTCAACCTCTTTGTGTTGTTTTTCCTCTCCTTAAGTTTAAGCTACACCAGCTGAAGTGAGCTAGGGCTGATCATTAATTGAACTGAGTGTAAGTGGATTTCTACACTCTGGCAAATCCCAAAGTTCACTTCTGTAAGGATAGCTCGCATTTACAACCAACACCAATATGGCTCAACTTTTAACCTTGGAATAGAAATATGCAAATAAATGTTGCCAGGAGCCAACGGGATGTAACAAATTGTCAATACTTCCTTTAACTTAAATAAGTAAATTAAAGCCAATGATTGAGACAAGTGACAAAAACTCATTTTAATAAGTCATCTGTACTTTAAACTTGCATTGCAGTATGCACAGGGTCAGGTTTATTTGACTCCTTCAAATTTCCACTTCATTAAAGTAGTTTAAAAAACTCAAGTTGAATAAAGACTCATAAACTCTAGTTGAACAAAACTTCAGTTGATAATTAAATAACAGGAAAGTTATTATGACTTACTACTTAAATATTTTTTGCCATGAATAGAAGGTCGCAAGGTAGCAACTGTGGCTCACATACATAAAAAATGATGAACAGTACTAGACTAGACTTTAATTTGTACTTTGCATGTTTGTTTGATCAGTCTGAGCACGGCATTTTTAAGGTGTTTAGGGTTACTGTTTTCTGGAAACCAGACCGCTTGCTGTGCAAGTTTGTTACATAAAAGTGTGGAAGCTGTCTTTGAGCCTGGGAGCGGTCCAGAGAACTGATTTTGGGTCCTCCTGAAATTAGTGGTCGAGGGATCCCTTCCTACCCACTTTGGTGCATGTGTGGAAGTTACCTGCATACAGGGGCACATGTGTGGTTGCGTGATTAATTAATTTTGTAACGTGACTGCTTAAATTTATCACATCACTTCCCTTTTCAAGTTCCATAATGGCATAAAAAAAGACTGCTGAGGAGAAAAAAGTGCCAGTCTTCCTTGCAAAATGATGAAGCTACTGTTTTGTAAACCTGCACACAGTGTGTGAAAGCAAATCAGTAATAATGAGCCCCTCCTCCAAATTGGACATGGGTCACTTCTAAAGTATTTGGGACTAATGTGAAAACTAATGTTTTTAATGATGTAATCAATATAACTTTGATGTAAAGCCTGAAATAATCATGTAAAAGTCAGAAGCATCAAGTTTTTCACACCACACCGTATGTCTTTACGTATTACCGCCATACTCAAAGCCTCATAAAGAAAGTCTGGCTTGATTTTTAAATCTCATATGATCTCAAAATCAACATTATACTGATTAAAATGATAATGACAATACCTAACAATTCACTCAGACGACACATCCTGCAACACGTTTAGACTGAGCTCTCTTTGAATTCTCCTTCAGGGAACAGGACCAAAGCAATTACATATTTCCACAAGATGGGTCTCCAAATCCCCAAATCTTAGATAGTGCAGCTTAATGTAAAGCACTTCAATTGACCTCTTTCCTCAGGCCCTCTAGTGGTCATTCTGCCAGGTGAATGGAAATTTCAGTTTTAATATTTGTATTTATTGTAAATTGTAGCATTTAAAATATTTTTGCTGTAACAATGTTTGTTTGTTAACTAGGGCACTGTTGGCTCTCTGGGTGTGAAATGTTATGAAATGCTAAAAAACAATAAGGGTTATTAAAATAACTCACACCTCTAGGTGTAAAACTGCTGCAATAAAAATAATATTTAAACAGAGTAAAAACACTTTCATAAATTATGACTTGCTTCAACATCCTTGACATGAAAACTAGCTCACATCTGTTTTTCTAAATTACACATTTCATCTGAAATATCAACAAGATCATCAACAAAATAATAGTTCTCTTTACCCATTAATATTTCTTAGGCACTGTCTGTTACTAGGTTAAAAAAGCTCTTGGAAAAACATGTTTATTTGGCTCTGTGTCACTCTGTTCTTGTTTTTATTTCAAATCTTATTTTATGCATTCTATTGTTCTCATTTTTCATACTCATTATATATTTTTTATCTATTTTCTTTATGTTTTCATATTTATATTTCTATTCATTTAGCTGTTTACTGTTTAAAATACATACTTTTTATGTTTTTATTTTATTATTTTTGTTATGAAGCACTTTGAGCTGCATCTGTATGCATAAAAGATGCTATATAAGTCAAGTTATTATTATATATCAACATTGTATCATCAATAGAACAATGCCGTCAAAATTACTGAAGCGCTAAAACAGAGGGACCTTCTCCCAAATTCTCCCATTTTATGGCCAAAATTGTCAAAATTGAAAGCTGGTTTACAGCGTAGTAGTTTTGTAATAACTGGATCCGTATTGGGATCAGCAAATCCTCTAGGTATCCATATGGGAAAAGAAAAAGTGATTCTGCTGTCCCTAATCAAAGTCAAAGATGAAAGTTGGACATGGAACACCTTTAGCTTTGGTGTCTCAGAGTAATCGCCATGAAGGTGACAGTGTAAGTAAGCCTGACTACATGCTGCTTTTAATCCGTCACTTACTTTAATAAGAGCGTGTACCGTATGTCTTAATGAGGTCACCACAGGATTCACCAAACAAGGCGCTGGGTCAAAGGCCTTAGCTTATAGCTCACTTCAATAATGAAAACTCCACTATTTGATAATTAATATCCAAAATGACATATTAATTTGAGTACCCTTAGTCCTTAAGAGCCTAAATCTTGGATTTAGCAGATACGATGGGGTAATTAACCCTTTAGACAATAGCAAGGAGCGCCATGATGACCCGACTAATGGCCTGATGAATTTTTAAGCACAGTCGAGTTGGATAATGCAGTGATAATCCATTAGAGCTGCTTGAGAGTGTGTGTATGTGTGTGAGTATGGTTTTGTAGTGAAGGGGAAGCAGTGAAGAGCTACTGAAGAGCACCAGAGATAGAACCTCCATAGATAAAGGCAAGCTATCACTCTTAAGTGCAGACACTTTTCACCACAGCCATGTTCAACACAAAAAAGCTTAATTAGATGCAAATTTTTGATGAAACCAACATTTAAAGCACCTGTATTTTCTGCACGAACTAACTAAAGTAAACGTGAAAACTTTGGCTTAACGTGAGTTTATTAGACTAAAGAGCAGGACTGTATGATGTAATAAGACTGATTGTAGTCATACGTGCGGCAAATAAAAGAAAATCACTGCATGCTGTCCGGAGTATCAAGCAACATTTCCCAATCATCCAGTCCATCTTCTCAGCATTGCTGTATGAGCTGAGATGGTGGCTAGATTTTAATGTTTATAGTAGTTGTAGTCTATCAGGTAATTCACTTAACTAATCTAAACGTCTGTAAACAAAGCTGAGACTCTCTCTGCTGTGCCTACTGTCTTTCCTGTCCTTAGTCTTTATCCCTTTTTTTTAGAATAATCTAATTACATTAAAACTTGTATTCTACATGAATGAGAGCAATTATACACAAAATTCAGCTGGTATGAGTTTTTCTCTTTTAATGATGCACAAAAAGGCTACATCAGTGCTAACAACAGCTCCTTGTAGGCAACCTGAATTCTAAAATTGTGGAGAAGATCAACATTAATATTTAAATCTGTTTTTTTTTTGTTTTGTTTTTTAACACAAATTACACCCCTACTTTTAGAAGGACATTTATAGACATTGTATCTCAAAGCTAGCTACAGTAATTGAGTTTGTGCTACTTGCAACTTGCTAGCACCTGTGTTTGAAAGATGTATATATATAATTGGCTATTTGGGGAAAATTTTGGAGAGCCCTAATCCTGTACAAATCAACCATTCAAATTACACACAAAATTATATTACTGGACCTCTTTGGGTAAAACTAATCCAGCTCCAATAGGGCTTATTTAATTATTCCTCAAACTTTGATCTCCCTCAGTAATAGTAGTCCTGATTAAATCCACATCATAGTAGTGTAATGACAAGCCTGCTTCCTTTCAGCCTTTTTTTTAGCTAACAGCTAATGTAAGCTCAGTTTGGACCATGAATACTCAGACTCATGACGAGACTACTGAAACACTGAAGCAATATTTCCTGTGGTGGCCGAATTACAATGTAGAGGAAAAGGATATATCTTCAAAGTACTTCACATAGGTGAAGTGTCTTGCTGGCATATGCTATAATTAAGCACTATCATTTCGAATTGGGTGACTAGTGTTGCAAAATGGGATTTATTTTTTGGGGACAATTTCTGACCTAAATTCCAAACACATACAATCTCTCATTTTTAGTTTAAACATGTATCAGTGACCTCAGAGTGTAGTAGATACCAGAACGTGAGATGAGTGTAAAGCTCTTGACGGAGGCACAGAGAGAGTAATGTGCAGCTACACTTGCTGACACCAATGCATTATCCAGCCTAAATGCATTACAACTACTTGTGAGAAATATGACTGTCCACAGCTATCTGCACAAGTCAGACTCCTGGCTATAGGTTTATCTTCACCCTGTGTGTGTGTATGCGTGTGTGTGTGTGTGTGTGTGTGTGTGTGATGGCCCCGGCTGGTGTTACACATCCGAAACACACTCGGAACAGGACTCAGTAAATGATGGCTGTGGGCAAACAGGGCAACTGTAAACTCTCTCTCTCTCTGGAGATGACCTAAAGCAGCGGGTGATGGATATGTGTTTTGGCTGGCCTGTGGGAGAAGGAGCACGATTATTTACACAGAGCACCCCTGGGTGAGGACTATCACACACACACACACACACACACACACACACACACACACACTTACTTGCACACACACTCTCTTCTCTCAAAAACACAAAAGCTGTGAAACAGAGGCATCTCATCAATGACAACATTACAGACATCCTACTTCATATACTCATTTATACTCACATACACACTCGCTTTTGGCAAACAATGAACTACTAAAAACTTCAGTTTAATCATTCATAAATGAAACAAAAACAAGAATTATTGATAATGTTATTGTTTGGTAGCACGTCTGTTGGATTTCTAGTACTAGATTTAACACACATTTTAAAGGAACATTTAAAATAACATCAACATATATGCATGTTTTTAATGGATACCAACATCAGTAGGTACATAGCTGCATTTGGCTGTGATGTTTATGTGCCCCACATTTTTAATAATTTGTTAAATCATGGCACTATTGGCCAATCAGAATACAGACATAAGCTCAATGACAGGAAGGGGAAACTGCAATTATGTGCATGACATTTGTTTGCAGTTTTTGGCCAGCTTAATGGAAACAAACATTGAACGGTGCTCCCAGTCTGAAGTAAACTATGAACTTTCACTACCACATAAGCTGCTGAAGGTGGTTGAGAGAGCTGACTGTCGTTCCTTCTTTTATTGACTCTCATTCTCTCATCCTCTCCACCACTTTGCTTCTTCAACCTTTTACACTGAGTTGAGACCGCAGAGTCTTGTTATTGACTCTCTCAGCAAATGTGGACTGAATCTTGTGTACATATAATCCTACAGTTGTGTGCAGACTTACAGGGAGTTTGGAGAGGAAAAAAACACTTGTGTATGACACATTAAAAGCCTCAGTTAAGGGCGAAACACTTGCACTGGTGATGAGCTCAAAATAGAAGGAAGAAGCTGGTGAGTCTCAGCGTCACAATGTAACTGTTGCACCATTTAAAGTGGAATGAGGATATTCGAACTTGAAGCCAGATTGTAGTTTTAAGGCTGGTAGTATTTTTGATAAGGAGATTTAAGCTATTGAACTATTCTACCTGGAGTTTTATCTACAGAGCTTGTGAGAGTTCGGTATGGATACATTTTCTTTCAACATAAAAACATGAAAGTCACTTTCTACAGCCAGTGTGTGGTTTGTCCATTCTGAGCTACTGTAGCAACATTCTACACTAATGAAAACATAATTATGTATACTATATTAGTAATAGATCCACATTAAATATTGTGTACAAGCCAATTATGGTTTAATGCTATGTTTTTATTTCATATTATAATCATACAAAACAACACATTATCAGTCAATAACTGTCAAAATCAAACATGTCAGATAAATATGAACACACCAAGGGGAACTACACGTTACATTTAGATCCGGAAAATGATCCGGAATGTTTGTGAATATGTGCTTATTTATGGCATTTATGCTACATAAATAATATTTGTAGTTGTATTACAGCACAGAAATCTATGATCATATTCATAAGCACTAGATTCCGCAGTAAAATGAGTATAATCAATTCCTCTGCATATTGGATAATCCATACTCTCCTCTTGCACGCCCACATGGGTCAGTTTTTATTGACAGTTTACCTAAACAGTTTCCTGTAAAGGCCTCTAATAAAGGGCAAAGTACCTGTATGCATACTAACAGCTATAATAACACAATGAACATAATACCAGAACCAAAAACCAGCTTCCTGTTACAGGAGAGAGCAAGTCTAGAGTTTTTACTGTATTTTATTTTACCAGGAAGTCCTATTAAGATAAAATAATCTCTTTTATATGACAGAACTGACAGGCATTCAGATTTACATGTTAACATATTAACATTAAAATATATATTAAATACATATTACAATACTATAAATATGACAGACAAGTTATCCAAAACAGCTATTCTCAAGAAAAATAACTCATTCTCATTCCCTTCATTCTTTATGATGCAGACATAATTGTTTATGTAATTACACGATTAGTATATATCAGTTACATATTAGTTAGTTCCATAATATAATACTGTCTCAAATTACAGCCTGCATGTTTGACATTTTCTGTTTGTTTACACTACAAAAAACAAGCCACATTTAACTTCTTTGTACAAAATAAGACACATGTACACTACAGTTGCAAAGTCTGTCTCCATAATAATAATAATAATAATTATTATAATAATAATAACAATTATTATTATTATTATCATTATTATTATTATTATTATTATTATTGTTGTTGTTGTTGTTGTTGTTGTTGTTAACAAATGTATGTGAAAATTGCAATGTTGTATATGTCATTGGGGACCTAGCAGGGTTAAAGGACAGTTAAAGCCATTTAAGAGAGTGCTGTTTATTTCACTGTCTGGTTGATCATCCGTGTGGCGTTTTGTTTCCAAGCAACAACTCTGTACCGACTCGTTTAACCTTTCGGTCACTGACTGGATCTGAAGCTGTTGACTTTCAAGTCTATACAAATGACACTGTGTGGCAGCCAACAAGTCAATTACCGCATGTGGCAGTTCTTCAGGGGCCTGTCATTGGTGCAGTCATGCTTATGTGCTACTAACTGAGGTAACCTGACCGCTTAATATATTCCACGCAACCTCTGTTCACAGCCAGGCATGCTTTTTTATTATTGCTTTTACTAAAGTACTGCAACATTAACTGGTATATCTTTAATGTTGCTCTTAATTCTTACATTGTTCTTGTATCACAACTTCATGAACTCCAAAGGTTTAAATGTAGGCCTATACATGAGTTCCTAACTTAACAGAAAGTCTTAAAATGACTGGTTTTAAGACTGAAACTGATTCATTTCTTTATACCTTTTCCCCCTGTTTGCTACACTCATATTCTCTTGTTCTACAGTTTTATAATGTTTATCTGTTGTTATTGGTATCACTTTATTTTAAG
This sequence comes from Semaprochilodus insignis, assembly GCA_034552555.1. Taxonomy (NCBI): domain Eukaryota; kingdom Metazoa; phylum Chordata; class Actinopteri; order Characiformes; family Prochilodontidae; genus Semaprochilodus; species Semaprochilodus insignis. The sequence goes on along the minus strand of CM067490.1, from coordinate 14,851,702 downwards.
GAGCACATATCACTGACCAATGAATAAGACATGAATTAGTTCACTTTATCTGTTCCTTAAAATAAAGTCTTACCAGTGTTTTATATAATACCTTTAACGCAGTACAGGTAATCAGACTCTGCCCCCTTTATGGGAGCTGTTATATCACTACTACACCCAGTAAAAGCAGCTACAGTAACAAAGAAAAATACTTTTAATCCATTAGAGTTGTACTGAAAGTCATAGCAATAGCTGATCACGTCCCACTAACACTCTGAAATTAAGTTTAACATCTAGGCTAAGTAATGCTTTCACTACCAGCATGCACTCATCCTTGGTCTTTACCAGTTCTCTACATGTCTGAGAATAATTATGATTAAAGAAATCAGGGTTTCATTTTTACTGGTCACTACCCAAGCACTTTCTGAGGAGTCCCGTGCGTGAGTTCCTCAAGTGCCCATCCTAGGGCCGCTATTGATTCAGCGCAATTAAAAACAAATCGAAATGTGATTTATTTGGTCAGGAATCATTTCAATATAAAAAAAAAGAAACAAAGCCAGGGCCAGCAGAGACCCCATCAATAAACCACCCACCCCCTTTCCCTTCATCCATCCCTTTTTTCTCTCCCTCCCTCTTGTTCTATCCATTCCCAACAGAGGCAATCATTCTACAAGATGTCAATACAACCAGTCAAGCACAAAAAAAGACCAGGCGATTGAGATATTTTGATTTCTTTTCACTCCCCCTTCCTCCTTCGTACCTCTCCTTTTTCTCTTTTTTTCACACTTAATTAAGTCACCAAGAGGCTGTCAAGGATAATTTTCAAAGCACAGGACCCACTTGCGCTTGACATTTGATAATATTGCGCTCCATGCTGATTGAAATTGATTTTGGAGGCTTACTATAGCCAGGGCCTTTTGACAACTCCCAGCCTATAAACCCAAGGACAAGGGCCTCCGGTCGGCACAGCAACTCATATCCCTGCGAGTGATTGGAGGCTGGGAGGCCAGGCCAGGGAGGGGTGGCCAGGGGGCCGCGTGTGCCGTCCCGATCAGGGGTCATGGTTCTGGCAAACCCACAGTGTCTAATAAATCAGCAGCCCAAATAGCATCTCCCACTCTCTCTCTCTCTCTCTCTCTCACAGAGTCAGCCTTACTCAGGCTGCTCTGGGAAAACACTAAGTTTGTACGCTCACTAATGTTGCTAATGATTCATGCCATTATTATAGCATGTCTATGAGGAAGGGCCAATAATTAAAGCTCTTCACTCATCAGAGCTCAGATCTACCAGAGTTCAATCAATGGCCGAAGTCTCAGTATACAGCAGATATGCTAGCTTTTTAAAATATCAATGTAATAGGGCAATTCTGCATATGTAATAGAGGTGGCATAGAATGTAAAACTGCATTTACACTGTTATAGTAGAATAAAGAGGATTCTATACATAGACCCAACATACCATGAACCTCCATGAAACACTGTTGTTTCTCCTTCAAATACAAATCCTCCACTTATAAGAGAGGACGGTAAAACAGGCCAATTCCAAAATTCTAAGCTATTACATAACAAACTCATTAATATTTACACATCTGACATTTACACACAACAATAATCACAACAGAGAAACAGCAACAAAAATGGTGGACTATGTGGAAAATGGCAGACTATCTACTGTTCCAGGCTGTGAAGGTGATGTCAGCATGTTCATCTTTAAACAAAGCTGAAGTTGTTTCCTATTTGTCAGCTTGTTACCTGAATGTTCTATTTCACCTTAAATGCTGCAGTTTGTACAGACACCACATTGTAACTGCAGCACTGTTTAAAATGTAACGGAAAATTCACTAAACAAGTTGGTAAATAGAAACTTCAGCTCCCATCTTTAACAGGATCCCAGACAGCTTTAGATTAAAGTTGTTAGTTCGCACTGCACATTTCACTCCAGGCAGTTTGTTATTGTGGCAAGCTATCACAGGGCCTCTTTGTAAACCAGCCAATCAGAGCTCATCAGATTATTCATGAGCTCACCAAAAAAGGGAAAACGGCTCATTTCATGTTATGACCAAATCATAGAGCGTAAATAGGCATGTAAAACCTCATCAGGACATGTTTCACACCAACCAAAGTCACATACCTTCTGTGTAGAACATCAGAGAACAATTTAAAATACTCAATAAATCCATTCCTAGGCACGTGTAAGACCTGTGTTTTAGATTTTCAGCCTAATCCCCATCTGCTTCAGTACTGTACTGTTTTTCACAGACGCTCCTCTTCATGACATGTTTACCTGTATATCATCGCAGTCCAATAAAAAAACATGTATCTCCATTTTTGTAGATTTTTACTTGCTGCATCATTTGAACACAGCAGCTGCTGTTTACACTGTGTCATAATTACATGATGAATGGACCAACAGCAATGTCCCAAAGCTGCTTGGAGAGAGGTCTGGTTAAATTGGCTTACGTTAAATAAGATTTTTGCCCTCTCCTGTAAAATTGCCATTTTTGAGATATCGGTTTTCCTTTGGCCAGTGGCAATATGGTGAAAGAACAGAAAAACTCACAATGCACCAGAGTGGAACTTTGGTTTGTGTGAAATGCAGACATTTATAAAAGTGTTTACTGTGCTTGGATGGAACTGTTGCAATCATAGTAAAATTTCAAATAAACATAATCACACACACCTCCCTTCCAATCTGTATCGTTAATAGAGATAGGGAGAAAAAAATGAAACAGAAGCTGAAAACGAATGCAAGCTGAGTACTTAATTAGAGTTCATACTGAAAATGGTGAAGGACAAAACCAACAGAGGAAAAGCAGAACTAGAAATATAACACACGCCAACAGGAAACCAAAACAACAAGCAAACAAACAAAACAAAGAACAAACAATAATAAACACACTGAAAAGGGACCAACAAACACAACAGCAAACTAACAATGAGATTGGAAAGGAACAAGAAACACCTGGGAACAATGAGAGGTTTGGGCAACACATGACACACAGGTGAGGGCCAAGACAAAGGGGTGGAGCAAGGGAGGAGCAAACAACCGATGTAAAACAAAATCATGTTGCAGTGAAAAACAAAGGCACATGGCAGAGACATGGGGAAAACAAAGATGGAAACAGACAAAGACAAGGGGAGGGCAAGACAGGATGTGACACCATCTTTGCTGCTGTACATTTATGTGACATGCTTGTATCGTTCTCCTGTTTTCCACAGATATATGGGTTCTTTCTCACTGTTTCATGGTGTTTTAACTTGCTAAATAGATTGGTTTATGTCTTATTACACTTCAACAAGTACACTTAAAGAAACTAAGGCTTGTTTGACTTACAAACTAAAAGCAAGTCAACATTTTGATGTCTTTTGTCTACTGGTTTACGTATATTTTAGCAAATGAGAACCAATAACAAATAAATAAAGAGAATAGAAATGTTTCAGGTTTCCATCAGAGCTAATGAGGTCTGTGCATACTGACTCTGCTCTATTTGAATGGAATTGTGCGACTGAATTAAGGTCATAGAACAATTAATTTTTTGAATCTCTGGATTATTTGCTATTATTCATCTTGTTAAATCTGAGGTAATCCAAAGCCACTTCCAAAAAGCCAATATGCTTCTAATATTAGATGAAGTTGACTGTATTGTACAGATGCAGATAGAAATTAGGTTGAGAAAATGCTGGAGTATTCCTTTAAATAAATTCCTTCAAATTGTCTGTTAACGTAACAGTTGCTTGCTTTTTATTTCTGTTGGTCTATTCGGCATGAAATGTTCAGAATCTAAAGTACACCTGACAAGTATAAACAGGTTGTAGGTTATGAGGCTTTAGCTGCTCGTTAGATCAGTCGAATGATATCAATTAAAATTTTAAGAAAAAAAAAGGTTAGTGGTGATTGAAGTCCAACATTTCCTTCCTAATAGTACCGTTATGGCTGGTATTGTTGTAGGTTTGTTTTCGATGAAGAGGATGTATTGAAGTAGGCAGACTACGTTTTACAGCTTCCCAGGCCCCATTCTATTCACTCAGAGTGTTCAGTGGCAGATTTGTGTCTTGTTTCCTCTATTAAGCTCTCCCCAGCGACTGTTCCTGGTACATATTTTCTGCACCACTATTTGGGCCATCTGTGTTTGTTCAATTATAAACGCTGGCATTCTCCTGATCTTTTAGGGTTCTAACCCGCTTTTACTAATCGCGTTTTTCTGCCTCAGGCTACCAAAGACTCTAACGTTCGGTGACAAAATTGCTTAATTATTTGTCTTCCTTTCTAGTATTCACAAGTGACTTCCCCCCACCTCCCAGGCTTATTGCTTGTTAGCATGGCCTACATTAGGGGAACAAGATGTACAATACAAACTCCTCTGAAATGCCTTTGAGGTCGGACAGTCCAGCACACAAATCTCCAAACCTGTTTCTTCAAGAGTGTCAGTTTCAAAAATAAAGGAATAAACAGCGAGAACCCGAGCATTAGTGATTTTAGTGGGAGTGGTTGTAATTACTTGGTATAACAGCTGCTTTTATACACATAAAAGTACTACTGGATTGCACATATTCATCAAAATGTGATGAATCAAGTACATTGCCTAGACCAGTAAAGAAACAAACAGTGAAGATGTTCAGTCCTAATATCTTAGACTTCATACTTGATACATCAGAAGTATGTGAGGGTCAGTATGCTAAACTATGCTGGACCGCCTTGTTAAACCCAGAGGTTCCGAGGGTCTACAATGATTAAGTAAACTGGGAGGAGGCGCATCTTCAGCACTTGATCTCCAGTCATTGTCCTTACCCATCAGAGTGACACCATATTTACCAGCAGCCCATTACGTCAACAGCAAACACATAAAAGTGAATTGTAGTGAATAAATGGGTAAGGAAAGAGCGCTGTGCTCTCACATTTAATATAGCTGAGAAAATAACAGTTTAATAACTTACTGCTTTACTTACTTACCACTCAGCTACATCACATGGCCAAAATACCATATATTACATTACACCTGTGCATGATTTAAACTGAGGGTAAACTGTAATGTGCTATCCCAGAGCAAGATATCCATCCGCACAAGTCAAAAACACAATCAAGGTAATTTGCACAGTTTGGACCGGTTTGTGTGGGCAAATCTAGAGAGAAAACTCAGATTTAAAAAAAGATCAATCAAGTTCAGAAGAAGTGTGACAAAGATAGATAGATAGATAGATAGATAGATAGATAGATAGATAGATAGATAGATAGATAGATACACAGATAGAGAGGCAGAGAGAGAGAGATAGAGAGACAGAGAGCAAAAACGGGGCAAAAAAAGAAAGGAAGAGAGAGAGTGTGAGAGAAAGAGAGAGAGAGAGAGAGAGAGAGAGGGTGGGGGACAGTGAGAGAGGGTGGGACAGAGACAGAACTGTCCAGCACTATTAACCTCTGGCCCTCGCGTCCTTCCAGACATCACCACTGTAGTAATTAGGGACTCAATCCTTCTCGCATGTATCACTTACACTGCCATGTCAGTCAATAGAGCCGTGACAGATTCATTAAGCTGCTGCCCTGCAGCTCCGCCAGCCAAACGGCTCCATAAACTACTTCCAACAGCAGCACAGCACAAATTGGAGAGGAACGGGGTGGGCTGGGGTTTGGAGTGGGCTGGGATCTGGTGTGGGCTGGGATTTGGGCTGGTTGATGGTAGACAAGAAAAAAAATGCTTGAGTGACAATTAGCATTGATCAGTGGCAAGGAAAGGGTGTGATCCCTTGTCATTGAGTGTGTGTTTTTCGGTGACTGATCAATGCTAATTGTCACTCTCGTGACAATTAGCATGCCTGCAGGGTTGACAGGCTGGTGGGACCACCTTCCAGGCTACAGTTAGACAAATGCACATGCTGGTTTGTTTTTATACCTAATCAGGACACAAGATCATGACTGAACTTTGGAGGTGCAAAACTTCTTCTAGTAGAAATAGAAACAGAACAATAGAAATTTTAAAAATGACTTTCATTAAACTGCAATAATATCCTATTACATTAACATGCTTTCTAAATTAAGAAGGTTCCACGTCCTGCAAAGTTATGGTTTGGGAGATACAGCAGTGATGGTATATACAACTGAAAAAGTGTGGCTCCTGAAGAAAATGCAAGTGGTTGCTAGGGTGTTGCTATGAGGTTGCTATCATGTTCCAAGTGATTGCTAGGTGATTGCTAAGGTATTCTTGTTGGTTAAGTACCAAATGTATGGCATACCAAATGGCTGCTAGGGAGTTGCTAAGAGGTTGCTATGGTTACTTGGGATAAGTTGTTGCTAGGGTGTTGCTATGGTATTTCAATTGGTTGCTAGGGTATTTCTAGGCAGTGGCTATGTTATTCTTGCTTCCATGCCGTTTTTCTTTGGTATTCCTGTTGGTTGCTAAGGTGTTGCTAGGCAGTTGCTATGGTATCCCAGACAGAGACACCATGTGCAGGACAGTTCCGGGATGGCTTTCGTTTAGTTTTTACATCCTCTTTTTCTACTGTGCCTTGTGAAAAATGAAAACCTTTGCATTCTATCTTGTCTTATTGTAGCCTCGATTATATTGTAGGTGTTGATTACTGACCACATTGTGAGTGAAATATGTCAATTAACAGTCTTGGATACTGAATAAATTTATAGCCTGCACAGCCCCCTTGGCCTCCCACCCTGGTTTTGGTATAATTTCCCTGGTAATAAAACCCTCATCCCAGTACAGATTATAGCTACTTTCTGATTTAGAATGCACTTGAATGCGCTCAACATTTCTTTGGCTTCGGGTGGAATAGGTTAAGGTTAGGTATTGCTAATTTAAGTATTTGGCTATGATGTCTTTCTTTTGGTAAGAATAAATTTGCAGTTGGCTGAGATAACTGTAACAAAGTTACTAAATGATTTGGAATGCTGGTAATTAATTTTTATTGTATTTTTTTTGAGTACACAGTAATATTCATACTATTTTTTAGCATATCCACTTAAAATGAGTATTTATTACGAGAGAGCAGTCATGATCCTGGAGGGTTGCAGTGTTCTTGCATGAAGTCGCCTGAAGTACAAACTCTGAAGGATGTTCCTAGGCTGTTGCTGTGGTATTCCTGTTGGTTGCTAGGGTGTTGCTAGGCAGTTGCTATGGTTTCACATGGTGATGCAATGGTTTTCCTGATGGTTGCTTAGGGGATTGCATCCCAGGTAGTTGCAAGGGTGCTGCAAAGCTGTTGCTATGGTGTTCCCAGGCTGTTGCAACAATGTACCACATAGTAGCTAACGTGTTTCTAGGTGGTTGTTATGGTATGTCACAATGGTTAATAGAGTGTTGGTAGTGGAGTTCTATAACATTGAAATAATCTGAGTTCACCCCTTTTCATTCCTATGGAAATAATAGCCTTCCTGTATGTAGAGTGTACATGCTATTATCTCTATGCAGCAGAGTATTATCTCAGTTATCTCAATATGCCCCATATGTATTTCATAGAAGTATTTATATGGATTAATCATTTTCTGAGCCTGAACTTCAGTATTTAAAAAGAAATGTTGTTTTGTTCAGTTTCAGTTGCGCAGGGTTACCATCGCAGTGACGTTGAATGTCGGCCTCATTAATTTCTTGGCTTTTGTTTACATCCCTGTTCTCTCTTTATCACACACACTTACACACACAGCAGTGGTGTATTAATTTTACCAAACACTGACAAACACGCTGCTTTAATTATAGATGAGTTTTTCTTGATGCCGCTGCACTGATTACTCCTTCTTAATTAGTCAATTCTTTACCTCATACACAATGTGCAATTAAACACAACAAGTTATTACCTCTGTCAGCCAGACCATTAGCAGTGTGTGTGTGTGCGCTTGCATGTCTGTGCCAGCAGGCACACGTTTAGTTCTGAACGCAGCACACCACGCAGCTCCATTCTGCTTTAAACACAAATTCGAAGAGCTGAGCTGCAAGAGTATATCATGTATCTATCATGACTCCCTTGTGACAAACTGTAAGGAAAAACAAAATAAAAGTAGTTTGCCATCACGCTGTAAATAGGACCAACAATTCATTTGATGGCGAATAAAAGCAGGCATTAATTGCAGCTGCTCGCAGAGCAGCACGCAAACAGCTCCAAAATTAAAATTGAGCTCGGAATGGGTTTGAACGGCAGCTTGGCTCAGGCAGGTACGACGCTGGCGCGCCGTTTTGGAAACAGCGAGGCGCAGATTGTCCAGGAGGCCCCTGTCGATTGCTATTATAATTATTCACCACCTTTTAGTTGATTAACTTCTAATTGCTCCTCGGTTTTGTAACACTCCCACTCTGGTCATTATAGTTATTGCCTGCCATAATTACCGGTAATGTTCTTTTCAAGACACACTCATGATAATTGCCTGTAGAGCAGTTGTTTTTGGAGGGTGTCGCTGTGCCTGGATCCTAAGGCCCTACTACAGTCCAAAGCGGTGCATTCTATGTAATTATAAGCGAGTAGGGGAGAGCGAAAGAAAACTTAATGCACAGCCCAAAGAAGCAGATTTGGGGGGGTCTATTGTCAGAAATTAAACAGAATATACATAACTATGTTTTCCTTGGTGTATAATTACCTGCAACTACAAATAGTTGTTTTCTCATTAGCTCAGTATGAGCCTTCATACCTACATAAAAGCTGCTCCTTCTCCAGCGGGGACTGCCATGTAGAGCTTCCACGTTTCTACATTAGCCCAGAATGGACATTCATGTTTTTACTCTGAAGCAGGAGCTTGAATTTGGTGGCGACATTACACCGGCTGGAAGAGACTGAAAAAAGAAGAATCCTTTTTGAAATGTTCTACCACAGTGCATATTTATTGCCAGCTAAAAGTCCAGGTAGGATTATTACTGCTTATCCTAAATAAAACTATGAGGCTAAAGTCAGCATTTTATTCACCAGCTTGTTACAAATTTTCCATTCCACCGTGATGCAGCAATTACATTCCAGTGCTGGCATTGAGCTGTTTATTCACTAGCTTCATGTTAGAATGTTCCTGTTCCACTTTAAGTAGTGCAGCATTTACATTCTGGCACTGGCATTCAGGTTCTTATTCGCCAGCTTCTTGTTCGGATTTTCCCGTTACACCTCAATTCATGGGGAAGCAGTCATTACTGAACTAGCATTAAGAACACAATAAAACATTTGAAACATTGAAGCACTGAGTTACTAGGCTGTACTAATAAAAAGAGCATGCTAGGTAGAACTGCTCAATGGATAGGATAAATAGCTAGAACACCAGTTCTGTGTTGTAGGAAGTTTAAAAACCTACATTTTGGCAGAGGGTCAAACAGGTTGCTTAGCACAAAAACACTAAAAAGTAAGGGAGGATCTCACCATTAAAGAAAAGAAAACATGAAGAAGTTGAATGAAATCAAAAACTGAAATCGAGGCAACGTAGGGAAGAGAGGGTTGAGAGGTCAGTAGGTTGCCCTACACAACTTTCTTGCTAGAGGTTACACACTACTTCTTTAATCCTCTTGTATCCTCACTGCCCTGATATCTGTGAGCTTATTCAACAATAGGACTGATATTGCTCTAGAGTCTGATATTGCTCTAGAGTTTGCCAGGTCAAAGCAAAAGCCTCGCCGGTCAAACAGGGATTCCAATTTGTACAAACTCCGGAATAATTCAGTAGTCGAGAGGTAAACATTCAGTGTTTTAATGTGAAATCGTTCATTTGCAGAGGAGCTTACTGACTGATTTCCTGTGCCTAAAACAGGACAGCAAAATATTCCTCAAAGAAAACATCAACACTCCAGACAACATGTCTAGGTTCACTGGTGGGTTTTTTTTTGGACAGTAAATAAAATTTCTGTGTTTATATTGTAGACATGGTGAGCCCTGGTTCCCATCACCACCACTGTAAAGAGCCTTTTTTTGGAAACAAAATGGTCCTTCTATTGTTACAAGCTTCACAATAGCGGAACTCATTTTGGTAAGCTCTCATCTGTTACCAACTCACCTTCTTATTAAGGAATGTCTCAAAACAGTGACTTGAATATTCATATAAACTTTGCATTCTTATTTTGTTTCTGTCCCACTGTTTTTTGAGTATGTTGTCAAATTCAGAATTAGTTTATATTCACAAAATACAATCAGCCAAAATGAGAACCCATTTTTTGTGCTTTTGTCAGTTAAATAAGCATTCAAGAGAATCAACTTATCACAGATTTATTGCATTTTACAGAATGCCCCAACTTTCAGGAAATGTAGTTTGTGCATGTGAATAGTATAGCAAAATGACTTTCCGACAAGTTGATCTGGTGCAGCAGCATGATAAACTGCTGTTTGGAAACACGACAGATTAATAGATGGTTCATCACATTATATTAGGGCATGTCATTAGAAATGCTGCTGAGTGCCACTACATGCTACTCTATTAGATTACAGCAGATCAAATATAAGTCAGATCACTAAATGTGCATTTTTATCTTGGGACACACATTTTTCCTTCTGTTAAAAGCCCTGTGTGAACTGAAAGCCGGCTTAAATAGCATTTTTTCCAACTAAACTTGCTTGCTTGCTTTGGAGAACGCTAAGAGGGGCCCTTTTAAACTTCATAATCACTTTCGCTCTATGTCCGCTTCTGGATAATGTTACTTGTGCAAAGCTTGACCAAAGCCCCCCAGCCTGCCCCACCGAGTCGCTATCCAGACCATTAGAGATATTGCCAGGGCTGGGAACTCTGCATGTTAAATCACTTAATCAAAGGCAATGGGTCGAAAATCTTGTTTTGAGTTCTTTTATTTGTTTCGTTCCTGCAGATAAAGGCGGAGCAAGAAAAAAAAGCACATTACCACTTTGCCCCAATAGCACATGCATTATCTCCTAAGCAGCTGCAAAAAGCCTATCATCGGGGTTGATCCCTCTGGGTACAGGGCGACTGTTTTCACCGATCATCCATTCAAACGCCCCACTCATCCTGTGCCGCTCCCCGCTGTCCCTGTGCGGCCCCCATCGCCTGCTCTGTCACTTCACCTTGGCGTGAATGAATAGACCCTTTTAAGCTCTAACACCTGTGTTGTAATTCTAAAGTGTCAAACAGGTGCATAATACTGCTACCAGCTCGCCTTAATAAAGATGTTGTAGAGGTAGAGTTTCTAACAGAGAGAATGCCCAGGAGCCAGGACATTCACCATTACTGCATCACAGCTCCAGAGCTGTCTGAAACACTCTCTCCATATTAAAGTGTGCAGCCCTGCCGTCACAGTGCGGTAAACTCAGTACATACTCACCACAACCGCACATCTGATTTACACCACAGAGACTGAGAGATGTTTGCTGCATCTAAAGTGTCTTATTGTTAAAGTTATAGGTGGACGTTTTACATGCTGTACAGTGAAACAGCAATTATTCATTTCAGGAGACTTTTCAGCAGAGATTAGATGATAATGCATCTATATAAGGAAGAGACCTGTAGCTTAATCGGACTCCTAACAACCGCCAAAACCGTCTCCATCATATAAACTTTCGTCTTTGAGAGAGAGGGGAACATCCAGCTCCACTCTTGCTTCAGGTCTGAAAACATCCACAGGTGTTTCTCTCCATCCTTCCACTGTGAGAAGACAATTCATCATTATGAATCTGAACAGATGTGCAGCTGTTCAAGAAGCTTCTCACACATCAAACAAAGAAGCTGCTGGTGTTCTCAGAACAATGGAGTGACCAGCCCAGAGTCCAGACTTCATCATCACTGAATGTGTTTGGGGTTATTTAAGACAAAACATTGGAGAACTTTGGTGTCTCTTTGAGGAACTGAAAGTGAGTGTACTGAAAAGAATGGAAGGTGTAATAAAGGTAATGAGTGGACACACTAAACACTCAAACACCAGACATTCTATTTAGTGGTTGAGGCTTCTGTGAAACTTTCTGTGAAATATGCTTTTTGCTGTTTTCCTAGCACTAAAAAACAGGTATTTAAAGGTGCCGTAGAATGTGAAACTGTATTTATGTTGTCATACACTGTTGTTTCTTCTTCAAATATAAATCCTGAATTTACAAAAGAGGTCGGAAAATGGGCTGATTGTAATATCCTAAACTGTATCATAAGAGACTTATTAATATTTACAGTCCCTAAATTCATTAACAACCACATCGGAGCAACAGCAATGGAAAAAAAAGGGTAGGTGGAAAAACCTCCCCTTGACACATACGTTGTGTCAACGATACATTGTTGATGTTCATCTTTAAACGAGGAAGTTGCTTCCTATTTGCAACCTTTTTAATTTAATGTTCCGTTCCACCTTACAGCTTGTACAGCTGCCAGAGTGTAACTGTGGCCCCATTTCATTCACAAAACTGCTGGTGACAAGCTGGTGAATAGATCCTTCAGCTCATCACATCTTTAACAGGATCTCAGACAACTTTAAATCAGAGTCTGCACATTTTACCTTTATTAGCATCACAGCCCCAACAGCAATGTGTAAGTAGCAGCCATGCTGTGTGAGTGGAGCACTGTGTGTTGGTTGAAGCAGATCACCTTAAACTGAAAGCTTCATAGTGAGGAACAGCTTGAATGTATTGTGTGTTAATGTCTAGATGGAAAGAGAGTAGCTAGTACAGGTAACGTTTGCTACTAGCAACTGCAAGTAAAAAAGGAAAAAAACGTTTCGTTATATTCTAAGGTCAATCACAGAGTGTAAATGTAAAAGTACATCTGGGTATTTTTCACCCCAACCAAGGTCACATACCTTCTATAAAGAACTAAATGAACTATGAAAAATCTAAATTGTTTAAATACTGAAAAATCAGTTCTATGGCACTTTTAAACAGGCTGCCAGTTCTAGGCCTGAGAACAAAAACATTTAATGTTCAGATAAAGTGAAATCAAAAAGCAGATGTTTTACAACCTGAATGATAAGTCAATAAACTATAATAAGATTGAATAAGTAATAACTGCTTGCAGATGAAGTCCACCAGAGCAATGTGATAGCTTAAGATCCTTTAGGCTAAATAGGGAAAGCTTGACTTACTGAAAGAGAAAAACTCTTAATTATGAAAAGTAAAAGAATGCTGCATCTTTGCGGAGATTTTAGACACTAATGCATTTGGCAGACGATGGATAATCTTTGACCTCTTTAAGACTTTTGGTGTAATTTCATGATTGGAAAGACTGAGAGAAAGAAGATTTACTCGTTTTTGACCTATAAGAGAGAAGGTACTTTCTTTATAACAGACCACCAAGCTCTAATATCTTCTTTCTCTCTTTCGTCTGGCTCCCCCAATGCAAACGCCAGCCATCCATCCACTGAAAGCTTCAAATCTTCCACAAGAAGTGCTCAAAGTCGCTCAAGCACAAGAACAAGAGTGGCAAAAGCCGTTCTCCCTCATTTTTTAATAGAAAAAATGCCCAAAACACCCCAAAAGTAAAAAATCCTCTGAGCCAAATCTTCAAAAACCACAGCACGGATGTTTAAAAAGGAAAGTGAAATCAAATAAAACTTTAATCTTCTTATAGACAGCACAAACACCCTTCTAAATCTTCATCAGGGAATGTCTGTGTCATTACATTTAATTCATAAAGGGCGGCTCTAATGCCGTTATCCGTCTCACGCAAATAACTTGTTTATTTGTTTTTGCTCAACTTCAGTTCAGCGGACTTTAGGGGGGCGATCGTAAGCCGAGCCTTTGGGAGTGTGCTCACTCTGGCTTTTAAAGTTTAAGAGGGGATGTCATAACGGCAGACAGATAAAAAAAAAATTAATTTGATATATATTTCGGTAAGACGATTTCCCACTGGGAGTAAAGTCGCAGGCATCTGCCAAGCTGTTTGGCTCATTAGGGGAAGTTAGTGCACTTCTCTAATTGAGGGCTAAGTTCATAACTTGGCCTCCTTTGTTAACATCACTCTGGGGTTTTGTCTAGATGGTCCCTCAGAAATGCTTTTCTTTTCTTCTTCTTTTTTTTATGTATCTGATAACTGATCAATCACACGGAATCAGTGATATTAGTAACGTGCATATTTTATCATGTAAAGAATCGGGTTGACAGCCTGGCTGTCTAAAGGCAGCATTAATCTCGACTGCGGGTAAAGGAAGGAGGAAGTGCAGCACTCAGTGATGTATTGTGAATCCCACAGATTAATTTCAAAAGGATTTGACAGCAAACTGAAATATAAAACACTGCTTATCTGTGACACTAATGCTAAAATTAATTAACAAATATAATTAAAAAGTAATTTTCAGGGAAGCTCTTTTGCCATCCTAACTCCAATATCTGAACTCTGTCAATCTGTCAATGCAATATCGGTGTTAATATATATATATATATATATATATTTGCCATGTTTTGCTTCTAACACATACTTTGAACACTATTGTTACCTACTTATCCTTCTTATTTTTCTGCCTGATTTTTTTTCATGTTTTTGAATGTTCAGACTGATCAGGAATGGTGTGGTTGTATGCAGCTTTTTGAACAGACGTATAATTTTCATGGAATGATGATTGAGATCCTTATTAGCCACCTAGGTACCCTAGATACCCCAGCCAACAATACAAAATACCTAGCAACCACTTAGAAAACCTTAGCTGCCACATAGTGACACCCTGACATGCATCTGGAATATCATAGCAACCACCAACAACACCCTATTAACCATCTAGGATAACATTGCAACAGCTTAGCAACCTCTGGGAAAACCACAGCAACTGAATTTGATCAGTCACATGAAAATGTGAAACAAACACAAGAACTTCAAAACCCAAGAAGTCAAGAAGGACAGAGGGCATTTTTGGACAGTGGGGCACTGAGGAACGCTGACCGTAACTGATGTAGCTTGCATTAGTCACATCTGTCACATTGAGGATAAAAGCTTTCTTCAGGCTTCATTTTATCACTTACGAGCCATGGTGCTCATTTCAGCGTAAGAAGCATGCGTGGTGGTGGTGTGTTAGTGTGTGTTAAACTGGTGCGAGTGGATCAATCACAACAGTGTTGCTGGAGTTTTTTTTAACACTGTGTCCACTCACTGTCCACTCTGTTAGGCACTCGTGCTGGTCCACCTTACAGTTGTAAAGGAAGAGATGATATCTCATCTGCTACTGCACAGTTTGTGTTGGTCATCCTCTAAGCCTTCTTCAGTGGTCGCAGGATGCTGCCCACAGGATGCTGTCAGTTGGCATTGCTATGTCTGAGCCACCAGCATGTGTCCACAGGATGCTTTTGGGGGATATTTTTGAGAAAGATCCACCACCCAAATAATACCTGCTCTGTGGTGGTCCTGTGGGGGTCCTGACCACTGGGTAACAAAATATGTAGATAAACAGATGAACTATAGTCTGTTTTGTAGATAAAAAAGCATGCGTTAGTGAGATCACAAAAACAATTACCTTAAACCAGGCTTAATTTAATACATGGACAGCATAGACTTGGAAGGGAATGGTCCGGTAAACATCTTTTGAACTGATTAATGAGGAATTTTCAGGTTCTATGCGATAAACAATTCTAAATTGATTTTTCCCCAACACTGAGAAGTCACTCTGTAACAGAGTGAGGATAGTGCATCTGTAGTAATAAATTATAAGAGTACAATTGGCTTGGTAATGATAACAGTATGAATAATAAGCTGAAAGCTATAAGACTGGGAATAAACAGGAATGACGGGAGGAAAATAAAGAGGCACTTTCATACTCAGTACTTTAATGCAGGACATGGATTGCTTATGAATATTGAAACTGAGCCCTGCAAACTGCCTGCATACATTGAGAGTCTAAAAGCTTTTTCCTGGGCTGCGGTTGACGCACCAGGGCCTGCTGAATGGGCCACCGTACAATTAACGGCAGGGCCCCATCTGTCCCGACCTGCGGCTCAATTTGATTGTAGCTTGCTCTCCATTGTGCCTTTATATCTCTGAGAGATCCCCCTCCTCTTTCTTTTGAATGCAGAAGAGTGGCGTTGCGTGTATTAGCGGCAGGCTGGAGTACTAGCATGGCTCTTTGATTTTAGCTCTGAGAGAGGAGCTAAAGCAGAGAGCGGCAGGAGCATGGCGATGGAGGGAGAATAAGAGGCCGTGTATGAAACGAGTGTGGGCTGTCTGCTGCAGAGTGTGTTAACATGACAATAGCTTTCATCTCATCACAGACCTCAGGACACGCGCACATCCAAAAACCCCAACTCTGGAGTATTCACCTCTGACCAGACAGTGGACAGAAGGAGGGTATTTTTCCGCTTGTACCTGGAATTGAAGACAAAATATGAATAATAAAATGATACATTTACAACTTAGTCATGATATGCACACAGTAAGAGTGTAAACATTCATTATTACTCATATCCATCTTCCATTCGACTCAGTTAGCAAGCGCAGAAATGGAAAATGAACGTTTGATTTAATCCAAAATCATGGACAAAACAGGAAATAAGTATTAGGAAAATGAGTAAGCCGTAATTCCATGCAGCCTAGTTATTTGTTATTACTCGTTTACTCCAGCTATCATTCATCTCATTTACTGATTATGCAGGAGGCCAATGATAATTCACAGGAATGCAGTTGTACAGTAAAAATCCTGTTTGCTAATATTGAAATAAACACAGGCAGAAGTGAAATGTTTTAAAAATAGACACAGTTTAGTAATATTCATTATCATTAATTTATTACTATTACCCATCTTTCATTTTTATCAATGTTTGAGCATGCAAGTGACCAATGAAAATTAGTTTTAGTGAGAAATCTAGGGAAATCAATATCATAAACTAAGTAACGCATACAGTATGTGCAAATATTTACAGATATTTGTTATTATCCCTTTATTACTCAAACCTATTCAACATCTTTATCAGCAACTCAGTTACTTAGAACACTGATGGCCAAAGAAACCCCCAGAAATTTTACAAGCAAAAACAAAAAATGGAAAACAAGTAATGCATACAGTTTGCTTAATATTTGTTATTATGTTGATCTATCTATAATTTATTTATTTCTGAGCAGGTAGGTTGCTGATGAAACATCCCATAAATGTCATTTTACAGCAACAAATTTCAATTTGCTTATAGATGTGTTATAAACACAGGCAAAAATAAAAATATGCAAATAATTCATATGTGCTAGATTATGCTGGATATATTTATTATTATTTAATTACTACTTATTTCCAGCAAGTGTGTAAAGTGTAAATTGGAAATTAAAGTTTGACTTGATAAGAAAACCATGGACAAAATAGGAAACACGTATAAGAAAATAAGGGATACATTTCATATGTGCTAAATATTAATTATTACTCATTTATTACTTAGCTCTATCTATCATTTTCTCATTTACCAAGCAATACAAATTCCCAGAAAGTCACAAAATTGCAGTTTGCCAATAGTTTGCAGTTTGGTAATAGGGCATCAGAAACATTCACAGAAATGTAATTTTACAGGAAGAAAATTAACACAGGCAAAAGTGAAAAAAGAGGGGAATAAGTATATTCATATGCCATGTAATGTATTCAAAACATATGCATCTGTTCCTGGCAAAGACCATCTGTTTCGAGTGGTCCTGCATTATCGACTTAAAGTCGCTAAAATGTGAAAATTGAAAGTTGAGCGAGAAAAGGCCTTGAGCTCACAAGGCAAATGACGTTTTTGATTGTGCTGTCTGCTTTGTGTCTGGCTCCAACCAGGTCCATGAATTTGCGCTTCCTCTTTTTACATATGCAAAGTTGGGGTGCCAAAGCTCATCCCCCAGCATGCAGCCCCCTCTAAAAAAAAAGAGGAAAGATTTCTTTTCCCACTGACAAGCCGAGGACAGCTTACAAAAAGGCACGGGAAAACATGTCCCTGTGCATTTGAATCTGATTCATTGGACAGCTTCTTCAAATTAATTCCCTGAGTCGGCCAGATTGCTTTACAGCTATGTCATATTCCCTTGAATGGCAAAGCCCATTGATGCAAATGGAGGGTGACAGCCACCCCGAAAACCCATTGCTTGATGTGGCGGGCCAAAATGATGGGGGTCATAGCAAGTGTTATTACACCGGGCCAACACAATATCAGGGAAAAGCGCCCCACTGTGTTTTTATCCATAATTTAGATTGCAGGCTTACGGTAGACGCCGCACTGCTGAATGCCAGAAAACAGATCATCCGCTACACATGGAGATTTCTATAGTTGTATGTTGGTGGGATGCAGGGAACATGGCAGCATGACAAAAGGCTAAACTGTATGTCGACCTGATCCAAAAGCCGTTGGTACTCTGAGTGAAAAGTTGCAGCATAGGTCAGACCAACATGGAGAAACTAATACGCACCAATCCTGATTTTTATGATACATGCTGATGTTTTGGGCTGCCTGTTTTTATTTCGATAAGTTCCACAGGAACAGGCAACAAACACAATGATTATTTGCTGTTTACTTGAAACACTGATATGAAAGACATTGGCAGAGCTAACACATAAGCTGAGCAGACCAATGTACAAAGGTGCACAAAAGAGTATGTGCATGGTGCCATTAACTCTGAATTACCAAAATAAAAAAAAATAAAAGTGAGTAAATATCAGCTGATCATCAATTGCAAGCATGAAGCAGTCTTGATTTGGCATTTAATCATGATTCATATGTGTGATGGGCAACAGTATGCTGGCAGAGATGACTGGAATATCTCATTAATATCTTTTGTAGCCCTTTAGTTCACTGGTGCTCAGTAATGCAGTCAACACTACAGCAAACTAGATACTGCGAACAGAATGGTATGGCCTTGTCTTTTACATTCTCTCAAATCGCTGTCTTATGCTTACATATTCAATTAAATGCCCTAAGAAGTTCTGGCAGAAGTCCTGTATCTTTGACCACAGAGCACTAAGCAATAGCCACGAACAGACAAAGAGAGAAAGAGACAAATCAATCGATAGACCCAATCAGAATCTCCATTTCAGCTGGGAGGCTGGACATTTCCCAAACAATAAAACCTTCATGAGTTGGTGTTCAGTGATCTGGTTAACATGTTTTTACTGTGATACATGAGCTAGTCATGGTCACAGTGTGCGAATTTCCTGAATGTCAGTTTGATTATTCCATACTGCTACATTACTAAACTAATTTTCAGATCTTCTGTGTTTGGTATGGAGCTATTAGACCTTTTCTTTAGTTTGACATTCAGGTCCACACCAAAAAGCTAAATTCATGAGGGGATTCACCACCAGAGCTTCTTTCCTCGGTGCACATCAAATTTGTACTGTCTGCACAGTCTGCTAGCTTTAATAGTTTACTCTTCACAGATGTTCATATCATTCCTACAGCTCAAGCTGCTGTTAATGCTGACAAGCAGTAAAGCGAAGAGAGGGCTGTGACTTTTGCACAGAGTGCATTTTTGGGCAAATATCAATGACTTGGCTGTTTACATATAAACTGACAAACCTATCATCAGGAAGGAGATATCAAGGAAAGTTTATTATTATTGCTTTGATTGTGATACATGTTCTTCTCTTTGTTATTTTCATCGTGGGGAATATAAGAGTAACAGAGTGCTTACTTACATGCAAAATTAATGAAGACTTTAGAAAATGAACTGGTACAAGAACAGCATGATGCTCTTCAGAGATGTTAGCTAGCAGGTTAGTAAGCAAAAGAGATATTAGTTAGCACAAAGGGGTCATGTGAATGCCCTCAAATGCTGCACAGCCAATAAGGGAAACATCAGCAAGACTCTAGTTCATTCAAATCATTCGTCAGTCTCCTATAGCAGTGGTTCTTCACTTGAGGGTCATGACTGTCAAAACATTTTTTCAAACAATCATTTCATTTCATTTCATTGGTGAAAGTTGGCCAACACAGTGTGTAAACAGTAATAGTAATAGTCAGTTTTAACAGCACATTACTCCGTGATCTAATGAGGTGGCCAAGTGTGGGGATGCTTCACTGCTTCAGAGTTCGGGTGACATGACATAATTGAAATTCCTGAATTCCTAAAGATTTTGTAAGGGAACATCCAGTCATCAGTCTATGATCTATAACTCAAGCACAATTGGGTTATGCAGCAAGACAATAATCAGAAGCACAAGATGCAAGTTCATCTCTGAATGGCTCAAATAAAAGGCTTTGTAGTGGCCTAGCCAAAGTTGTGGCCTGAACCCATTTAAAAAGTGGCTGAATTTAAGGAATTCTGTCCAGAAGAGTGGGCTTCTACAATGGTGAGAGATTGAGTTCTAAAAGTTGCCAAACCAATTATTATGGCATGATATTTCACATTTTCACATTTCACATCAGTAAATTAATTTTAAAGACTGTGCTTTGTGTTTCTTATATTACATTTTGCATGAGGATTTGAAACCATTTAGTGTGACAAATATGCAAATTCAGAAGAACACAGAATGGAACAAACACTTTTTCACAGTATTGTGACTAAATGACGAATAGAATAAAGTGCCAAAAATAAGAAACTTTGCAGAGAAAGTAGAATGCACTGTTTCAAAGTTTTCCATCCTCTCAGTTGCCAGTTTAAATAACACAGCTTCCAAAGAACTCACAGTTTACTTTTAGTAACTTCAAAACTTAATACGTTTTATGAAATGATCTCTTTTTCATTGATAAGTGGGGATAAAACTTTTTCAAAAAAATACCTACAACCTCATTAAGAAAAACTTGGGAGATTTGCTACAAAAGCAGCACGCAGGAAAGGTTCAGTCCTAGGAGTAAAGATGGCTTGAGGATCACAGTTTGAAGAAATTACTGTATGTTTTCCTAAAGAAAAGAAAAGAATTGGGATATTTTGTCCTTTCATCATTAAAAGATTCAAGGAATCTGGGGGAGGTTGAATGCGTAAAGGGCGCAAGCCTAATCTGAATCCCTCAGACAGCACCACACCAACAACCCTCTTTAATCAATAAGCCATAGACCACAGGGGCTCAGGATTAAATGCTTATCAAGCACTACAATACGCAGTTACATCCATAAACACCAGTTAAAACTTTACTGTCCTGAAAGAAAGCCCTAAGATAGGAGCGTCGTCCGCTTCTTTGGACTTGGAGGCACCTGAAATGGACCATCATGCAGTGGAAAGACATGTTGCAAACATATTGACGAGTCCTTTTTGGAAGAAATGGACACTGTGTGCTTTGGGCCAAAGACAAAAAGGTCCACCCAGACTTACCAGACTTACCAGCAACAAGCCCAAAAGCCAGGGTCTGTCATGATATGGGGTCAATGTGTTGGTGCGGTTGGCAAGGGTAACATACACTTGTGTGATGCACCATTAATGGTGAAAAATAGAGAGAGATTTTGGAGCAACATATACTACTTTAAGATGATGTCTTTTTAAGATGTCCAGGGACATCCTACATATTTCAACAGGACAGGGCAAAGGCTCACTCTGCAGACATTACAAAGACATGGCTGTGGAAGAGGAGGTTGAGGGTGCTGGACTGATCTGCCTCGTCTTCAGTAGACAACGCGTGGTGGATTTTAAAGCATAAAAAGAGCTTGTACTGTTGTGCCCCTTGTTTGCATATTTATTTATTTATTTATTTATAACATATCAAATTATTTTGAAAGGACAATATAATCCATGCATCAAAAGATCAAATAATGTGCT
Source organism: Semaprochilodus insignis (assembly GCA_034552555.1). NCBI lineage: Eukaryota > Metazoa > Chordata > Actinopteri > Characiformes > Prochilodontidae > Semaprochilodus > Semaprochilodus insignis. Next base: position 14,830,219 of record CM067490.1, on the reverse strand, counting down.
GTTGTATTGTTTTTAATGTAATACAGCTCAAAATCATTTACAAATCAGTTTCCAGTCTTCATTATAATTTAACATACCATCCCAATTGATTTGGAGCTGTGTGAGATTTGGAGTTGTGAAAATAAGGTAAATACTGCACATAATTATAACACCATAATTAGATTAACAAGAATGGGAGCTAGCAGGACCAGCAGTGATCCTGCCCACACAGCTGTTTAAACACCAGTTTTCCTCTGCCTACAGCTGCCGATAATAAGATACACTATTACACATGTTGTGTCTGACATGTGGGAGAGAAAAAACAAAACTCATTTCTCTGAGGATGAAAGGAAACAATTAAAAGGAAGACAGTGAAGTGCTTCTAATGTTCCCTCTCCCTCGCAGACTGATGTCTTTCAGTCATTTACAAAGTAAGACAGAATCTGCAGATGGAGCTAACCAAATATCCTTCTTGTGCTTCCTTTACAAGCCAATGCCTTAAAAATGGTTTCCAGAACCAATAACTACAGGGGGACTTTGACGCCTGTACGACTCTGTCACTTCCACACAGAGAGACGACGACAGCAGCACGTACAAGCGATGAGACAAAACGACTTTCCTCATTGTTGGTATCCTGTCTTTGACATCCGACATCTGTCTCTGCTACAGTGCATCATCCATCTACATGTTTCCTTCCAGAAGTAGAATTAATATACTTCCAAAACACATCCACTCGCTCAGCGTGTCAGGAGCTTGATTTAACTAAACTACCGTGACTGCTCAGACAGCAACGTTTCAATAATGCAGATTCCCAACAATTCACAAGACTCCAAAACTTGTATGGAAATTTATACATGGTTAAAATTAGGGCAGCTAGAACTTAAATGCATTCAAAAAATTCATACCATTTCTTCTAATTCCTGAACTGTAACCTAATTTTAAATAGATAGTATTAGGAAATTTCTAACAAATATTAATTACAAATATTAACTTTGTAATATTTACTTGATCCTGAAGTTTAGTACCTCACTTTAGCATGTAACTAAAAATCAGTTTGAAACTTAAAATTAATTTTATTTACCCAATTACCTGGTTAATGTACCTAGAAAAATGAGAGACAACATGTTTTCCAACTTTTATGCAATATTTTTTATATCTTTTATTTGTTAAGATATATTTATGTAGTACAAACAGTCCTTATTACTTTTATGTTTTTATCTTTTACTTTTATTACCTAATTACTTTTTTTTTACAGGTTTTTGAAACTCTTTTAACAAATGTATGCAAGTGACAGATATATGTAAGTGAGCTCGGGTCTGACTGGCTGCTGTGGTCTAAATAGGTGGATAGATGTAAATGCGCTGTACCCTTTTCCATGAAATCATAATAACAATCCTTGTAAACAGGCTGCTTTTGCTGTTTCATCTCCATATCCAGACTCTGTGGAGTCTTTTATTTAATATCCTCTAAATCTATTTTAATTTATTATCTACAAAATGATTACTTTAAAGGAAAAGAAAAAAAACAAACTTCACTTTTAGTGTAAGTCAAGGTAACCAGACTTTTTGGGCCATTTCTTTTAGATCACTCTTTGTGACATTTATAGACAATGCTAGGAACAACGGGTACTTGTTTGGTTCCAACAACAGCGAATTTTTACATTATGTGTATCTTCTTCAAACCTTACCTTTTCTAGGGCAGCACAAAGAAGTGGCTATATATGCTGTTTAAAAGGCCGATATCACAGAGAACTAAATGTCCTACACTTTGTTCAAAACATACCCTACACTATACAGTGCATAGATAGAAACCATGTTGGAAATACAGCCCATTTTGAATTAATTGGTGCTGTCATGAGTACTAATTCATTTGCAGATTACGGTTAGGGCCCATCCATTCATATTAAGGTTCTAAGGAAAATTTCACCTCTAAATACTGTTTTGAAGGAGGTACAATGTACAGCAGCCATTTAGAACAGGGATAATTTCCATATATCATTGACAGTACAGTAAAATGTCCTGTTTCATTTTAAACGATATTATAAGCACACCTCAAGGTACTATAGCGTTGAATAAGAAAATGTATATCAGTTTTATATCTTTAATCTGATTAAGCAAAACAATAAGAAGTGCTTACTGATGTGAAGTGTTCTCTGAATGAGCCTCCTCACCAGGCAATAAGCTCATTCACCATCTGCAAAGTCTCTGAATGATTTTGTTCAATTTCTTTTTTGTAAAACTTGTACACAAATTGTTTATTAAAGAATCATCTAATGAAATTGTTTTCTATGGCATTCCAAAGAACCCTTCTTAATTTTTAAGACTGTGGATTAATTCACATTAAGCTTAAATGGTCAAATACATACAGTTTTCTAAATCCACAATGAATGCTTTAAGGAATCATATTATTATCGCAATCTTCCAAAGCTTAGCCAGAAACAGTACTGTAGCACCCAGCTGGCTGGTGGAGGCCTCTAGAAGCTACTGAGACTTGGTGTTATGTGCTATGGCTATGGGACACACACACCCTTACACCATTAGGAGCACATCAAGCAGATGGAAGGTGACCATTATCCAGTTCATGTCAGTCACTAGAGCCACAGCAATGAGGAAGCCGGCCCAGGCATGATCTCATGGTGTTTATACTGACCAGGAATTTGCCCAGAACAGTCAACCTTTATGTAAAGACCTGCTTCTGGCTGTCACTGGCCTCTAGAAATTCCTGAGGCTACGCTAGGAGGATCATGGGAGGTGCGTGCTCTCTAGTAAAGGGACTATATGCTGTTGTTGGATGCATGTGTATGTTTGTTGTTTTGGGGTTGGTTAGGGCTGTTTTGTGCATGGTGTGGTCACCATTAGGGTGAAGCCTGTGGTTAGTGGTCACTTCCCCCACAAGTTTCTGTGTATGCATGTACCTTTCAGAAGGTGTTTAATAAAAGAGCAGCAGAATCATGACCTCCTCTGTGTCTTATGCTGTATTGACACTACAGTGTTTGTTAACAATTTATACTACAAGCTCTACCTGAATTTGATCGCTTATATCATTTTTGAAATAGAATTTGGCTCCAGGTCTACATTAGTGTCTGCTAGTAGTGGTGCTCTGTGCAGTTGAAGTACTCACAGAGAAAGCGCTGTTTGACACTGTCAATATTAGCAGCCAGCAGCCTCGCAGTGCACAGGTGCAAAATTAATTTGTATCCCTCTCTTTTCTCCCCTCTGTGTCCTCCCCTCTTCCACTCCACCCCCGACTTTTTGTATTCAAAAGTGGAGCAGAAAAGGACGCTAAGTTGCAAAGTGCTATTCCCCCTTGGCGACAGTCTTGTAAAGAAGGAACAGGCATAAATGTAATGGAAATCTTCATCTGACAGGAAGGCAATCTTCAGCACCAACCCAAAACTACATTTCCATTTGCTCACCGCAAATGTTAACATTGAAATGAAGGCCTCTGCTGCCTCCGCTGCCTCCCCCATGAGAGAGAGAGAGGGAGAGAGAGAGAGGCGCGGTGGTTCGCATCTATGCAAATGCCAGTTGATTTGCACTGGAAATCTGCACAAAAATAAATGCTCAATTTGGAGAGCTTAAATCAAGAATCACTTTGGAGGCTCCAGAATTGACTTCCCTCAAAGCGTACGGCAGGCCTCTCCTGGCTGAGCAAAGTCCCGTACCACAGCGGAATATGGCTGATTGTTTTTGCTGCCAGAAAGAGAGAGAGAAACAACTGCTAGTGCAAACATCCATGAATCTCCTCTGGTGCAATTTGTCTGCTACAGAAATTCGAGAAATGTTGAACTAAAGGTTTTGGCTCTGAAAAACAAGAACAATGGAAAACAAAATGAAACACAAAATCAGGCTATATAGATATACGTGCAGTACCACACCTTTTTAATTCCTTTTTTTTTCTTTTATAAGGAACTAAGCCAGCGTATGATTACGTATGATTTCTTCATGATATTTGCTCTTGCAATAGTGACACTGCAGAAGGTTTCAAATGAGCCAATTGCAGTGTTTGTACCCATCAATTGCAGTTCCAGATTCTACAGTTCCACAATTAATTCACTGTTCTGTTTTGCACATATCCCAGTATGTAGCAATATAATCACAATAATAGCATTTTGTCAACATCACGCTGCCCTACTAAGAATATTAAAAGCAATTTTAGCCTAAAACTAGCTCTTAATTGTTGCTTTTGTATGTTTTTTTCATTTTGTACTTTATTACCAAATTTGAAAATGGTAGCTGGATTTAGAGTGTGCCATTTCATGATGAATGGCCCAAAGGAAAAGCAAGGTTTTTCTCCAAAAGCAGCGAAATGTTATTTGCTGTGTTATGCTGTAAATACTTATAATCTATGACAAAGTCAAACTCCACAGGTCAGTAGAGCGTGACGTGCCCTTTCCAATGGGCTCTGGATTGCCTTTCTAGCCTTTAGGGAAGCAGAGAAACAGACCCTGGAAATTTGTATCTGAATTAGGTGCTCCCTTGGCGGCCTTGCCGAGATAGAGAGGTCCTGAGACCCAGATACATTTAGAACACCATAACTGAGTGAAAACAAGAGCAAGTGACTTTAAACATTATAGGATTATAGGACGTTATGCTACCTCTCCAACAACACATGATTTTTATTGTACTCTTTGGGAAACCAGAGATAACAATTACTGATCTTTGAAGCTTTGTAGATCAGAAATGTTAGAAATGTTAGAATGAAGTCAAACTCCACAGGTCAATAGAGTGTAACAAGCTCTGTCCAAAGAGCCCACGTTGTCTTCAGGAAAACAGAGATATGGACCCTGCAATCACCAGGCTCCTCACTTGTTTCTGAGGAGTCTGTGGTGTTAGTGTCATAATCACATGATCAGCGACCAGTCAACATCAAGTTTAAAGTACCATTGCAGAGCAGTAAACTTGACAAGTCTTTCAAGACTACTGATATATGGGCTAATCAATGCAACTAAACTAGTGTGCAAAGTGACCCCATGAAGGTCCCATATTGACTGGCTACTTTAATACTGGCCTGATTTCAAACATCCCTTCTGCGAAAATCCACCCCAATACAGGTATAGAAAAAAATTCTCTCCACTTTTAAGACAGGTAATCAGAAGGGGCTTTCCTTGTCTTTAAACCCTACACTCTTTAAAAATGATTCTTCAAGGTAAACAGAGTAGTTCTATTCAGAACCATGAGTTTCAGAACCATTTGCACACTTAAATGGTTCTTTGCACAGTGAATTGATGGACAATGTGTTATATAGAGTATAACCAAAAAGAGTTCTGCAATTCTTACGATCATTATTATTGTTTGTACAAATACAAAGTGTGTATATAGAACCTTTTTGAAAAATGGTTCTACAGTATGTAACACCAAAAAGGATTCAATGACTGTTATGATGTAAAGTTTGCAAGAATAGAAGAACCCTTTTGATATTATATAGAATAATCAATCTGAGGAACCATCTCGCCATCAATGGTTCTACAACACCTGGTTCTCAATAGAACCATTCCCTTTACTAAAGAACTCTTGAAGAACCTGAAGTGTGCAGAGTCCACCGCAAGGCAGTAGACAAGTAAGTATAGTAACAACGGATCTAGATGGTTCAGCTTTTCATTTTGGTGCTCCTTTCAGACACTCTGCTTAAACACTTACATTTGCTTAGAAATAAAAGTCTGAATTCGTTCTTCATCATCACTGTAAATTCAAAAGAAGTGATGTCTAATCCTGGATGACTCATTTTAATCGTAAATGTTTTATGTCCCAGCAATAAAGCTTATTTTGAATTTACACACTGCAATAAGTGTAACGTATTTCTAGCAGCCTGCAAGACCAGGAATTGCTTTTTCTCATGATTTGTAAGTCCTGTTAACGCACTGGCACTGTTTATTCCGGCCATGAAGCCGCTGTATCAATACTTCCCGGATCATATCTTCATAATAAAAACGGCGAGATAAGAAAAGAGTCGATGGGATGCTCTCACTGCCTTGCAACATAAAACTTCCTGCCCAGGAGAAAACAGCCTCTCGTCCAGAAGAGGACAGAGCTGCCCTCCACTCAATAAAAACATAATACCCACAATGCTTCACTCTACTATTCAGTTACACTGAGTGGCAGCACACACCAGCTCATAAAACTTACTTATAGTGGCTTTTAATTCAGCCCTGTAAAGACACCCCTGCTGCATCGCTTAACTAACAAAGTAAAATAACAGGTCAGAGATTAAAAAGACAGAGGAAAGACTGTAAAAAGAACTTCAGCTCTAATATCATAATCTATAAATCTACCTGCGTAGCCTTGCCCTGCCTTATTTAGCATGTATTTCAGCACACACTGAGAACCTACACAATATATAACTTCTGGCCCAGAATTCAGTTGTTTTGAGTTGATTGTGGTGCATACTACTGCCTTCAAAATGGTAACTTGATAGAACCAACTTATTTACAAGTCATTTTGGGTTATTTCTTGTGGTCCGATCATCATGAAATTCACACACAATGCAAAGAACAACAGGTTTTGTTCCACTAGCAGTATATGGAGCAGTCAACATATTTCTAGATGGAAAAATTATTTGATGCAATCATTATCAGATATAACTTCAACTATTTATTGAAAAGTTGTACTTTTTATAATACAGAATGTTAGGTTGGCACTGTTGATGAAAATAGTTATAAGACAGATAAGATAACCTTTTTTTATCCCACATGGGGAAATCCCACATTGCCACTATTACAATCACAGCACATAGCCACAGTCCAAAGAAAAACATGAATTTGAATTTTTGTCCATTTTTATTTTTCTACATTATTTGAATACAGCAGTTTCCTTGACATTGCATGAAAATTGAATGATGATTGGCCTAACAGACGTTTTCCAAAATCACTTGCAGTAAAACCCCTTTACATTACCCTACATTAAAAGTAAAGAACATTTTTGCCCTCTCTTGTAATGTTACTGTTTCAGAGATAACTGTTTCACATTCTAGTTATATTCTTGTAACATCTTGTTACATTCAGGAACATTAAAACATGCGGGTTTTTTTTTCTTCAAAGTTGCCAGATATACAAGGTTTTGTTGTGATGGTGATGTATCTTTAAGGGTTCCTTGTAAGGTGAAATGATATTTAGATGAATGCAGAATGTGTTGTATATGGTTCCAAAAAGGGTTCACAACCTTGACATTGTATAGAAACATTTTCAAAAATGATCCATATTTAACCATGCCCAACACATTCTCCAATAATTTGAAGAAAACATTTAGCCATGAGATGGTTCTACATAAAGCTCATGGTTTTAAATACAGCCTGTTCCTTCACTGTTTCAGAAAGGTTCTATATACTGAAGAATAGTTTAAAACGCAAGAACCATTTCACCAGACATAGCACAATTTAATCATGTAGATGGTTCTTTGAGTGTTCATGGCTGTATATAGAGCCGCTGTCTTTACTAAAAATAAATCTATTTTAAGAGTGTGTTCTTATGATAATACAGTCAGTGACTTCACTTATTACCGTGATTCATGTGTTGGTTTGGGAGACTGGAAGGTGGGCGTCGGTGGTCCGTGCTGAGGTAGTTTCAAGAGTGTATGTGTGTGTGTTAATGCGCTCCATTATGTCTTCACTGTTTTAGAGCAGGGCTCGTCACCCATCTCCAGCAGTTTGTTCTCAGCACATTGAATCTGTCTGCTGCGCCGCAGGGGGCTTATCGTCTTCACTAAGACTGAGACTGACTCACCGTGTGGGTTCTTGTGGTTTGTTCCTGTAACATACTGTAAAAAGCAGAGGAGAAGCAGCATTTTCATATTTAATATTAACAGCATTAATTTACACTCTGATGATCGTACTGTAGTTATTGAAGGAAGCTCAAGCATGAGAGCCACTTCTAGATCTTATACATATAAGAGAATGCTACGGGGTTTTGTGCTTATGTCCAGTTACTAGTGCACATGATCAAAAACAGGATTCGATGTGCCTGTTAAATTAAGTTATAGTATAAATTACATATGATTGATATCTAAAATTAGTACATATAAGTACCACAAATGCAACATGATGCAAAGAGGCTATCTATTTGTATATCTTTGATTTTATGTATCCTGTATGTGCTTTTCAGTGTATGTGGGCATTATGAATACACATACTGTCATCAATTTAAATTGCATTTACATGTGATGTCATAATATGACTTATCCCATATTGTGGGTACTGTTAGTACTTAAAGGGGAACTCTGCATAATTAAAAGGCTGAGATGTAAACATTCAGAGTGGCTTGGTGTGAAATGTTCGAACCTAAAAATAACGTACACTTTTTTCAATTTTTTTCACAGTGAAAAACCAGAACACAGGAGCCAGACGTCCACTTTTTAAGGCTCCCTCACAGAAAGTTATTACATGAAATGAGTATACGCTGCCTGATGGTTTCAATGCCGGTTTTGGATAGTAAATAAAATGTCTATATTTGTGTTGTATACATGGTGACCCCCCGTTCCCATTTACACCACTGTAAATAATTCTGAACCATTTCACACCAAACCACTCTGAATTACTCAGAAAAGTGGTGGAATCTCCATTTAAAGAACACCGACAAACCGTATGCTTCATTAAAAAGAGAGCTCACACAGTCCTATTTAATTAGATTTAGTGCCACTACTGGTATATCGTTGCCTGTGCACATTTATCACACTTCAGAAAGAGTAAATTGTGATGCACATTGTGTATGACAGAAACATCTTGAAGTAATACAATAAGTATATTACCCTCCTCTACTTTTAACCCTACCCACTGTCTTTTTCTCAGTCCCAACACAGAGGTGAGAAAAGCAATCAAAACCCAAGCCTGCTCAAGCAAAAGAATAGATTTTTTTCCCTGCCCCAAATTTAGCAACTTAGTCTTAGTCTGAATCTCAAGATGTAGAGATGATTTAAGACCAAATTTGAAACACAGATTCACCACGTTAAGTGTCTGAGTGACGGCATAAATTAACTGGCTTCATAAGTTTATCTGATGACACCTTTGAGCGCATGGCATAGAGCGGTGGTTGCTCATTTCCAGCTCTCATGCATGTGAAACCGACCGCGGTTAGAATCACCAAAGAACCACAATATTCACACAAGGTCCTTATAAGATCTTTGCAATTCTGCCAGGCAGTTATTCCCAGCCATACAAGACCAGACTCCTCTCTCTTTTAATGGGGAGAGAACAAATACTTGAAACTGAAGATCAAATTATCGATTCAAAAACAGATTTGAAATCACTGATAAAATCTGTCAAAACCTTAATCAATCTTTATTTTAGCATTTGGCTCAGTAATGCACAAAAAAGGGATTTTTTTCGGCTTGTTCTGACATCTAGTATCTACCAGGTACTGAGGTTTGCTAGGCTCTATTCTATAAGTAAATGGAAGTAGTTATCACCAATCTCAATCACATCATCAATGTTTTTATGAGAAGTAATAAAGAAGTATGTAAATTATTACATTACAATCAAATCAGTTGCTTGTTGGGAGCGAAGGCAAAAATTCCAAATAAATCTCACAAAGCAGGGAATGATCACCACTTGAACAAAACACATTAGAGACTATGCTATGGCTATGGATCAGACATCCGGATGAAATTAAAATAATGCAGATTTAAGAATTCATCCCTTTAGCGCTGTAATGCTACATCAAAGGTAGAGGAGACAGAGAGTGAATGGTTTCAATGCTTTTACCCCATTCAGATGATGATTAAAATTCATTGGCAGGCAGCGTGGCACCCCCCCACCCCAACCAGATTGCTGAGGCAATTTTGGAGCAGTCATAGCTTTCTCCGCACAAAATTAATTTGACAGGTTTGCATTAAGGCATCTGATCAATATCCACTTAGAGTGGTGAGGGCTAAGCGAAGAAAAATAACTGACCAGTGTGTGTTACGAGATGAGAAAAAATGAATCTTGTACACCCTCTCTCCCTCCCTCGCTCCCGCTCTCCCTCTCTCTCTTAAGCTTGCACCTACATCAGGAGCCCCTGACCTCCAGCCATTGATCGACTGCAGTTAACATGACAAAAAGGGCTGGAAGTTATACCCCACTGTAGCTACCAGGGAACAATCAACCTAAATGTTTGATGGAGTGACTAGCATTACTTGGCCTATGTACAAGAAAAAGAAAGGGAACAGGAAAAAAAACGGAAAGCGAATCTCTGGAAATGAAATACAGTGCTAGAGTTTTGACAGGGCCTCTCGCTCCATGCATCTTAACAGAGAGAGAGAGAGAGTTAGGAAAGGCCTGCTATCAGGAGAGGGCTGAACTATCGCTCAAAGCTCTGCAACTTTTGCCAGCCGCCGCGGCCTGTCCGCCGACATAAATCAATAGCAGCCTCTCAGCCTCGGTGGCTGACATAAACGGCCAGGCAAACATTTGACAGAGATTTTATAGTACGGGGCAGATGAAGATAGTCGGTCCTCTGTGAAGTTCGCTGACCTGTACGCTCGGTTCCCATTCTTTTCAAGGCCTGTGCAGAAAACCTGACTTCTAAAAGCTTTATGTATGCTGGACTCGGTCAAGAACTGGTCAAAACTCCTATTTCAAGGACACATTGTAGATCATCTGCAGGCTACTTACAGCTGCAGTCAAAAGTTTGAACACACCTGACTAAAAATATTGATGCTGAAAAATATGTATCCCCAAGATGGTAAGTCTACAGGAGAGAGCAAAAACAATCTTTCCCTTTAATGTAAGTTAATGTAAAGAGATTTTATTCAAAGCTGTTTTGGAGAATCATAGAACATTTCTATTAATCAAGTCATTATGAAATTTACACACATTGTAAAGGACAACTGCTGAGCTCCAATTAAGTAGAAAACTAAAAATCACAATTTTGTTCAAGATTTTTGGACAATAACTAATATTACGTTTTTGATGAATGACATAATTGCAGTTAATCACAAATGTGCCCGCTGCATTGATGTGGCAAGCTAACTCATCTTAGCATTGTTCTGCAGTCTTATACATCATATACAGTAACCCAGATAAATGTTTAGTTCACTGTATAGCCAGCATAATTCTGCCTCTTAGTAGTTTCAGCTGTGTGACTGGTCTACCTTTGAGACTAATTCAAAACTTTGTCAGCTACCAGAGTAAACTAAAACCAACGCTACCCCCCAGATGATCAGGATGATCAGAAAAGCATGTCAGGTAGCTGTAGATGCTCCAACTCCAGTACAGCTCGGGAACTTAAATTAGATGGTGCATGGCTATTACTGTGTAATTAACCAAAATAAATGATTTTATGATTTTATTTATTCTTAAAACTTATTTTATTTGAACTAAATAAACTTTATTTGTCCCTGAGGGGCAGTTTATAACTGGGCATAAATATAACACAAGCATGTAATGTAAAGGCTGCTATAGACATTTACAGACAAACATGTCAAATAAATAATAAAATACATATAAACACATGCCTGAATGTGAATGATTATTAATCAACCTCATGGCCTCAGGCACAAATGATACTGTCTGTCACACAGACCAACATCTAGGCCAGCAATAACAGAGACCCAGAGGCAACAACTCAAAGGCAGAGTGGAGGAGATGTGAAGGGTCTTTAATGGCCTTTCTTTGAAGACTGTTGTATATGTAATAAAGCCAGTGACCTCAGTGGAAGACCAATAATTTTAAAGCAAATAGATCACTCTGCAAATGGTTTGTATTACTAACACTAAATACGTTAAATCAGCAAATGAAGGGAGAAAACCTCTCAATTAAACAGCTAAAGTAAATGTGTTGCTGGCATTTTCATCTGTGTTCTTCTCAAATTTCAATTCCTCTTCATGCTTGTAAGTATACCAGTAGCCCAGAAATACTTATTACCCCAGAAATCCTGGCTGACTGCAAAGCAGAATAGCAGCAGGTTAAGGAAGCAGTAAGTGGCAGCAGTAGAATGCCAGGATTCAGAACAGTTTTGGTGAGTCACCGCTCAAATGTGAAGGCATACAGATTTAAAACATTCTGCTATTAGAAATTAAAACACAATTTGAGCTGTTTAGAGTTTTTTTGTATTGAAGTGACTCACTGGCACATCTATGAACATAATCACATGCTTAAACATACAATGTCAGCATCAGTTATGAACACATGTCTTTATGGCTACATGTTTGTCTACAAATAATTGTATGTTTTAAATTTTGTTCAATGTGTTTTTTTGCATGGTCTATTTTATTGGTTTCATTTCTTTCTAAATGCCTAACCAGGGACAGCAGTTGCAAATTAGCTTTAGTTACCAGATGTCTTAGATACATTACAGTCCTTGTCAAATAAACAAACAAACAAACAAACAAACAAACAAACAAAAAAAACAGAAAGGCTACAGCCTTTGGAATGCTTGTACAGCACCAGAAAGGATCATCCAAACAGCATAATTAAACATCACACACAATCCTCAAACCATGTTATGTTAAAGTGTAATCTCAAATAGACTTGCTCTCGGTAACTCTGTATAAGAAACATTTACTTATAAAAAATGGACAAAAGGCTTATACCAGTGATAGAAGCCATTAAATGAGATTTCCTGCAAAATTCTGTGCAAACAGAGCCATTCAGAGTGGTTTGGTGTGAAGTGGTTGATTGTACAGATTTCTTTACAGTGGTGGTGATAGTAACCAGGGGTCACCATGTCTAGAACACAAATTTAGAGATTTTATTTACTACCCAGAATGAGTTTTCTTTGGAGACTGTGTGCACCACTTCAGTATAATGAACGTAAAGTCCATACATTTTAAACTAAACTTAAAAAAGCATCTTGGGGAACAAGTAGCTTGTCTGTAAACATTTCATGTAGGTACTTTCTGTGATGGAGCTTTTAGAGGCATTAAACGCTTCAGACATTTGGTTTGGTTGCTGTCACTAGCACTGACTCTAGAAAAGAGCATTTTAAACTGAATAACGGTTTATATATTTACACACTAGTGCACATGCTATAGTTTGAATTATTTCATTAAATATGCTGAACTATTTAAAAAGAGTATATGGTTTTCAATGTATTCTATCTAGAATTCATGCTTAAATGGTTCTTTATTTGGTAAATATGTCTCTTTAGATAGAATGAGTATATGGTTCTATATAGCGAGAAAAAGGATTCTGCTATTGTGATAAACTTGACATCCTAACAATAGCAGAACCTGTTTTGCTGCTACAATTTTCTAAAAGGTTCTGTTTAAAACCCTATATAACATTTTCTCCATCAGTCTGAAAAACAGAGAACCACTTATGCATGCAATGGTTCTAGATGGAACCAGTGTAAAAGACGTCATTGCTCTGTTTAGCTCAAGTGTTAGCATTACCTTATCTAAACAGGTAGCTTTTGTCACTAAACCCAGCTAGTCATGAAAACCACTGTTAAGTTGAGCAACTTGTAAATGTGGTTTCCAGAATCCAGAAGGTTTTGTTTGGGGGTTGTCATTGGGGTTGCTGAAGCCTATTCCAGCACTTGTTGAGCAGAAGGCAGGAAACACCTTGGACCGACAGGCAGTCCATCACAGTGCAAACACACAGAACATCTTTTAAAGCCATTTCATTTTTGAATGTTTCAAATGAACTTCCTTTGTACTACTAAGCTTTGCATTTCTGTTATTTTAACAGTTGGATCATTATGAATTCTGTCAGATAGCTTGGCAGATGTAGCAATGGTAACTAAGGCAAAACTGAAACATTTAATTCAAAGGGCCTTCCAAAAAGCAATTTTTAGCAATCAGCAAAGTCTCAACATATCTTAGCGCATCTTCCAAAGTCCTACTGGAAAAGCATATTCTCTGGCTCTTGACAAGGCAAGGAGAACCTGCTCTGAGGAATTATAAAAACATTTTGTCGCTGTTTCTAATTCTGTCATAGTTTTGATGTCCTCACTTTCCACAATGTGGAAAATCACAATCCAGCTGTCTAATTTGTGACCGTCATTATATCTGCCTAATTGTATCTGCACCGACCTCTCTGTGTCTGAGAATGGTTACTTGTTGCTCTTTATACGCGGACGTCATGTTGTCACTTACTGCCCGAACGCTGTGCATTACTGATTCACCTACCGTCCTCCGCCGCACCCCTCTCATTCCAAATACATTTTCCATTTGCTCAAAGCCCATTTCCTCTTCTGTTGGGCGTGCGCAGGATTGGATTGGGTTAATGTGTGCAGGTCCGACCCATTCATCTCTCCCTCACCTGGGGGCCTGTCGTATCTGTGTTAATGCAATGAGCGCCGGCTCACTCCAACCTTGACTCCTCACGCACAAGAACAAAAAGACTGAACTGAAGGGACAAAGAAAAGAGAATTGACTTCCAAAACTGTCAAAAGTACGACAATGGAATGACCAACCCAGAGTCCAGAACTCAACAGAAAATGCAATGCCAAAAAGGGTTCTTTTGAGTGATTCCATTGAAGAATGTTCAGTTCCCTAGACCTTCGAGGTTTAGGAATAGGTTTAATAGAATCTTTCACATTCAACTTTAGTTTCAGTTGCATGTCATTGATATTTAGCTGAATGTTATTTAAAGATTTCAGATACACTGAAATCTACAAAGAATCAACAGTGGAGCATCCAGTTAAAGTGTTACCATAATTTCACCCAAAAGCTGAAAATCTGAGGTCTGATTTTAGAAATTCTCTCTATCTCTAGTGAGAATATTGCTTTGCTCATGTTATTTTCTTGGTGCTTGAAATGAGTCTACCAAAGAGGTTATGGAATGTATGAACAAATGTGTAATATGTCCCTCATCACTGCTTTATAAGGACACTGTAGCTTCATCAGCTGTAAACTTCTTACGAAGTTTCGAAGTCACAAGATGAAAATTAATTCAATTACAAGTGAATATGGCAAAAAGTATCTTACAAATCAAGCGACGCTTATAAACATGACAATGACATACAAATGTGGTATGAACTGAATGCCACACTTTTGATAGCAAGACTCTTTCATCTCGTCTAAATCAGCTGCAGTTCAAAAACAGCTTATAACGGTAATGGCGGACCTCTGAGGGTTAACAACAGAGACCAGAGAGCATGTTTTTGGGCTATTAGTCCAGTATTTCAAGCAAGGTTTTTATAAACCACTCTCTTCTACTTCTTCTCCTTCTTCTCACAGTTTTCTTTCTCTCTTTCTTTGGGGAGCAATGGGACTTGCATGTAAAGACATTTGCGACTCAATGCAATTTCAGCGCTCTCCCGCGTTCCTGGCCTCGCGCCGATCCGCGTCCCTTCCCACTGAGTCCATTACAGGAGCGGGTGAACGGGTATGCATGGTAAACAGGTTCCTCTAGGCACTCGTGGGCCATACACTCTAGGCAGAATGTAGATTGAAGCAGACATCAATAAATAATTATGGGTCTTGAGACTTTTAAATAGGAATCTATGCAGTGTGAAACGCCGTTTAATCGAGTAACTTCTGACACTGTATCCATCATTGGAAAAGCTGCAGACATCGGCAGAAAAGCACCGGCCTGTTCCTGCTCCGAGGATTACAAGCCGTTCGGCTCTCTGTCTTAGCAGGAGTCATTCGGTGATATTTAAATTCATCAATTCAGTTGAATTTCTGGTGGTCTCAAGGCACGGTGCAACAAAACGAGGGAAAATCAAGCGTACGGCGTAATCATAGCGAAGTAATAAAAGGAGAAGGAGGGAAAAAAAGACATCAAATTGATACCTTGCAGACTAATTTAATGAAGCCCGAATTCAAACGCTGAGAACTTTGGTCGCTTTGCAACATTTCCATTCAGCGGTAATCATATCAGAAGCGATTGGTATTATTTGCAGAAGAGTACACAAATTGTGAATTCGTTCTCCGCCTGCTTCTATTCTGTTCCACATTATGAGAGCATATCAATGAGTAAAAACGGAGAAAGGATTTCATATTCACCATTGTATCATCAAGAGTCAACAACCGTCGCGTACTTCCCCGATATGATTACGGAGCACGATAGAAAAACATTTGCTTTGGAAAACAACCTATAACTCACAAGCACGAGCATGTCCTGGAGGAGCGTAACTTGTAGTGAGGTAGTTAGACTCTTTCCCATTCTTTTGGTCAAGTATGGTCAGTTACAACCTTTGATGACTTCACACTGAAAGAGAAGAACTCCTGGGACTTCAGTTCAGTCATTTACCAAACATGAAGCATTTCTGAGGCTCACTGTAGATGGAATCTGTTGATGTGCTCGGGCCGGTTTTATTGATTTGGACGACTCTCCACGCGACGAGCTGGCTAGGAGGTTTATGGGAACCGAGTAAAAACGTCCCCAGACCAAATGGATGAAACAGCTTTATGTGTAAGGTGTCGTTTTGCCAACAACAGACTGTAAATAAAAGCAGAAGACAAGTTGGTTAAATCAAAGCTTGTTGGGGATTTTGCCGAAGATTTGAAAATGGCCTCTGGGACTTGAATGAATGTGTTTATGGCTAGTGCGAATAATTCAAATACTGTTATTTGTTTCCTTATTTGGTATTCATTACCATTTTAGAGGTGCCAGGTATTTATGCTCCTCCAGTTTGACATGTTTAGTTTTATTGAATCATTTTAGATGATTTAAACTAGGCAGTATATTACTAAGATCAGCTTTTATGAATACAATATATATCCACACAAAATAATAATAATGCAATAATAAATAATGCAAGTACAAACAGGCTTAAACAGGCTTCCTCTATACATAGTTAGGAATATGTTGAAGTATCCATTTAAAGCAGCAATTTGTAAGATGATGCCACCTGGAGAATTCATACTCCAAACAATAGGGGGGCAACATTTGACCAGAAAATTGTTGCATCCACTCCAGTTGTAAAAAAAGTTCAGTATCAAACTGAAAAATCCCTTTACTCTGCAAGAGTGTTTCCAGTGGTGGACAGCAATACCAATGTTAATTCTTGTTCTGTTTCTGTTTATATCACTTCTTCTGTTGTCTGCTGAAAATGGTTTCTTGCTGAGAGCGGGCAGCAGAGGTTGCTTGCCAAGAGCTCCAGCCATCATTGCATTTACTGTACCTTTCATTGGGTAATTGCCCTTAAATGATATAACCGGACGCAGCTCCTTCAACATAACTGATAAGAGGTTAGCATATGCCGTCGGGGCAGCAGTGCTACTTCTTTATCCTCATCATGTTGGACTGATTCCACTCCACACTACAATGACTCACGATCACCTCTTCAGGTGCAAAGTGGTATTATGAGACAGGATGGGCCGGGGCTAGCTGGATAGCATGGTAGCTTCTGTTTGTAATTTTAGTTTAGTTAGTTTGAATGTTTAAAACTAAAAATCTTATTTTAAATTGCACCCTTCAGAATATCATTTAAACTTGATGGAAGATGTTTCTATAACTTTGATAATATTTAAGCATGGAAGTAATTCAAATGGCAAAGAATGATATAAAGGGGAATAAGCATGTCAATGCAATTACCAGTACTGACATTTTATGTATTTATTTGACTACTGCTTTGCAGTAGCTTTTTTATATTGACACTGTGCAAAAAGGCAGGTACCTTCATATTTAACACTCTAAAGGAAAAAGAACAGAAAAAAACAGAAAAGCATAAGAAGTCCATTTTAACATATTGGAATGAAATAGAAAATAGAAAAAACTTCTACAAAGGTCACATTTTATTTTTTATGACTTTTTAATGTCATACAAAAAAAATGTGCAGAAACCTAACGTATGTCCACCATGTATTTTTCTCTGTAGATGAGTAAGTGTATACACAGTAGAACATATAGTATATATGTGCATATTTATACGTATATATTGTATATATACAGGTAACTGGAACGCCATGTGCTTTCAATCTTGCTTCTCCATACCCACCATTTCTCCCTCATTACTCCTCCATATGCACAAATCACAAATGCGGGATACATCTTTATGAAGGTATCTCCTCTTTGGACCCAGAGTCAATTAAATGTAAGTTAGGTACTGTTGAAAGCAGATGATGAATGAAGGTTGTGGGTAGAGATGTAAGAAGCTCAAGTGATGTGCTCTGGTACTTAATCAGCATCAAATCTAATATATGAACCCCCCAAAAAACATCTTCACTTTTTACAGAATACATCTGATGTTTATTCATTAGGATTACAGTGAATAGTCTGAGTTTGATTTAGCTGTTGGCTTTTTAGTTATCTTCACAAAACTACATTTCCATGGCCCGATCTGAGTTTCCATGGCGGGTTTCTATAATTTTGGTTACAACTGACCTCAACCGGAGATCATATCTGAATGACAATTAGATCATTGCTGTGCATCTGACCAGCATTACACAAGACCAGAACAATAATAAGTCAGTGAAACTGCCTTATAGATCGATCTGACCCCCAGTCCCCTCCCCTCTCAGCTGCCAAAAAGCCACTTCTGATTGAATCAACAGTATTGGCAGTTTTCACATTAAGGCATCCGAAATGCATTGTTGTTGAAGTGGGGCTGCGTCCACAGCTCAATCAATCTGCGAGAATCGCATTGGCCTCCTAAACAAAAACTGCTCGGAGACGTTTTTAGGCCAGCGGTGTCACCAACCTGATTTCCACCAGTGCCCTCTGATCTGAAGTGTCACAGGCCAGGGTGACACGGGGCGGTCACCACAAATCAATAGTCAGCGCTAGGGTCACTTCACCTTGTATAAAAAAAAAGACATTATATATTTATTCGTATAACAGCTCAAGTTATCCTCCTGCCACTCTAGATGAACCCCCCACACTAATGAGATGTCAATCTCCAGAAGAGCAGCTAGGCAGTGTTGCACTGTGAGGCAGGGATGGACATTAGTGTGTAAAACATGAATTTCAGACACTATCTCTGCATTTTATCACAGTTTACAGTTCAAAATCAAAATAAGCATATCCGAAAAATGACCAGAAGACAGATTTTGAAGTGTTTAGAAGGGTGTCTGAGATCAGAGAAAAAGCTCTTCAGGCACTGCCAAATAATGACCAGGCCTATAACTCCTAGTGCCATCAAAAACGTGAAGAAATGTGATTCTGTGTGGTTTTGCTTTAGCTTTAAAATATAGATTTCATCTTTTAAATTTATTTGTAGCGTTTTTCGATAATAACGTGCATATATACATATATATATATATATATATATATATATATTTTATTGTACTGTATATCATAACTTTAACTTAATGTACTATATATCTTACTATAACTTAGTGTACTATGTATCATAACGTTATCAAATAGATCGTTTTGGTAAAGACTATTTTATTTCATTTTGAGCAGCTATCAGACACAGGTTTGAACAGCCTGTATATGCATAAAATCATCCTATTTCTCATTAACACAAAAACAACCCTTTACTTTACTAGGGAAGGTCTGTCTTTTGGTTGTGACAGTTCCTAATGTTCAGACTTTGAGACACATTTACTTCAAAACAGTGATCTAACTGCTCCATGTGGCCATGAGGTGCAGCTTTTCACTTCCTACACTAAAATGCAAGGTGGTGACTAAAATTAAGCTCCACCTACAGACTAAAACCGTGTTTAAAAATGAGCTAATGACCAAATATTTCACATTAAATCAAATCAAAAAGTAAAGTAAGCATTATCTTCTTTTAGGGGTCAGATTTTGGACAGAAACCTCCCTACTGGAAGTATATATTTAGACATTTTATAGTAATTATTATTGTTTCATATGTATTTCCATTATACAATTATTAATATGTAAACTAGTAAAGCTGTGGTGACAATCACTGAAAAAAGCAGTGGTGACAATCACTGGGACCTGTGCATCATTACTGGCCTATGTGGCTCATCAGCTCTATGATTGTACACTGCTTACCCCTCTTTAATTATGTCCGTGTGAATGTCGGAACGCATGCCTCACAGGATGATATATTACCATGCCATAAAAACATATTTCTCCTCTTCTTTGGCTGGTTTGCTAACGCTATGGGTGGAGGTGGGGGGCTGCACTCCAACCACCCAGATTCCCACCCCAGACCCCCGCTCCCCGAGTAAGGCCTTTGTTTTGGTAAATGGGGAGTTAAACAGATATATCCAAGCGTAAAATCTAAAAGTGTCCCCGGTGGGCGCCTGAGGGGTGTTGTTTGAAATCAACTACATATCAATTGAGCAGCACAGAGCAGATCCTATGATAAATTCTATTCCTCAGACACCTATAAATTACATCTCTCTCTCTCTCTCTCTCTCTCTCCTCAACCTATTCCTCCTCCCCCTCGACTCCCCCCTTTTTTCCCTCATTCCACCCATCACAAACTATACCTTTAATGTTGTCCCCTGAGGGTTTTCCACTGCAAACTCCAATTGAGTCAAAGCCACGTTCAAAGAGATATTTTCATAGCTTGAGTGACAATATTAGCACAGCGTCTGTGCGTCTGTGCGCGAGACACTAATGCTCCTTCACATCTCTCCCCAAATCTGCCCCCCCCTCCACACGGCCGTCCCGGCTCAATACTCTGCGTGTAATCCAGCAGTTCATTATCTCAGTGTTTTCTGTAAGTACAAGCTTAGATTGAATTACTATAGGCTCTATTGTCTATTTGGAATCCTCCTTCCATGCTGCTCTGGTAATGAATGGGCAATTTGCTACATCTTTGTGAAGGCTTCTCCAGCGCATCAGTCACTTAATTACTCCCAGACCGCTGGCCGTGGTTTTATTACGGCACTGCTGCAGACCGGTTGAGGCCCAGTGAGCAGGGAGAAACCACTTTGAGACTGGGGGGATTGTGGGTAATCCTGATAATACCTGAAACAGGTATTGAATCAGCAGCAGCAGTAAAAGAACAGTGCTGAACTGCAGAAACGTCCTGGAATTTTAATCTTGATAAATAGTAAGGATGAAAGAAACACCCGAAAAATGTTTGATTAGGCTGACTGTTCACTCCACTTACGTCTGAGCTATAGGTACATTTACCACTCATGGCAGGATAAAATAGCATTGTTTAAAATATCAAATTTGATATAACATTTGATACAAAAGAGGTAGGGATAGGGACAGTTTCTGTGAGATGCTCAGAAGACATATTAAACAGGTAATGCAATTATGCTTAGACATAAGAGAAGCACTAAAAGTGGCCTGTGAAGAGTCTTGTATGAGTGAAGATGGTCAAGGCTTTGACAAAAGTGCAAATGCACATTGGTCCATCTGTTTATAAATAATGCTCCTCAGCCTGGGACTGCAAAGTTTTCAGGTATTTCACTCTCTACACTGCCTAATAACATCAACAGTTTCAGGGAATCCAGAGAGATACGTAAAGGAAAAGGCCAAAAACCACAACGGAAAACCTGTGACCTCAGACGGTACTGCATTAAAAACTGGCATGTATTGATGATGATTATTACCACATGGGCTCTTTGAAAAGCCATTATTAATAAACACTGTTATTATTAATTACTCATTATTAATTAATTCATTCATTATAGAATTGTTCATCCACAAATACAGGTTAAACAGAACTATGTACAATGGAAGTCAATGTCTAGAAACATTCCTGACTATGGACTCTCACGACTAGACCTTTCAGATTCTTGATGGAAATAAGGTATGGAGTTAGGTTTAGACCAAAATATATTATATTTGTCAATTGTTTTACAGGCATACATCTGCTTTGGAATGTAGTTTTATTAAAGCATTAAAAGTGCAAACAAATACAGTGCAAATATTAATAATGGGTTACGTAATTTTAGGGTCTTAGGTCATTTACTTCCATTTTCAGAATGTGCAAATTTGCATTTTGCCTACATATTGCACTTTTCATTCATTCAGCAGTTTAGCTGGTATAAGTTCAGTTCAGTTCCATAATTGCTACATAATAGTTTGATGCTATTTACAATAGAAAGAATCTGTCTTCACTGACTGGCTTGTTCTTTCTCAAGAAAATAGGTGCATCTATCCATATAATAATGATTTACAATCATTTTCAAATTACAGTTTTGCACAAAATCTCCATATGATCCCTTTAACTTAGAACTAGCTAGGGAAGGCCCTCTAGCATCTAATCAACCCAGAACACATGATCAAGTGGCAGTTCTCTTCAATACAAATTCCCTGATAGAACAAGGAAAAGTCTTTTATTGTGAGGTGCCAAACAATCATGACCAGGAAGTGGCCATAACTGCCAGCATCACACACTCCTCTGGGCCTTATGATTACAATTCAGAGTATGAGATGCAATAACACTGTCAAAACTCAGTATGTAAGGAAATGAATGTGAATGAATGTTTTAGAAAGACCGGGGGTAAAGTTCAAATCTACCGTTTTACTTTCATGTTCACAGACTGTATTACATCTACCATTCAGGGTTTATAAGCATGGTACAAATTTCATGGGACACTGTATGATTGTGATGCCAAAATTTGCACATAACAAACTGAACCACAAACTTCTACATGCTGATCTGAAGAGATGAAAAGCATAAAATGTAGGCAAAATGCTAATTTGCACCTCTGAAAATGGAACTTGATTTATTGAGGTCCCAAAATGACTTACATAGCTCACTTTTAATATTTGCATTTCTACAAAGTTACATTCAAATCACAAATACATTGCAGCTTAAATGTATATAATAATAATAAGGGATGTTCTGCCTCCGGGCCAAAGAAGCAAATGACCATTTATTGCTACCAGCATAAAGTTCTAAATCTTGCATCTGTTATGGTGGTCAAGGTTTGGTATTAGTGGCTGACATGCACACCTATAAAGGTTCCTTTAACACTGAAGACATTTTGGAGAACATATGTTACTTCTAGACTCTGTCTTTTCTAGAGGCGTCAATGATTATTTCTGCATAATTAACATTCTGCTTGTGTTATAACAGCATATCTGCGTAATCAGAGAGTACGAGTGTTGGAATGATAGAAGAATGATAAGCTATGCCTGTGTGCTCTTACAGACTCTATAATAATAACATGAATTCAGAATTTTTTACATATATCTTTTTTTTCATCTGTAAAGGATTGGTGGCCTATCCAGGGTGTTTCCTGCCCTCTGCTCACTTAATGCTGGTGTAGGCTCCAGCACCCCCCATGAGCGAGAAGGATAAAGGCGATTTAGAAGATGAGTGAGTGATTATAATTTTTTAAAATGTATCTCTTTAAAAATTTGGAAAATATATTGAGCAGTTGTGTATTGTGTATATGTATAGTATAAAACTAATATTTTAGTGTTTTGTTTACATGTACACCATAAAAAAAAATTATTCTTCAAGGGTTCTTTACATAAAAATGAGTTGCGTATATATTTTTATGTAGTACCAAAAAAGGGTCCCGTTTTGTTACGATGTTAAGCTTGTAATAATAGAATAGAATAGAATAGAATAGAATAGAATATAACCATATACACAAACACATTCTCCCTCAACCTGAACTGCCATTTCACCATACAAAGAACCATTTAAACATGCAAATGGTTGTCTATAGAACAATACTATTCTCTTGAACCCTTGAAGAACCCTAGGAGGGTGGGAGGATTTGGGATTTTCACATGAGGTCATTAGAAACAAAAGCTGAATCTTTAAATATTATTGATTGGTTTTATGTTAAAGCAGGCCTAATGTGAACTATAGGAACGATAGAATCTGATGACACACAGTTTTTCATTTTTCCTCAGGTACTGTGGGTGTAACGACAGCCATAATACACAAAGACATGAACCGGGCCAATGCCAATCCAACCATACCTTACAGACCCTTCTCCTTCTCCTCCTCCCCCTCTGAGAGCAGAACAGACAGAACACAATACTGCTCTCCATAGTCTCCCCCCATTTAGTACTCAGACCTACAGCCTGATGGGGCTCAGCAGGGTAGCCTGCAAATGGGATAGAGAGAGAGAGAGAGACAGAGAAAGAGAGAGAGATGCTTACCCTCAGGCCAAACTGTGCTCAACCCCTTCAGACCTGCCCTGCGCTTCCAGCGGCCACCATCTGAATGAGGAAAGAGCCGCAGCCGTCGCTTCCCTACGCACACCAACGACCAGGGGATTTGGAAATCTGGCAGGTTAACTGGAAAATCTCCATATGATCCAAATGTGATTCAAAACCCCCATCCAAACAGTACCGTACCGCTCGCCAATAATTTCCACTGGGGTTTCAATGCCCTCTAAATAGGAATGATATTGTTATGATATTGTTATTGCATGTACAGGTTTCTGTATCACAATTTTGACAATAGTGAACATAATTATCCCATGTTTCTGTTACACATAAATGCTCTGAGGACCACCACATTTACATTTACAACCTTTTTTTAGCCAAACTAACCAAGTAAGGCAAAGTACAATCCAATACAGCTATGATAAGAGCCAACATGCAAACTTTACATGAATATGTAGGGGGTTAGGTTGTACTAAGTAGAGTTTGGCTTGTACTGGGCAGAACTTGGATTGCACTAGGAAGAGTCTGGGTTGTACTGGGAGAGGTTTTAGTTGTGCAGTGTGTCTTGGAGAGAGGCATGCGTATATCGTCACTGTGAAAGAAAAACAAGTGTCTCTAAAATGGGAACTTTACAGGTGAGGGCAATAACTTAATGTAAGTCAATGGAACCAGTAATTTTCCAAGCAGTTTTGGGCCATACAGGTTGGTCAATTCATCATGAAATTTTAACACAATGTAAACGGCTGCTGTGTTCAAATGATGCATGAAAGTAAAAATAGACGAAAATAGAGATACGAAGTTTTTCGTTGCATGGCGACAATATGATACCATAACATGTGGCTCAAATGCATCTCAGAGCACCTCCTGAAGTGGTTTGAGCTAGAGGTCAAGCACAACACCCCCTGGAATTCATCCTGTTCCCACCTGCTCCAGGCAAAAATAGACTAAATTTGTCCCATCCCCGCCTGCAGTCCCAAACAAAGGTAAATAAGATGTGATATTTGCAATTATTCACAAATAAATTATTTCCTCCAGGAACCTGAAAATGATTACTTCATGTCACACTTGATGATTCACCTGTTTTGGATTTAAATACCCTTAAATTAAAGCTAAAAGACCCCAGTGTAACTCATATGTCATAAGACAATCTGACAATATGATGAATAAAATTTACAGCTAAGTATACAGCTAAAATAACACTTTTATTTTTGCTCCAAATAACTGCAACACTGAAATATTTATGGACCTGACAGAAGTTGTGGTACTAGCAAGGAAAGAATAAAACTAAAACTGTCTTAAATAAATGTATTTCCGTGTTCGTGTTAAATGGATTTTAAACCTAAAACTCATTTGGCCTGTAATAGAACTTCCAGACAGTATTATGTACAGACTGTGCTATGTACATATTGGTATTAATCTCTGTAGCATGAATCAGTAAGCCCAGTACACCCAGTACACTCCACCTAAATCCATTAAGCAGCAATTAGTCAGAGTTAAACATGGTGTGTTAACAGTCATCTGTTTCACCGGCCACAGATTAGCTCTGACAGCGAGTGCTGTGGATGACTGATGAGAGAGAGGGGAGAGGCTCATGTTAAAGCAATTCTACATAAACGGTAATCATCAACTACATGTGTTAGAGGCTAAAAAGCCTGCATGTGTTCAACTCTGCGATTCAACATAACATTTGAATCAAAATGATCAGGGAGCAGGTTATGTGAATTCACAATAAATATTCGGTTCAATTCACAAGAAATAAACTGTTTTTGCCTTCATATTATCTGATAACAGCACAGTTTGCTCACAATAAATCCCTAATTTATTCACTTTATACTCTAAGCTGCTGCTAACCATTAACTTTACTTTGACATGTGTATAATTTGAAAAATTATGTATTAGTAAAAGAATTAGCTTGTCTGAGGTATACACTGACTTAAACCGTGTACAGTCAAATGTATCTAGGAGCTTTGACTTAAAAGCAAGCAACATTCATAAATGTATTATTATAAAACAATATATATTTTTTTCGAAATGGGAAGGAAAGGTGTGGGGTTTTTTTTTTCAGAACAGCAACTATTTAAAAATTCTAATAATATTTTTTTTCTGAATGTGCTAAGAGGACCAAAGAGGAAAAGATCTGAAGAACGAAGATTTGGAAAAAAGGTTCTAAGCTCAGGCAAGAGCAAAGAGCCGCATTAACATCAGTGGGCCGCTTCAACAGTGGAGAGACCTCAGAGAGCTGACAAGGCTGAAGTTGGCTTCCTATTCGAAAGTTTCTTCTTAAAATTTTTCCATTCCACCTTAAATACTACTACTAATACAGGCTGGGCCTGTAGGTCGAGGCACAGAATGTTACTGCCACACCACTTAAGGTGGAACGAGAAAATTTAAAGAAAGAGCTGAGGCGTCGGAATGTAACTGCTGCAACATTTTACAGGGAACAGGAAAACTTGAACAAGAAGCTGGCTTCAGCTTCATGACGAGCTGAAAGGCATGTAAAGGGTTGAGGATGTTGCTCTGATTTTGGTGGACAGGTTTGGAAGATTAACTTATTTCTGCTGTTTCATGAGACCAATTGCTTAGTATTGTTTTGTCCTGTTTACTAATGTTTGTGACAGTACTGATTACCATTGGAGCAGCAACTTTGGCAATGCGTATCCATGAATTTGGAGGGCAGAGGTTTTGCGGGAGCACTGAACGGAGGGATGAATTTGTCTTACTGTTGAGTTTTACAGGAGAATGAAGGTAGAAAAGAGAAAAGAAAGAAAGTGAGATAGAAAGTGGCTTCCTCGGACATAAAGAATTATCCTTAAAGTTCACTGAATTATTACATTCCACATATCTAAACTGCATAAAACACCTTGACCAATAAAACAGCCTCAGTCCTAACTAAGCAGGTTGGAAACAAGAGCTTGTCCTTGTGCCACACGTTTAAAATGGAGTCATTTGAGGTAAATTGTTGCTTGGCAGGACATCATCTACAGAGCCCTTGTTCCAGGGGGACGTGTGTGATGTACGTGTGCCTCACAGATCCCTACAAAGCAGAGTGTGGCCCCTTCCACCCGTCCTCAGATTCCAGCAAATTGTCTAAGCCAAGCTGCCAATTAACCCTGGGTCCCTCGCCAGTGGAGGGGGGAGGGGTGGGGGGGACTCGCTGTTAGGTTAATTGCTTCATGTTACAGCATCGCAATGTGAGCGAAGCTCCGCTAGCCAGGGGAATCTCATCGGAACTCAGGCGTGCGCATACTCACTCACACCTAGGTGGATCCTATCAGCTCTATATTGGACCTGATTATAGGACACTCTTAGGCCAGCCAAGACAATTAATTAGAACTTTTCATCTGTGTACTATGTGTGATTTCACTAGTAAAACTAGGACCAGCACAAATAAACATACAGTTAAAGTCTTGTTTTCAGGAAAAGGCGTAAATATGTTGTGAGGTGGTTAGAGGAGCACAGATTTCTTGTGCCTCAACCTAGGGGTTGCATGACTAGTCATTTTACTGGTCATTTACAAAAAACTATTCCACTAGTTGACTAGTCATCATTAATACGTTAAATAAAGCACGAGTGTTCTTGGCATTGATGGTGTGCTTCTAGCAACAGATGCTGCAATTTAAGGTGTGAGGTGTGCATTGCTAAAGGTTATTTTGTGTTGCTTTTCAGTACGTTTCAGAGTCAGGCACCCTGAGCTGAAGCCTATACACACCAAGGCTGAACAAAAGTGTATTAAGAAGGACCCAAAAAGTGCAAAGTACACTCCAGAGGGAGAAACTCTCTCCCACAGAAACCACTTTTCTCAGCTGCCAGAAAAGCACCTGGTTGGTATTATTTATATTTTGTGCAACCTGGTGAAGCCAAAGACAAATTTCCAGAGATGGACAATAAAAATCTATTCTGTTCTACAAGGTGACATCATCTCGTAATACAATCCTTACTACCCACCTGCCGGCAAGCTTGGCATGTCCACAAAATTCACAGAGAGCTGAAACAGTAAAATTGACCACTCTACTCCAGTCTAGCTTGGGGAAGTGGATCTAATAACTTGTACTGGACTTGTAGGACTGGAAACTGATATAGCAGAACCGACCCAACTGTAAGAATAGCCCCAGCAGTGTGGGGGCAGGGATTATGACATTGATATGCTAATAGCAAGCAGGTCAATCTGAAAGCCTTTTAGAGTGAGATATAGGCCTAGTCAACAAACGAGATCACCGAACAATGATCACATTTTGATACCTGTTTGAAACTGTCTGTAGCAAGTTTGTTTTCATTGTGATGTTGTGCTAAATGGTGTGTGGTTGCATGTTAAGGAGCGGAACAAGTGTAATTTCTTCACTTGAACAACACAACAAAAAAAGGTGCTTTGTTGGTCAGACCTAAAAAAATACTTAATGTGTTAATAAGCAATTCATCTAATTTTAGTCAACATTAGTATTTTGAATAAACAATTCTTTCAATTTAAGTCCCCAATTCAATTAAAGTAGCCAAAACACCTGAAGTAATTCTTTTAATTTGAACCAGTGAAGCACTTTTTTTTTACAATGAATTTAATGGACAAAATGTGGAATTGCAATTACGCTTAGTGGCATCAGGTGTCCACCTCAGATGAATCACTATCTCACCAACTGAACTTTGCCCTCCAAACTTGAAACAATACCAAGCTGGACCTCCTCGATTGACTCCCTGACCCTTAACTCAGTTCTTTCAGAGCTGAAGCTGATGGCTAATTCATGACTGGAGAAAGTGATATTTTGGAGCAAGGTGGCACTGTAATTATCAGCCATACAGTAAAACTCTCCCTTTCCGTCTCTTTCTTGTCCACATTCTCACATGCCATGCTAAAACCTGATGCCAGTAGGACCTGAAAGCAGATCTCACTCCATCAGACATGTCGTAGTTGCATGACAGTCTTCAGAATGACAAAAGCCGCTCGTTTTGACAGGCAGCGTTTGATAGGTTGGTATTTATAATGCTGGCAAGAGGAGTTCATACCACCACCCAGATGCCTCCACAGAGGTGGAAGGCTGTCTTCTGACTGGACAAAAGAAGCGTTATTCGGATGGCACTGACTGGAAAGATGGTGGCACCATGGAGATTCTTTGCAGCGATGACAGACACAGACGGTGTTTACCGCAGCCTTGCTAGCTGAGTGTCGTGTGTAATGTGAACACAGAGCTGACCTGATGTCTGGCCGATGAATAAGTAACGATGAACTCTCTCAGGTTGCCTGTCAGAATCATCTATGAGGGGCCTTCAGTGGGTAAATCAGCCCCTAACAATGCAAGCAGGCTGCATATTAACAACAACAATAGCTTGCATTGCAGTATATAATAGGCTTGAACTGGCTAATGAATTTAGCTTTTAGGGGTCAAACCTTCATATCGCAGGAATCCCTGTCATCACTCACATCTAAACGGTGTGAGGAAGGTGAATAATTAAACAGAGCGCGTGTCAAATAATGTGATCGCAGACGTGCGCTACACCTAACGTCTACGGCAAGTCCAACTCAAGGTCAGTGAGGGGAGGTAAATTTCCATTTGCGTTTTTAATGTTTCACTGTGACAGGTGGTATCATGCACTGGCACTTCTCCATCCTCTTTAATGCCACAATTTCCTCCAGCATATCAACCTCTCATTTCACAACATAAAAACAAGGTTAATCCCTGAGCCATATGGCCCAACATCACAATCTCACACTCAATTAAACTAAAAAATGCATTACAATAGAAATGTCTGGACTGCAAGAGAAGTAGAGAAAAACTTCCAGAAATTAGGACACAGTATCACATTTTTCACCATGTTTATTCACCATTGTACATATCAACCATCATATATAAAGAAATGTAATCCAGTACAAATTCAATCCACTAAGCTTTTCTCAGATTACAGTTTCTTCCATTACTGTTGTTTCCTTGCACAAACAGCTAAATATGAGGCAAAGCATATTGTCGCTGTCCAATGAAAACCCTGTTCCAAAAATCTCCATTTTGGTTGATTTTTATTTTTTGGCATCATTTGATCCCATAAGCTGCTGTTTACATTGGTTGGACATTTCATGATGAATGGATCACCAGAAATATCCAAAACATGCTTGGAAAAACATCTGGTTCCATTGACTTACATTCAAATTCACACAGGTTTTTGCCCTCTCGTGTAAAGTCGCCATTTTGGAGGTACTTGTTTTTCTTTGGACAGCGACGATATTGATACCGGTCCCTACCAAGCCCCAAATGTTTGATCAGCTAGCCAAATATCTACCAAAGTTACAAATAATTAGTGGGTAGTCTTTTGTTGTAACAGAAAAAAAAAGGTTTCAAAATATAGTTTAATTTGCCAAGGCCTCTTAACTACCTGTTAGTGATCCTGACTTCTATGTGCCCTCATGCAAAGGGTTTGTTTGACAGCTCAAATTTGATTGGTGAACAATGAGATACTCCTAGGAGATCAGTGTAGTTATGAGAAAGAGGATCATAGATTTACACAAGACAGGATTATTTCTTTGAGCCATTATTAATCAAATGTAGATACCAAGATCATCGGTTCAAACAAATAAGTAAAACTGTATGTGAAGCATAGCGGTGGTAGCATTATGTTTTGGGGCTGTTTTGCTGCCATTGGAACAGGTATACTTCACAAAGTGGATGCATTATTAGAGAAGGGGGACTACCTCCGAATTATTGAGCATAACCTTTAACAGCTTGGACACAGCTGGGTGTTCCAACAAGACAATGACCCCAAACGCACATGCAGAATGGATAATGCAGGCTAATGGCCTTCCCAAAGGTTTGACCACAACTCTAGCGAAAATATGTTACACATTTTCATTACACAATTACTGTTTATTTACTGAATTTAACATACTGTAAGAAAATAAACATAAAATGTGGCCTGTGAAAAGGTAATGCCACAGTTAACATTGTATGTTTTATGTTAAACCTATGAAATAAATAAAAATTAGGCACAAATATTTTAGGATGTACTGACTTATTTTCACTTATAAAATCAACAATGTCAATGTCATTTGACCTGGGCTTGGGAACTTTTGCATAAACTGACTGACACATCTGAGTTGTTTAAATTCAAAGCCCTGTGGGTTTTTTTTTCGTGTACAGTGTTCGGTTAAAGGGGTAAATGGGCTGGCCTGGGTCATCTCCACAGTCTCCCAGAGCGGGTGACCTGGAGGCTGGTGGGAGTGTAAGTGGGTGGGCCGGCATGTCACATTCACTCAGACATTGTCTGTTTGCGCGCAAAGCCAGCGACACCCTGCCCTGTTATTAAGCGTATGTAAACCAATCCAGTGGCCCAGAGGGGTGGTCCGACACGCCGCATATGTGCGTGTCTGTGTGCGTGTGTGTTGGGGTCACAAACTGAGTAATTAATTTCCATGCATCTCATTGCCAGGATTGCTTACTGATCCTGTACGCGAGATCAGGGGTGTCAGCAGGTAAATTGAGTCAGAGGCCTTGGCCCTTTTCCCAACCACTCGCCCAATTTCCCCCCACCCTCATTCTGACAAGGCGAGCCAGTGAGCGGGGCAGGGGGGGTGCGGCATGGGCCTCGCTCTGACAGACAGGGGGAATTGGCCCAATAAATTGCGCCCTGTAAAAAGCAGTGTCTTGTTCATTAAAACACAGTGAATCTCTATTGCTATTCATTAGGAGGCTGCCTCACCAGACAAGATGTTTAATCTAGAGAGCACGCACCTCACCTCACCCTGGCCGGCCAGGCAGACAACGTCGTCCCTCGGAAAAAGAGATTCTTATTTATTAACAGGAGGTGACAGGTACTGAATAAGTTGTTGTTGTCCTCTTTTCCCCCCCTCTCTACTCTTTTTCCTGAGGTGGACAATTGCATGCTTTGCTTATGAAGGGAGAGATTTTAGGAATGCCTGTCTTTCTAAACTGAAGCTGACAGTGCCCTGGTGGGTCAACTAAACTGTCTGTAGAAATTAGCATATAAAGAACTTCGAAGGGAAAACAGAGGGCTTCTGTTCTAAGATCAAACACAAAATAAAATCTGGGTAAAAAATATGTAGCTGTGCATTACTGAGTTCATCATTTCTTTTATCTATTTAATACTACAACCATGAAAAAAACATGAACATTCAAAATGGACGCAGTTAATTAAAAAACATCCAAAGGTGTTCTTACTAAGTCTGCACAATATATATATATATTGTGTGCACACTGTAAAGAAGATTTTTTTTATTATATCATAAACTAATAATTGACAAAAAGGAAGATACAAGGTAAAAAACATAAAAGGATAAAAACTTCACGTTCCAAACAAATTAATCCATTTTTTCTCAGCTGACAAAAAGTTTTTCCTACAGCAGCAATACATATGATTTTGAATGAAGTGTATATTTATGAAGAAAAATCAACAATGCCCAACATGTTTATTGTTATTGACATTTAGTCCAACCACATATACTGTATAAAGGTGTATTGATTTCCATTGATTTGGCATAAGAGCAGCAATGTTTCCACCAAGTTTATGCTAAAAGTCATAATTTAGACATACTGTTAGTCGAGTGAAATGCATTTTTAAGTTAAAGTAAGTAAATAGCTTTCAAAACTTCAAAATGCAAATGCCATAAAATCTTTATCAAAAATGAATATGATGTGTGATTCAACATTTTTGACCAGTAATGTAATTTCTAATTATATCTAGCTACTTATTTACCCAGAAAGCTATTTATTTATTTATTTTCTTACACATTAGACCCTTTTAACAAACCCCGCCTCACTCTCCTTACAGCTACTTAAAGCTGTGTTCAGAAGCACATTTTGTGGTTTTAAATGCATAAAGTGCCTCGTAAAACAAACCAAACACCGGGGTCAGAGTGATTCCTACTGGACTTACATAAATCAGAGGGACTCACCACGTTCTATAGAGCCCAAGTGATGAAAACAATATGAAGAACATTCTTTCATACAGGGGAAAAAAGGCAAACCTAGGCAAACTAATTTGTCAGCCTTGGAGTACAATATAAGCATCTGCCTAATTCTTAGAAACATTAAAATATTATATCCCTAATTAGGTATGCCGCAATTTTTATCAACATCCACAGGGCATGAATCTGGCAACCCAACAAGCAGAAAGTAAAATGCAAACAGCAGACAATCTGTATCACCACACAGAGTGTCAGAACTAGCGAAGACAAAAGGAAGGAAAAAAAGAAGAAAAGTGGCTGCAAGAAAATGAAATAAAAAAAGAAATCGACATCAAAAACAATTTTTGAAGCACAGGTCCCATTGTGTGTGGTCTCGGGCTCGTCAGAAAAATGAACTGTATTCCCCGAGCCTGGACCTGCTACAAGGATTCCATCCATTTTCTGGCTCCAATCAATATTTATGAATCCCTGAGGATTTGTGGCATAAAGCACATAAACAATCAGCGGAGTAGATGGGCTGCAGCGTCCGCAGCTCATACTGCAGCTGAAGAACACTCAGCTAGCCCTAACCACTTCATTCAAACGAGAGAGGCCTCCATTAGAACCGGCATCTCCAGATGAATAAACGCGATGGGTCTCTACGGCTCCTAATAGTGGGAATGGAAGCAGGGTGGGGTGTTCCATCATCGCCGCTGCCGTTTGGGGACCGGTCAGGACTTCTGTATGGCATGCTTAAATGACTGGAAATGGGAAATAAATTATTTATTTACTTAATTATTTAGTTTTAAAGATTGTTAATGGGGCCTCATAGTTTATGGTGTCAACACATCAAACTTCAGACCCAAAACTAATGTAATTTTTATAATCCTTTTTTGAAATATACCTCAACATACAGTTGCAAGCAAATGTTTTCTATGTCCCTGGTCAAATTAAATGTTAATAAAAATGTTATTTTTCTAAATGCAAATGCATCCACCTCATTAGGTAGACCTCTTTGTATCTATGTGTCCACTTTATCAGCTGCACCTACCATATAGGTGCGCTTCATAGTTCTACAATTACAGACTGTAGCCAATCTGCTTCTCTGTATACTTTGTTACCCTGTTCTTTAGTGGTAACTACCCCCACAGGACCACCACAGAGCAGGTGTTATTTGGGTGGTGGATCATTCTCAGCACTGCAGTGACACTGATGTGGTGGTGGTGTGTTAGTGTGTGTTGTGCTGGTGTGAGTGGATCATACACAGAAGTGCTCCTGGAGTTTTTAAACACCTCAGTGTCACTGCTGGACTGAGAATAGTCCACCAACCAAAACTATCCAGCCAATAGCATCCTGTGGGCAGCATCGCGAGACCACTGATGAAGGACTAAAGGATGACAAACACAAACTGTCCAGCAACAGCCGAGCTATCGTCTCTGACTTTACATCTGCAAAATATCATCCTCCTCCTCCCTCTTCACTCTTTACCGGTCTAGAAGAAACGTTATAACATCAAACTTCATCCCTTTACTTTCCAAGAGCATCTCTAGCACCAATGTTAACTCTTGTTCTGCATCTATTTACATCACATCTTCTGTTTGCGGCTGAACAGGGTTTGTTGCTGCGAGTGAGGCAGCAGCCACTCACCAGGAGTTTCAGCCATTGGGGGTTGGAGGACGGGTTGGAGCTAGCTATTACTAGCAACTTGATACATCTTTGACAAACCATCAAAACTGTTATTTCTTCACATTCTGTTAATAATTTGTTATTCTTACAAATTGCTACTTTAACACTAAATAACATTGCCTTCCAGCTGTTCCCTTTTTTTGTTTATGTATAAAAGTATGAAAATTGCAACAAAACAAGCATTTCTATAGTCTATACTTCTATAGAATTACCAGGTAAAACCTATTATGTATTTATGTATTTATTATTATAGCAGTTTTTGTTCCCAACTCAGAATATTAAATAAAACATTTAAAATGACTTTTTGACATTTCAATCATAATATTAAGTCAATAGTGATTCAAGTTAATGTACATAAAATGACAAAGATGGTTGCTGCCACAACAAACCTAGTGTCTCCAATATAGAAGATGGAAAAAATCTCCTTCATTTTCAATAGAAGTTAACGAGAAAAGTTTTTTTCTCTAATTTCTCTAATTTCCTAATTTTTATCATTTTTATTCCTCTATTCACCATGAAATACAATGTAAACAGCTTGAATATTAAAATGCCATTCAATGACCACAAATAACCACAGATATAAATATATGAAAATTGCAACATTTTCTTACATTAACAAATCATTTTTTTTTTAAATAAGATTTGTCAGGTACTTACAAAACAGACAATACAAAACCAAAAAAAAAAAAACGCTCACACTTACATCACAGTTTCCTTGAAATTAATTGATTAATTAACAATTAATTGTCTATTTTATCTCTAAAAATGATATTTGTCTTGATCTGCCTCCTTTTTTGTTTTAGAGTGCACCTATCAGCTGCGCAGGTGAAAACATGGCATGTAATTAACATGTCATAATCAAAATGACTAAGTTTGACACATTGTAATCACTGCATGGAGATTAGCCTGTAGCCAGAGGCCATCCACGCGGCCTGTTTTAATATCATTTGCATAATGAAAGCCCAGCGACAGTAATAGCTTTCCTTTCTCTTATTATCATCTTATTTCACCCTGGGCAGAGAAGACTGCCACCGTGTCTACCCATTACCTTGGAGAAACTGAGAGACAAAGTCATGCTCAACTCTGCCACGTGCCTTCCAAAACTCGCTCTGCTAGCCTGGCCCGCTCTGGTCCGTGGCTATTAAGAGGGAAAAGAGCGCAGCCTAACAAGTAACAGTGGCCGTGTCCTTAGCGAGTCACCTTCATGAGGTGGGAGGGGCCAGCACAGTTTGTGGAATCTTCATAGAACTTGAACTTCAAGACCCTTTAAAAGGCCTATATCATGTACAACCAAATTTTCTTTAATTTTATCTCTGCTGTCCATACAGTCCACTAAGGTGCCTGCTTTAAAGCTGCTGTTTTTATGATGTCACAAAAACTGGCACGTTTAAAAATATCTGCCTGTTACAGCAGTTAAGTTCCACCCATTCACATGAGGGAGTATAAGGAGTGTACCGCATGTAATATAGAGCAGCCATTCGGAATGGAGCTCATTCACATGTATCAGTCTTAAAGGAACAGTAACAAACACAGTCTGTTTAAACCTAAGAGATAAAAAGAAAGTGAACTGTGACTGATTTTGGTAAATAAACCTACACAAACATTGTAAGTGGACACACTTATAAAATGTAGAATATGGGCCCTTCAATGTTCCACTGCACTGTACTCAGTTAAGGTCTTTAAAGGACCCATGTCTTAAGATTTTTATCTGCTTGATAACATTCCGGTGGCTTTCATGAATCAAAAACAAGATTCACAGGACCATTTCAAACCACTCTCTATCCTTTAGAATCAAATACGACTGACTTATGCAGATAATCTTAGTTCTGATTGGCTGCCCTGTATTGTGCTTTGTTCAGAAAGCAGTTCAAGCTGAAACACTCCTATTGTGAACAAGTAGGTGCTAAAGGGTGCTCTAGGTTGAACAGGGAGATATGTGTAAATGTGTCGTTTTTTGGGACATTACAAAAACAATGATTCCAAAACTGACTTACTGACTTTTCCTGCAAGAGTCAGTAAAAAATGAAGAACATGTGTTTTTCCAATGTATGGGCCCTTTAAGTGTTTGATGGTTGTCATTATCAGTACGTTTAAGCTCCAGATCAGCAGCAAGAGGGAACTTTTCTCCCGCGTGAAGACGCAAGCTGACACTCCATCATGAGGCATGTAGTATGTGACTCTTCTAATCATTGAATCCATGGCTCACTCACATCCCCCTGAGAGTGCAGCAGAGCTGCCCAGTGAGTGGCAGGATTTAGTCCGGATCTGGACACTTTCAGTTTTTTAGATCCACACAGTGTTAAACAACATACTCAACCTGCATCTGTCTGTCATGGAGGGACTCGGAATGGCAGCAGCTGATCAAGATGAAGCATTTGTTGTCATACTGAGAGACAATACTTTTGTATGTGTAGCTCAATACATATTGCCCATATCAGTTTAAATGTATCATCATATATTGTTCCTGGTTACCTTTATCTTCCCTCTGAGTTTATATTGCATATGAATATGCAATAAGTGTATGTACGCTAATGTGCAATTACTGAGTATTTACTGAATTTAACATATTAGAAAGAAATTAAACTTAAATTCTGTGTGAAAGTTATGAAACATTACATACATTTGTTTTTTTCCAATATCTTAATCATAGCAAAGAAATTGTGCACTAAAGTGCCACATTTGAATGTACTGCCATATTTAAGAGATTTTTCACGTAGACAATCAACCAAACAATAGATTTTGCAAACGACTGTATGTGTGTTAGGACAGTGGCCTGAGCTGCTTGTACCAGTATAGCAGCATTTGAAGAACTTTCTGGATGATCTGAACACAGTGATCAAATACACAAAACATGTTCTATTTTCATAATAAAACAATGAAAGAAAGGCCTATCACCCTTTTCAGAATTATTAGGTCACCAAACACGTCAGCTTCAATGGAGAAGTCCTTCAATTTTTTCTAAATTTCTCCATAATTCAACCACTGAAATGAGTCATTCTGAGTAATGACGTGAAATGGCTCAGAGTAAAGATACATACTTTCTATACAGTGGTGGTGATGGGAACCAGAAGTCACCGTGTCTATGCACAAATGTAGCCATTTTATTTACTGTTAAATGTTTACTGCTAACCCTAACCACCAATAAACCTACACGTGTCCTCTGAGTTTTCTATGTGATGATAGTAATGGTAAGATAGAGGTAAATCTTTTACTGTATAAACACCCTGCATTTACTTTTAATGTAAGTCAATGGAACCAGATAGTTTTGGTCCATTCAGCATGTAGTAAAGAACACTAAGTAAAGAACAACAGGCATTTTTAAACCGTGTCAAAAGCTCCAAGGCAATACAAATGGAGATACAAGGTTTCGTTCAGACAGCAGCGAATATTTATTTTATGCAAACACCTTCTGAGAAGTAGATTTTAGAAGCATTAAACTCTTCAGATGGCTGGTTCCCATCAACACCACTGTGAACAAGCCTGAATAAAAATAAGGCTGTGGATAAATTTGATAAAAAACACAGTCCTTTTGTTTTCTGTGGCCTTTTCCAATTACAGTTACCAATAGTTTTTGTATTTGTGCTGGTCACACTGGGTAGTACCGGTCAGAAAAAAGAAGCTACTTTTCTCTTTCTCCCTTTTTTTCCTTTTGTGCTTTCTTTTATTTTTCCTGTCTAAAAAAGGATCTGCTTTATTGAGTGGTAGCAGTATTGATACTTATTTGTTTTCTTTTGTCGTAAATCAAAGAAAAAAATGAAAGACACTGGATGATTGCATGTGTTGTGAATATGTTTTCTTCTCTAGTTAAACAGAACACAAGAAAAATTAAATTGCACTTTTTCAGATTTCAAATGAAACAACAGAGGGCCCGCGGGACTGATAGTGGTGAAAAGGTGCTGAAGAGTGTTCTCACATGAAAGAAGAAAGATGAAAAAGAAGAAAGAACTGAATGTTAAAACTAATTGAATGTTGAATGTTAAACAGACTGTATTCATGGACTCCGTTCTCGCACCTGGGGCCATATCTGCTTTAATAAGAATGCAATACAATCAACTCCAATGAAACATGCTTACTTAGTCTTTCATTGTGAGCATACAAAGGAATTGCATGGAATTATATATTGTTCTCAAACATTTCAGTACAATAAGGAAGTATGTCCACTATATTGCTGTTGTTGACAGGGACTCCTGGCACAGAAGTACACCCAGGTCGCCTCCCAGTATCAAGAACAGAAAAAAAATGTGTTTATTATATTGTATTTCTTTATGCAGTTGTTTGATATGCATTTAAGGGTAAAACATCTAACAATCAAAAAGGTAAGTGGTACTTTCACTGCAAAAAAATAGTATTTTATCTAGTTAAATTATCTTAAATATAGTTTACACATCTGATGTTTCTGATTTTTAAGTTGTTGTAAGTTTATTTGAACATCATTTCACTTATTTTAGTGAATTAATTTACATTTTTAATTGCTTTATTTTTACTCAGTTTGGAATTGGTGAAAGCCACCAACTGCTCTGTTTAGCCACATTATTTACACAATATATTAGTTCATCAGAAAATCAAACCACTTTTGCTTTTCAAACCGAGACTCAATGTAATGTAAGTGATTTGTGATTGATTTGAATCATGATGAAATTTGAAATTTCATGATGTACTGAATTGCTTCCTAAAGAATCAGTATTGCATTTTAGTGAAATTAGAAATATTTGAGGCATTTGACTCCTAAACAATCATGATTAACCTTAAGTAATATTGTAGGAACAAGTAGTAGTAGTAACAACAACTGTAGTAAATTGTAATAATTTTCTAAAAAATCAGATTCAAATCATAATAATTCTTGATGCAGTAGTCATTTTTTACATGATAGATTTGCTCACTTGTTCAAGCCATTTTTACTTTTTAGAAGGGGGCTTTTTTTCTTTGATCTGTACTCGGTGTGTAAAAGGCAGCAGGTATTTTCATATTTATCAAAAACTGAAAAATGGAGATACAAGACTGCTGTGCTGTATAAAGATACAGTGTTTCTCCTAGAAATACACAGATATTGTGTGTTTCTAAGAGAAGTACATTATTCTAAATCCCCTATTCTGATTCTTCTCCACTTTATGAACTAGCTACAGTTATACAGACTAGACAACAGTTATAACCAGAAATCAAATTAATGTGTCTCAGCGTCTCATTGATTCCTGACAAAAATAAAACAGCGCCCAACATTTCTGCTCCATAAAAGTCGGATCGAGTTTTGTGCCAGCGAGGCGCGGAGGATACCTCGGCTAATGTAATTCATCGTAACCTCCCTGTTGCCACATCTATGAAGCCATAAAGCTCTGATCCGGGCCAGGGGAGGGGGGAGCTCGGCAGAGTGGGATAGGGTGGGCACCCAAACCCAGCAGTATTGACAAAGACATGCATTTGCTAAAATGATAATGAATATTTCATGTGGACAAGGGTTTCAGAGCTCCTTGGGCGGATGTAAATAAGTGAAGAGCATATGATATTTACCCCAGTATAAAACATTGATGAGCGCCAGGCCTATTTAAGAGGGCTAAACATGACATGGTGTTTACACTAGGGTCAGACAGAGGGGTCAGCCAGAGGCACAGACTCCAGCTCTAAAGAGCCGGATAACGTTACAAGACAAAAAGGCAAATATTGCCCCAGCAGTGGTGACAGCCATCAGGCCGATACACCTCTTTAGTGCTCCTTAGGACTGTTCGTCCGAAAGAGCACTCAGAGATGAGCGCTGCAATACTGGAGTGTTTAAAGGTAATCCGTGGTGTAAAAATGCATTCATGGGTCAGTTTGAAAGCGGCAACTCTACTGGATGACTGTTAGATGAATAGATGATAACTGATTATAATATAATAATATTTATTGATATAAATAGCATGGTCTGTTAGTTGTGTTGTCTATATTCCACCAGTGTAAAGAATTAATCCAGCTGCATTTGAAGTTTAAGGTCAAAATAAGACAATCAAATTTAACTGAATTGTGGTCAAATTTGTGATTCCACAAAGTATAAAATAAATTCCTATAGAATCAGAATCAAATCATAATGATATAAATGTTCTGAGTCATTTTCTAAAGATTCATAGCATAGAATTTGGTAAAATTTTTGGTAGAGCCGTTATGATGCATTGAATCATCTCCTAAAGTACAGGACTCATACATAGTCATTCACTTAATACACTGGATAGACTCCTAAAGAATCACAATGTAATTGTATTGCGGTAAAATTCGAGATTTTATGACAGACTGAATTATTTCTTAAAGAATCAGAATCAAACCATGACATATTTTTCATGATGCTCTGGACTGTTTCCTAAAAAAGTAGAATTGAATTGAATCATGCTAAAAAAGAACATTAAGTGATGCAATGAATCACTTCCTAAAGAATCAGAATCCAATCATAATGATATTAGAAAATTCTTGATGCACTGAACCTTTTCCTAAAGAATCATAAACTGAATGCCGATGAAATTTGAGATTACTTGAGACGTTTCCCAAAGATTGGTAATTGGATCGAATCATTGTGAGGTCAGAGATTTGTATTGCTGTTGTAGACGGCCTTCTCTCTGAGCTAATCCCACAGACCTTCAGCTGCCGTGACGGCAGTAGGCACCGCAATCATAGACGGGTTCATGCATCAGTGCCACTGCTATAATGACAATCATAAGCTTGTCAGACATTCCAGGCAAGTCACCCAGGACCTGAGCTGTCTCTCCTTAGCTAATCAAGACTCCTTTGCATTAGCTGACTGAGGATGCTTAAAGCTGAGGGCCCTTTTTAAGTGTGGTCAGCGGAGGAGCATAA
This sequence comes from Semaprochilodus insignis, assembly GCA_034552555.1. Taxonomy (NCBI): domain Eukaryota; kingdom Metazoa; phylum Chordata; class Actinopteri; order Characiformes; family Prochilodontidae; genus Semaprochilodus; species Semaprochilodus insignis. The sequence goes on along the minus strand of CM067490.1, from coordinate 14,789,044 downwards.
ATACTTTGGCAGCGGTCAGAGCTGCTGCATTATGTATTTTGCGGGGAACTAAACAGAGGCAGTGTGGTCAGGCCACAGAGCTGTTCAAGCCCCTCACTCTGAGCAAATGCATTTCTCACCACATGAATGCTGGCTGTTTGGGTGCATTACATCTTCAGCAGCCACGGTTATATGATCCTCGGCGGAGTGGTGGAGGAGGAGAGTTTCAGGAACGTATGCACAGGAGTGCCACGGTGAGAAGAGAGGTGGAACTGACTACCTAGGAAGGCCTGTCCAATATATTGGTACATCCATTACAAAGATCCTGCAGAATTGTTGGTATAAACACCAAATATTTTAGTACTGAAAGGAATAAAAAACTGGATGTGGTTTAAACCAGAAGTGAGTGCCAGCTGCTGGAAGTGGGTTTATTTACTGTCCACAGCAGACTGCAGATCAAGGGGGGGAGCTAAACATTTAATGACACATTATAGCACATATTTTGTCATAGTTTACGATATTGTCCATATTGATCAGATATGGATTGCCTTTATATTGTAACAAACAGACTCCACTGAGCCACTGACTTCAAAAACATTACTGAGTTAACAGTGACCAGTAGCCATGAAACAGTTGCTGGTTTCCAATAAAATTCCTGACTGCTGGTGTCACTGATTCAAATGTTGTAGTCGATTACTACGATTAAGAAAACGTGCAATTAAATTCTGTCCAGCATCAACTGAAGTTAGAAACAGTCTACATGCAGGTATGGCAGCACTGTAGGTTTGGTTTGTGTCAGGAGGACATGGTGGAAGGCAGTGATGGCATTCTGGAGATTTTTCAGCCATCTAAGAGAGGTTAGTCTGAAGCATTGGTGGTATTTTGGAGTTCAGAAGGAAACTTTATTGAAGATGGTCACCCTATCTGTACAACATGCGGAACAAACCAAACTGCTTATAGTGCAATGGAAGCATGTATGCCAAATAGTGCCTGGCCGTACTGGACCCTTGGGCCGCGATGAATGTACTTTATACATTCATCGTGTCGCTTACCTGTGCATACACTCTGGTATTACCCTCTAGCACACCACTAAGAGAAGCTATCGTGCCTAGTAGACTGAGTGAAGCAGAGGAAAGCAGCCAGCCTGGAGATTCAAATTTTACAATGGATGATGCCACAGATGTGCTTTCAACAAGGGAGATGGACGCAGATTTTCTAAACAACTTCCTCAGGCCACCGCACTCAGGGAAAAGCTATGAGTATTTAAAGTTGTTTACTGTCAAAGCTCTTGAGTTATTCGTCATATAGAAAAGCCTTAGAATGGACATAAGGGTCAATTCAGTGTCATCTATTTCATACATCATATAAATATAGAAGTACTGTTTTTAAATATGTCAATTCAATGCTTAAAGGTATGTCAGTATCAAACATGTGTTATGAAGAAACAATGCAGGTAGCCTTCAAATTGCATGCAAGATTTACTGGCTGTAATTAAGAGATGGACAGTCTGGAGACAGAGGCTGTGTTTTTCACAGGCCTCAACAATTTGTGGGACAGCCCTGTACATACTGCAATAGACTTGGATCATGTTAAGAATTAGGCATAAGATTCCTCTCTGAAACACAACAAAGAGAAGTCAAAGCAAAGACATGTAAAAAGACAAAGGGACGAGCGCATGCTTAAAAACTCCAGCAGGAGAGAGAGAAAGCGAGAGAGCGAGACGAAACTGAGCCACATTACATCTTGATCAACAGATGACTGATCATATTGAGCGCTGGCCATCTTTCACAAGCCCATTGTTTGATGACAGAACGGCAAGTCGCCTATGTGCATCCATTTCCCACAATCCCCCCCACCTCCCCTCCTCGCCCTGCGCCCCTCCTCCCCTCCCCCTGGGGCGGGTGCATCAATAACGCAGGCGGCCGGCCGGTCGGAGGACAGGACAGGGCCTGCACTGCCCCGGGGGCTCCCGCCGCGCGCCCCCACCATTACAGCCTGCCCATCCGTCATCACCCCGACCCTGCCTGGGGTCACCGCCACCCTCCGACCAGCCACGGGACGGGAGCGTCCAGGGCCTGCCTCGCCGCTCATATCACTCATATATCACACATTGCACTGTATGGTATGCATCCAGACAGCACTGTAAAGACCACAGTATACACGCCATGCAGGTGACGTATTGGTCTAATAAAGATGTATGCAATATCAGCAATATCAGCAAAGTGCCAGTGTCCAATAATATACTCCAAATTTGCTGTAATAGTTGTATCTTTTGGGCTGTTTTGTGGAATGTGTTTAATTTCTGAAAGAGCTGATCAGTCGACTAAGTAGTTACAGATATGAGAAATTTTAGCTGTGCCACTGTAGCGAGAGAGGCATTGCCTAAGCATTTACAGTGCTCTTTCGGCACACAGTAAAGGCATTATCATCATATTTTGGTTTGAAATAATGGGCCAACCCTAAACATTAGCCTGAATATTTTTAAGAAAGCAATTATCGATTGATAATGATATGATTCCAATATCATTGTGCATCCCTACTAATTTCTGACTTTCTGACAGAACTACATAATGCTGTTTTGCGTGGTGTTGCCGTATGGCAACAATTACTTTATCTCAACTTTAGAAGGCGGCATAATAATACATGTTTTATTGTTTACTGTGGGAAAAGGGTCTTTTACTGTGTGCATAAATGGACTGTAACTGTTGTATCCAGCGCTTGGCTACTCTAAGACCATGTTTACAATCTTTGATTTCATTTAAAGTAATTGGAATTGTAGGCAGCAGGTGTATGTAACTTAAGCATCTTATTGTGATGATATTATTACCAAACATTCCAAATAACAATTGAAATTAATTTAATTGTGTAAATATTGAGTTATGCATTTAACGAATCAATTGGCTCAACTGGTTTAGTCTTGTTGTTTAATAAAATAAAATTAGAAAAATTAGATTTTATGGTACCTTCCATGATTGCACATTGTTTCCATATGGCAACTTTCTTTCCAATATTTTTTTTAAAGTAATAATAAATATACAAAAATATATAAACATATTTAATATAATAATATATTTAATACAAATATATTTAATATATAAAATACTTGTACTTTTAGATAAAGACAATTAAATATGCAACAAAGTGCCAATAAAAAGTCTAGATTATATGCATCTATATATTTCTCTTCATTTTAGACTCATACGAATTATGTGCCATTCTTCTGTATCATATCTTACTACAGAGCCAAAGGAGCTAATGCTATGCCTCCACACTGTAACTCTCAAGTCGATGCCTGTTGGACTCAGCTCAGTAGGCACTGCATTGCTAATTGAATTTAATGACCCATAACGTTGGTCCAAAGACTGGCACTTCCTGGAGCACACACAAGACTTCACCTCCTGCAGGCCAAGAGCTGGACCAAACAGGCCTGAGTCCAAGCCAACATCCACCCACACCAGGGCTCATTTACACTGTAGATCTGGGCTGTTGCAGCACTGTTCACTGCTGAACAGACAACAATATTCACAGGAACAGGAACCTGCTATCAAAAATCACTGTTGCTCGACTTCAAATAGCATGAACCTGTCTAAAATCTCCCAGTACAACGAAGAGAATTGTGACACTCTACTCAGAACTGTTGACAGTGGCAGTGATGGAAACCAGATGTCCACCTCTATAAATTCCCTCACAGAAAGTTATTAAATTAAATGGTTATGAATTCACTACCTGATGTCTGAGATGTCTGTTTTTATGACATCTTAATTTGACCTAACATTTATGATTTAATTCAGTTCATGACAGAGAGACACTCACAGGATTAAGTAACAGTTAAAAAAATGGCAATGACTGTTGACCTTATGACCCCAGGTTCCTATCATGACCACTGCAAAAGAAAAAAGTCTGTAAGTTTCTCCACAATAATCTTTTCACGCCAAACCACTCCAAATAACATGTTTAAATCTCAAGCATTGAATTTTAAAAATCTTTCAATGTACACCAAAGAAAGTATAATACATGATTTTTTTGTTTTTCCATTTACAATTTTCTTTACTTTTATTGATGTTGTGTATAAACTTTCAGAAGACGCCCATAGGTTTACTGGTTTATTTATTAGGCAATTAATTAAGTAGGCAGTTAATTTATTAGGTCAAATGAACCTGTTTACATCTCACAGACTGAATTATTAAGAAACTTTACACAAAATGATGGAATTCCCTTTTCGTGCCTAAAATCTACATCATAGAAAGTTTATATGAACTTAACATATACATATCAAGTTTGTGAATATGTTACCTGATGCCCACTTTTATGACTTCTCAGATCAGATTTTGACCAACTGTGTTTGTTTTTAACCGCACACTGCAATAATGATACCTTGATACCTTTAAATTGTCTTAAAATCTAGTTGATATATGTAATATTTCTCATTTTGAGATTGTTGTAATATATGTATTAATAAGTAAAATAGTCTTTCTATATTGGCAGATAATTTGACTTATTTCAAAATTATCTGTCAATATGGTGAGATATAAGAATAAAACAAGTTAAAATAGAATATAAATAAGTCAAATAATCAATATAATAAGATAACAACAATCTCAATTTGAGAAACATTATATATAGGGGCTAGATTTATGACAATTCCATTTGCTAAGATGTCATCTCTGCTGTGCATTCATGCCAGACAGTAACTGGCAGGTGCTGTGAAGTAAAATATTACCCAGAAAACAGATGTTACTTTACTTGTATTAACAGTGCATACAACAACTCTGCATATAACTGCCCATTTTTAAGTAAAAGTAAATAAATGGCTTTATAATGAAGAAGGTTTATTAATATGTTGCCCGATCTCTGACACATTGCAGTTTTACAACAGCTAAAGCTATTTTGGCCTAAAATGTATGCTTTTAATGCCACCCCGGGTTCAGTGGCTATATTATAAAGTAATACTAACTAAAATGGCTATATTTGCCCTGTTGACATCATGCCACAAGTGTGTGATGATCTAGGCCTGCAATTTGTGCAACTGCTGGGCTATATGTTTCTATACCTGTTAGCTGTATAGGTGCATCTCATAGCTCCAGTGCAAAAACTAAAGACAACAACAAGCATATCTTCTCTAAACAAGTATATCTGGGGTGAAGTAGAGCGCTCGCTGCTTAAACAAACCTTTGAAGAACTAAGCGAAGAGAATGCACTTCCTTTATTAGGATTACTATACTTATATTACACAACCGATTCCTCTTCCTCCAGATAACAAGAGAATGAACGAGATTAATTAGCGAGACCATGAGCAGAGGTGCGTCCAGCACTTGAAAACCGTTTAATAAGCTGTCCTCAAACAGGGTCATTCGCACCGAGGGTGAGCGAGCGCGCCTCTAACTGCTCGCAGAGTAATGGGAGGGTCCTTCAACACCTGAGACCTCCTCACTTTCCCAAAGCCTGCTGTTCTTGCCACCACCTTCTCTCTCTTTCCCTTTCTCTCTCCGGCCCTCCTTCTTGCACCAGCCTTTCTTTCATCTCTCCTTCCAATTCTCTGTGGGTTCCTCTTGCCCATTTGCTGAGGGGATGGCTCTTCTCTAGTCGAGAGAAAGAGGACAGAGAATTAAACAAACAAATACAAAGCTTCCTGAAGCAATGCTTAGAGGCACACATGGCTCCCTTTTTCATCTTCTCAATAGCCTGGGCCACGCGCAGGCTAGATCAACACTCCAGCCTAGGCCTCTTCTGTTCTCTTCCTCTCTATAGAGCTGCGGATCAGCTGTATCAGCTCACGCTTCAGATCGCCACTTCAGACAGAGCTTTCTCCCTCCCGCTGACTTACTTTTTAATTAGATTGGCTGCTGCTTCTTTAATACTAAGGTATAAACACTGAGGAGTACAGTTCGCAAAAGGCTGCAATAAAGTAGCTTTGATATTATTTCACCATCTGTCATGGACATCAAGAACAACATCAGATGTTCCAGATGAGATTCTGTGGATGTTTTGATTGAGATATCGTATTATCATAATCCAACAGTGGTTGGGTAATTCTACTGTTTTTATTTCGAATCATTTTCTACAAAATTCAGTGGTATAAACAAATTGATTGGTTTTAGTAGTTTGCCGTGAAATGATTCAGATGTTCTTTACAGTGGTGGTGATGGGAACCAGGGGTCACCATGTCTACAGCACAAATATAGACATTTTATTTACTATCCAAAACCACCACTGAACCTACATGTGTCTTCTGAGTTCTGTTTTGGAACGTTGATGATGATTATGAAAATTTCATGAATCTGAAAATAAGTTTTCTTTAGAGACCATTTTGCTTTAGAACACCCTTCCAGAATCCCTTGGCCATGAATAAGATAAAGTACACTGAATAAAATATGTTTAAGCCAAGACTTTATCACAAAACTATTAGAAAACTATGTCACAGTATATTAAGGTAGATACAATTAAGTGAGCTCTCCCTTTGGTTAGGCCCTCAGGAGTTGGCCTGTCATGTCAGATTAACTGTAACATAATTAGGAAATGACCATGGAAACCAACCAATTATGATTTGCTTTGCACTGGGTAGGAAAAGGTTTACAAGAAAACATCATAACATTATAAAGGTAATTATAAAGGTAAATTAAAAAATATTAAAATAAAAAACTGATCTTCTTTCCAAATAAAACATGTAATGTCTTTTGCAAACTTCAAATATCCACATTTAATACAGAATGGCCCAAAAATGTTTATATATCTTGTCAGTAGCTCAGTGCAAACATACTACTAGACTCCCATAGGTGCACTAGCAGAACTTTGCATTAATTTAGAGATATTTACTCAAGGTTTTTGACGTACGGCCAAAGTTAAAGGACTAGTCATGGTTAGCTAGTATTAGCATCAAACATATGAAAGATACGAAGCAGTCGCCAGACTTCGGCATTTCTCAACCTAGTCTCTATCTGCCAGATTAATGTGGTTCCATGTACTTAAAAAAGAAAAGAAAACCTGTGTAACTGAAACACTTAATTGAAATAGAGCATTTAAAAGTAGATGCTCAAACTACTCCAACACTTCACTACCCCAGTGGGAGGACAGAGCAGAGTACACAGCTAACATTATCACATCACACAGTATGCAGTTTCAGAACAGATTTGTTACAGCTTTCGACATCAAATCCAGCATTTTCTGTTAATATTGGCATTCAACTGATATATATGCATCTCACTGACACTTCTCTTACTTGGACAATCCTGAGAGCTGGCATAAAATATATTTCACAAGAAGATTGCTGCAGCCCTACACGAGACCCCTTGGTTACAGATCCCTGACGTTCCTTGTTCAAACACTAGATTGCAATTAAGTTTTCTTGACTTTTCACTACAGGACTAAAACTGCAGGCCTCACATGTGCTGACAGTAATGTGGTCAGTCTGGCAGTTTGCAGTTTGTACTGTATCTCACTCAAAGCAGCTTGTAAAATACAGTACAGTGAACATCAGCTGACAACACTGACAAGACAACCAACACAACAAAAGAAAGCCTGTGCAGACCATATTTGACCAGTACAAAAGAAACAACATTCAGAAAGCTAAAGAAATCCAAAGTGTTGCACTGCAACGTTGTTTGGTAATAAATAAACCAGTTTAAACCAGTTTTGTGTCTCTGATTGGGCTACTTATTTGTGGCATCCAGCTCCACCCTTGACCGGTTATTGGCTGGTTGCGCTGAAAGGCCTAGTCATACCCTATGCTACAGACTGCTTTGAGAGAGAGTGAGCACTTTCTGCAAACTGGTTATGTTCAATAATTCAGATGTTTACAGTTGTTTACTGGGAGAATAGAATTCACCAAGAAGTGAAATCAGTCCTTTGCAGATCATCATCTGTACCCATGCATCTCTGCGACAGGCAGAAAATCTTTCCACAGTATCCACAGAAAATCAATCTGAACTCGAAAGCACGGTAAACAACGCTCCTCATCTGACTCCAGCACGGATTTTGGAGGGAGGAGGTGAGTCCGTATATTTAAGGATCTGGCGACCCCCCCTTCCCTTAATTGAGCTCCTCTGTTATTAATTTTACTGTTAAATACTCAAAGAAAATGCTTCTAAGCTGCTCTCATTAATAAGCCTCTCTCCTCCAAGTAGCCTGACTAGGTGAGAACCGTTGGCGTGGCTAATTATTACCTTGGTATGCAAATGCCGTTAGTCATGCTTAAAGTGTACTTTTTCCCTTATTTAATTAATTAAAACAATCATCTATGAACTTTAAATTAGTCTGGTGTAAAATAATCTCTTTTTGTCGTTTAATAATTAGCAGCCGGTAAAGCGGCTGTATTAATTGCATTTAGGCTTCCGCCCCGGGAGACGGACACGGAGGACGGGTCACTCTGCCATCTCTGCTTCCAGAAATAGCAGATTCCCATGAATTGAGGAAAGAGAGTGAGAAGGAGAGAGAGGAGGGAGGGAAAGAGAGTAAAGAGAATCAACTCTTTTCTGCGTGCCGTCTTTAAATTACCCCCGGGAATCGGAGGCAACCCTTAATTAGCCTAGCGCCGTGGTAAAATTGATTGAAATGCAGCACATCAATTATTAAGCGAAACAGTTTTTTTTATAAGCCCCCTGCCCACCCCCCCACTCCCACACACACCCTGTAATTCTTTAGGTGGGAGTGGGATGCGGTGAATGGTGAGGGTGTTGCTTCCTAAAACAGCCTGCAAAATGAGGGCTGTGTTTGAGAAAGGATGGGCTTTCGGTGTACTGCAACTCGGTATCTCTTCAAGGCCCCGATTTAGGCCTCTCTGAGATACTGCATAGTAGCATCAGTGCTGCACGAAGAGCCTGACATTCTTTAGCTTCTGGGGTCATGAACGGGCGTGAATCTCCTGAAGCCTTGTTCTATTAGGACCACAACATCATGGGACCAAAATGATGAGTAACCGATATGATGTTCACATACGACTACGGTTAAATGCTGGCTGATTCAACATATTTTGGCACAACATGACTCATGCAGAAAAACAGGATCTCTGCCAGAAAAATCACCTGATGTCTAGTGAATATATCTATGTTTGTGAGCATATTATAATATTATTTGACTTATTTACTTGTTTAAAGTTTTATTTGTTAAATGAATTATGTTATTTGTTGATGTTAATATGCTTTATAAGTGAATATATGATGCCATATAATGTAGCATGTTTCTTAAAAGTAAGCAAAATCTGCTAAGGTACAAAATTTAACTACATAAAACAAACAAATAATGTCTAGAAGTAACTGTATAATACATAGTACTATTACAATATTTAATTATAACCTTATAACATTATAAGAAGCTTTAATAAGCTATAAAAGCAATCTTAAAAAATGAAGAATAGTAGATATTCTGACTGGATTAAAGACCATTTCGCTTGCCAAAATACCATTTTTCTGCAGTGCACTCAGTCAGACCAACTGGATGTGTCAGCATGGTGATCACCATACTGAGTTTGCCCACCCTGACATTATCCTCACAACATGACCCTGAGACTCCTACAACTTAGATAACACAGCTAATTCATTAACAATTTAAATGCTTATCGGCAATGTGAGCAACCTCATTGGATGACGATGATGTTGCAGTAGACAGATCGATATATCAGTTCCATCTATAATATTAACAATATAGTGATTTCTTATTCTGGGCACTGACTTCTCCACAGGGAACGCACTTCTGCACATAATTAGAAACTGATACATTTGGGAGAAAAATAACTTTATGCCACATTTTATATTTTGTGTTATATTTTTCCTCAATATGTTAAACACAGCAAAACAACTGAAACTGTGCAGTAAAATTAGCAGAAAAATATTTTTTTAAGTGTGTTTATTCTAGAGGATGTGAGCACCTTCACCTAGAAAATTAATGACAACATGCCATTTGACTGGGGTGCATACTGTTCGGAACTACGGCGAAAACTTTACAATTCACAGCTTTGCAGGAAAAGGAGAAAACAAACTTTTAAAATCAAGAGTATTAAGAAAGTACAACGAAGTTTGTCCCTCTCTGCGACAGTTACTCTTCTGGGAAGGATTTATACTAGATGTTGGAATATTGAGGATTTGATTGGATTCAGCAGTGAGAGCATTAGTGAGGTCAGATGCTGATGTTGGAGGTGGATTCACCAAAAAAAAAAAAAAAAGCTGAAAGTTGAATTCACTAAAAGGGGGGTAGTCCACAAACAATTAGCCGATTAGCCAACATTAAAACCACCTACTTGTATCTGTACTCTTTATCCATTTTGTCAGCTTCACTTACTATAGAGGTTCAACTATAGTTCTATAATCACAGACTGTAGTCCATCTGTTTCTCTGCATAGTTTGTTAACCCCCTTTCATCCTGTTCTTCGACAGTCAGGACTCCCCACAGGACCACCACAAAGCAGGTATTGTCTGGGCGAATCATCTCAGCACTGCACTGACGCTGATGTGGTGGTGTATTAGTGTGTGTTGCGCTGGTGTGAGTGGATCAAACATAGCAGTGTTGCTGGGGTGTTTAAACACTGTGTCCACTCACTCTCCACTCTATCAGACACTCCTACCTTGCTGGTCCACATAGTAGATGTAAAGTATGAGACGATAACTCATCTTCTGCTGCAGAGTTTGTGTTGGTCATCTTTTAGCCCTTTATCAGTGGTCTCAGGACACTGCCTCCAGGATGCTGTTGGCTGGATAGTTTTGGTTGGTGGACTATTCTCAGTCTAGCAGTGACACTGAAGTGTTTAAACTCCAGCAGCACAGCTGTGTCTGATCCACTCACACCAGCACAACACACACTAACACACCACCACCACCACAGTGTCACTGCCCACATACTACCTGCTCTGTGGTGGCCCTGTGGGGGTCTTGACATTGAAGAACAGGGTCACAAAGTATGCAGAGAATCAGATGCACTACAGTCTGTAATTATAGAACTACCAAATGCCAAAATGCTTCTATCTGGTCATAATTTTACCATACATTATCCCAAAAGTTATCACAATTACCTAATTTCAGATCAGTTTAAAAACTTTTAAGAAGGAAAGGATTCATTTCAAAATCACCAAAAGCCTCAGATGTCACGGGCTGACACCCCACCACTTGACCCCTGAGGTCAAACCAACAACAGCAGTTAAATGGCCACTTACCTCTTTTTCTGTGGCGCCACAGCCAGGTCAAGATGAGGTCACAGCAACCACAATCTCCTCCTATCACTCAAACTGCCTGCTATTGTTCAGGTGGCTTTGGACCTCTCAGCACTGACCACCAGTATGGTCACCTGCACCTGGATTCCCTGTATCTAAAGCAATAAAGTAATAAATCTGCAGCTCAGTCGAAATGCTAATAGAGCCCAAAATGGTGTCACTGTAGTACTGTTTGTAATAAAAGCCACTCTGACTGGCAAGGAAAAGCTTTCATTAGGAAAACGGTAATAATCGGTTTAATTGCTTTAATTACCATGCCAATGAAGAGCTCTGCAGAATCACAGCTCACCGCCACAGCTGTTGCCCCGAGTGGCCCATTTCACCTTATGTGCTGCCAGCTAGTGGCTATGAACAGAACCGCAGCTTGGACACATCTTCCTTGCTCTGACTCCCATTTCCGCTTCCAAGACCTCTTTTTTTATGAGAAGCAGCACTTTCCAGTGATTTGAAGCCTCTAAAGGGCCTGTGGCTTTTCAGCTATTGACTAAGCTGTTAATACTTCTTTTCTAGGTTCGTTTTAGGACTTACCTTTTGAAACAAATCCGCTCTTGCATGGGTTTTCTCCAGGGGGTCACTGCTTGGGTATCTACCTGACCCTCCGATGTCCTGCGACTCCTGGTCATTGTCAGTGCTTACAGTGAGTGGAAAACTCATTTGGGCCTAATTAATTTTTCGCAGGGGCCCAGCGCTCCAGTTACCGCTCCAGACCTATGCCAAAGAAGCAGGAAAAGGCCTCCAGAAGACATCCAACACTTCACACTGGACAAGTCAGAGGGCATCACACAAAGGAATCTGGGGACGCCATTGTGGAACACGCAGGGTCAAGTATAGGTTAGGACGATGTTTTAATTAGAAGTCATAACTTATACATGATTTCGCTTCCTTATGGCCAAAAAACACACAATAGGTGCTTCAGCCAAGACGGCGACAAAGGTGAGGCCATTGTCTACGATCAAAAGGGGTAAAATGTAAAGAAATGGTCCAGGTACGTCGGCTTCATGTGGTGAGTTCAACATAGAGGGCAATAGGCCCACCTCACCACGCATTCCTGCCCACAGACAATACCCAGGCAGGAGTTAGTTACCCCATCCTGCCGGAGTGAGGCCTCACTATGCAGCTAGGACACTTTTTGTATCACGGATCAACAAAATGAGACTTGTTGATGTGATCTTTCATAATTCTGCTACACGGGTTCCTGAAATGTTACCCATCTGTTCCCATTACGTCAGAGTCTTCTCCCAATCGATGATAGGAATGATGCAAAGGTATTACTGCACACCAGCACAAATTTAATTCTCAAAGATCCTCTATCAACTGTAATGAAGGACACAAGAGAATGCAGGGTGAAATTACAACACAGTTTTGTAATGCTTGTTTTTTTTTTTTGTTTTTTTTTTTTTGGAGAATATCTTTTTAAATTCCTTTTACTTTATGTATTTTTATACTGATATGTATTTTGTATGGATTTTTCTAATAGATAATTCTGTCTAATAAATATCACATTCACTTTGCAGTAAGTAAGGAATTTATTGTGTTGAAATAATTTTGCAGATAAAAAACATTATACAGAACAGCTACGACCTTGTAGATATCCTCATGGAAAAAAAAAAATACATAGCAGTAGTCTGCAAGGATTTCTACATGATTCCCATATTCCTGTAGAAAATTAGTTCAATTCCTTAAATATATGATATTACACAAGCACATTAAATTGTTATAGAACAGGGCTACAGGAATTAGTATAAGGAAATTTGATATATGACATGATATGATATAGGCATATGCTCTGAGTGAGGCATACATTTTAAAATGTATGTAAATATATGTACACATCAAAAAATAAACAAATATGCATAATGTATAGATTGTACATTACTATTACTTGCTACTTTGTAATCTGTTTTATCCTGAATATTAAATGATTTAAATATATCAGGAAGCAATATTTTTGTTTGTTTCATATTTGAGGCAAAATGCAGGTTTTTATATTATTATATTATATATTTACTTATGTATTACTATGCTTGAATACATTTGAAAGATGAAGCTGGCATATATGAGTAATCTGCCATCCATATATGAACAATGTATTTTTTTATATATTGCTGGTGTCTGAACATATATTCCTATCTACAGAATGGTATCTTTAAAACAAAACAAAACAAAACAAAACAAAACAAAACAAAACA
>CM067490.1:14727718-14770928 GCA_034552555.1 Semaprochilodus insignis | reverse complement strand
GAGAGAGAGAGAGAGAGAGAGAGAGAGAGAGAGAGAGAGAGAGAGAGAGAGACACACAAAGGTTGGAGAAGGGGAATGGATATTTCAAACATCTTGCCACTGTCACAACAAGTAAAGAAAGGCAGACAGCTAGATCACAGTCATTAGTAAGTTGTACAACAAGCACACACACTAAAGTTGCACAATTCTCCTTGTAAGAAGCGAATCGAGAGTCTTAAGAGTCCTTTTTTTGTCCCAATTGCAAGCAAATAGAACACTGCCAACATTTGACGTTAGGTAGATGTTTTTCCCTGCTGAAGAACCATAGTTTGTGGAAAAGCATCCAGGGCAGGCAAGGTGTCATTCATCCAGAAGCAAAAAAAACAAAAAAATAAAATAAAAATAATAATAATTATCCTAAATATAACAGAAATAAAATAACCTGCATGAACAGGCAGGTAAATATTAGGGGCAAGATGCTCGGAAAACAGGAGAATATAAAGATGCTGTTTGTGACAATTTTTTCAGTATGATAGGACATTATCATGAAGCCATGTTCTGTTAAAAAGAGGGCATGATCTAAAAAAATATTCAATTCTAATAAAAAGGAAGAGAGCATTAAAGATTTTAAATATATTTATATATAAAAATACATGAAAATACAAAAAGTAGCTAAAAGAAAGATAAAGGAAAAAAAATTCTTGTGATTGTGAAGAATAACCTACTTTATTAACACTTAAAGCTTAAAAGGTTGGAATTTTTATTTTTATTTTTTTTGTTTTTTGAAAGATTTGGATTGTGTGGTCGTTTTTTTTGTTTGTTTGTTTTTGCTCATACTTAAAAAGAAACCGTTTTTCTTTTTCTAAGAAAAGGAAACCAGACTCCAAAAGCACTCCACATTGATCTATCACCTAGCAAACAAAAACGGCTGCAGGGAAAGGAAATTTGGGCTTTTACAGAGATCAGGGAGGGAAAAAGAAATTGGTCCAGTTTTTTTGTTTTTGGTTGGTTTCCTTTCTGTTAAACACTCCTATCAGTTAGATTTCACAAGGCATGCCATACAACAGCACGCTCCAAATCAAAGGCAACATTCTTTCATAGTGGTTGGACGTAGTGATCGTGGATTGTTAATGAAATAAGGTGTCTTTTGGCATTACTTTCAAAACCTGGAAGGGGAGGTGGGGGTCCGCAAACTTTGATCTCGTTGATTAGTCTCAGCAATGATATCAAGCTTTAAAAAAAAAAAAAAATTCTTTTTGCCAGCAAAAGTAAGCTCAGTATTTCAGGGAAAAAAAACAAATACAGAAAAGAAAAAACATTTACGGCAAAAAGTTTGTGGTCACTTCATCAAGGGGAGGGAATGCTTTAGTGAAAACATTTGTGCCAAGTTTTTCAACTGCCCTCTGGTACTTCAATTACAGACACACCTTCCCTGGTCTTCATTTAAAAAACAAAAACACAAAAAAAAACCCAAATAAAAAAAAAAAAAAAAAAAAAAAAAAAATTAAATACATTTCAAATTCTACCACTAATACATTTAATATTGAGAATTTAGGAGGAGAAAAAAAAAAAAAAAAAAAAAAAAACAGATTTAAAGGTGCATAAAGCTGATGTGACAGCAAGTGCCATGTTCAGTTCAGAACAGTGAGAACGTCAGAAGAGAGAGAGCAAGAGAGAAAGAGAGAGAAAGACAAGTACTATGAGAGGGGGATTATAGCAAGTCTGTTGTTCTTCTAGTTGTCATCTGTTGTGATTGTTGAATTTGCCGTTTTCGGGGGAGGGGGAGGTCGTCATCATGGTAATTAGGACATACTGGAACAGCGGACAGTGGGAGAGCCCATTTGGGTCAGAACCTTGTCTAACCACTGCAGGGGACCGTTCAAGTGCAGTTCGATCCAGCACGGAGTGCTCGTCACAGTCTGCCGCCTGATACACAGACACATGTCAGAATCAGGTACTTTTTATTTACACATAAAATCATTTAAAAACCAAACAGTGACACAATAAGAGCTTTGTGAGATGATAATGATGATCAGCATCGTCGCGCCTACCTGTATTCGGCCCCCCAGCCTTTGACAAAACTCATGCGAATGGTGCACATTCGGGTCAGCTGATAAACAGCCTCGAAGCCCTGGTTCACCGACTGGGCCAAGAGGGCAGCAAACTCCTGGTTGTTGAAGATCTTCAGGTTACAACCTAGGAAGAAGTATTTTATGATGTCAAACAGGGCTCTGAACTGCAATATCAGTATCAAAGCAGACTGAAATTATGTTAATCGGTATCAGTTTAGTATGCTGCCTGGCCAGTAAATATTTATGAATATTTGATTAGGTAATTACTACAGTGTTGAACATGTTTCAGCTGCAACAACTCTTTAATCCCAAACTGATGCACTAAGGAGCTTCACAATGTCTAAACAACAGTGTGGAAAGACACATCTAATGGCTGTGGAAAGTTCATGTTAATTGTATTAAGTCACGTCACCTTGTCTAAACTAATAGCCACATTCAAACTTAGATTGAGTAACCCTGAAGGGGAAGGAAAAGTCTTAAAGCCATGGCTGGACAAGCATGCACTGAGCTTACCTGGGGGGATTTTGCAGACGGTCGCAGGGTGCCAGCCATACCTCTGATTACAGTTGGGGCTTTGAACAAAGATGGCACTGTCACTCAGACACTCGGCAAACACTTCGCCACCAATATAATACAGCCTGACTCCTCGACCTGGACACAACAACAGCAGCAACCTTAGCAGGACCACAAATACCAACACTTTCACAGAAGCATCAATATATCTGTTTTCTTTAACTCATTTCTCTTTGATAACTGCAGTCTACTGATCCTACTTCTGTAATCGGTGTGAAAGACAGACAATACAGTTCCATGCGAAATGGCAAAAATCTCAAGTCTGTTGGCAAAAGTTCCTTACTGCTGATGTCAATGAACCCTATTAAACAAATCAGATCACAATATTATACTGGATTATTTATTTATTGAGGGCAATGTTCTAATATTTCATATCTGCGAGCGGTAAAAGTATATGAAGCCCTAGAATTAACAGTTGTTAGCAGGTATTTTCAATGCATGGGTCAACAATCGGGTGTGAGACCTGCTTTATACGATCACGTAGTTAAAACTGGTTGGAACATGGTCAACACGTGTTTGGGTCACTGCTTAGCATCTTAGCATCATGCATGCGTGCGTGCGTGTCTTTATGGAACAGGGACAAAAGCGTCTCCAAATAGTTTGGACCTCTCTATCCACAGTCAGACAAATGTTGTAACTCCTTGCTCTCCAAACAGAACACTGCTGCCCATCTGCAGTCTGTTAAAGATCAACTGGGCAGGCCAGAAGGCAATTGGAAAAAAAAAAACGATTAGTGGATGGATGAGAACAAAGTTACATTTTCTGTTTTAAATAAGAAGTTATTGTCTGGAGAAAGCAAAACGCTGCATTCCAGCAAAATAGCCTTCTCTGTAAAACATGGTGGTGGTAGTGTGATGCTTTAGGCATGTTCTGCTGCATCTAGGCCTAAACGGCTTGCAATCACTGACGGAACAATGAATTTTGACTTATACCACACTTGGAACAAAAATGTCAGGACATCTGGGCGTGCACTGAATCTGAAGAGAATGTGAATCATGCAACAAGACAAGGGACCCCAAGCAAAGAAATGTCTCTCTGAAAAAAAATGTTAAAAACGAATAATGTCCACGTTTTGGAATGGCCAAGTCAAAGTCCTGACCTTAAACCTTATAGAAACGTTGTGGAAGGTCTTGCAGTTCAAGTGAAGAAATTCAAATTAAATTCAATTCAGTTAAAGCTGTTCTATACAGAGAAATGGCCAAACATTCCTCCAAACTCATGCACATGGCTGATCAAGTAAATAAACAAGTATGTATTTTTTCCTCTTTTGTTTAGTGTATATTCTCTTTATGTACCATTAGGACTTGTGTGAAATTTGATCATGTTTTAAGAAATACAGAAAATTCTAAAAAAAGGGTTCATCCCATTCTAAAACCATGAGCATAAATGTGGAGTTGGGCCCTCCATTGCAGCCAAAACAGTCTCCACTCTCCTGGGAAAGCTTTCCACAAAATTTTAGAGTTTGCCTGTGAAAATGTTTGCCCATTCAGTCAAAAGAGTATTTGTGAGGCCAGGTACTGATGCTGGACAGGGTCTTTCCCAAACTCTACAAAGCTGGAAGCATATAATTGTGTAAAACGTCTTTGTGTGCCATCACCCTTCACTGGAATTAAGGGTCTGAGCCCAAAGCCTGAAAGCCAGCTCTAGACCATTACTCCCCCTCCACCAAACTTTACTGTAAACACTTTGCATTGCACTAGTTAACGGAAGACGTTGAAGCGTGATTCATTACTCCATTAGTCCAGTGCTGGCATGCATTACACCACTCCAGCGAAGTCAGGGTAGTATTCAGCTGTTCTCGAGGCCCAATACTTCAATACTGGCCATCAATACGTCTTAATGATCAAGCTGTTGTTTCTCCCAGGCACATTATACAATAATAGTAGTTAGAGTTGCCTGGGGCAGTTCTAAATATATATATAATATAATATATATAAAATAATATATAAATAAAAATAAATAAATAAATAAATAAATAAATAAAAACAAGCATCCCATGACAGTGCCATGTTTAAAGTCACCTAGCTCCTCAGAACAACCTAAAGAGACTGCATGGCTATAAGCCTGATATTATACATCAGTTAGCAAGGGGTGCGCCTGAAACAATAATTAAGAGGTAAGTAAAAGTAAAACTCTTTAAAAATTACTGGAGTCCACAAAACAATACTGGCCAACATCACTGCTTAGACTTTTTATCTCCTTAAAATTTATTTCCATATGAATTTTCACATTGATCCTACATGCCCTAGTGTGTACCTATGTGTCTCCGGGTCATCTCCACGGTGGCATTGCGGTTGACATTAGACAGGAGGCCCAGGCAGAAACGCTCCGAGTTGGAGGGATCTGTGAAGCCGTCCACGGTGAGGGAAGGTTGTGAGGCATGGAATGTCTCCCCCACCCGCTGGTTCAACTCATAGTAGGCTATGGAGCACCAGAAGGCAGGCTCTGAATAGGTCACCGGTTGCAGGTCTACAATAAAGACGATACACATATCTCACATTAATAAAAAAATTAAAAAGTTGTGCTTAACCTTAAAACATATTCTTGATCATTTTCATAACAAAGGCTCCTAAATCTGAGCATAGTGCTGAAAGCAGGATGGCTTCAGGGAGATGATGTACAAAGTTGCTCTTACCCATGCCATGATTGACGGGCGAGAGCGTGCTAGGCGACAGTTCTGCAGGAGAGCCTGGCCAAGAAAACAGAAAATGTATTTTTAACACCTCAACACATTCCAAGACAAACTGAGCGCCTACACACCAAAAGAGACCACAGGGATAAAAATAAGCCTACTCTTACTTTCTACTCTCAAATCCTAATTGACTTTAATGGGCACAAAAGTGTTTTTTAAAAAAAAAAAGAAAAAGAAAAAAAAACAAACATCAAAGTCTAGCGAAAGCTGAGTAAGACTACTGCAGTAAGAGCATGAAATGCTTTACTGGATAAAGCACATGCACACACTGCCATTCCCATGTAGTGTTGGCCACCGTGGGAATGTACCTGTGTCCATACTTTGATTCAACTGCTGGTCACTGGTCTCTCCATCCTCACTGATGTAGCCTGGCGGTGGAGTCTCTGCAGATAGACAAAAACACTTTCGCATGTTCACAATGACCTGAAAGACAATTCATGCTGCAGTTCCTAAATGAGCCAATATACAAACAGATGTGGAATGAGGACAACAAATACTTTTTTCAATTATTAAACACACAAAAACAAAAAGGGATGCATGCTGAGTACCTGGTATGTAGTTGTTGGGGGGTTCGATCCCAGCAGGGAAGTTGGTGTTTTCAGGTATGTTATGGGTGTAGTCATCCAGAGGAGGCAGTTCAGTCAGAATCTCCGTGTGTCTTGGCACTAGGACAGGAGGAAGGACTGCAGGAGCAAGCATTCGAAACCAACATGTAAACACTTTTTTTGGTAATCAAAGTACACTGCCTGACAAAAGTGTAAGCAAAAATACCAACAGGTTAACAAACAGAAACATTTACTCATATTTTGGGTACATGTGGCAACAATCAATTTAATATTCATTACAGTTTATGCTTTGACATGCAGAGGATTTGACTGTTTCTAAACTATTGTTAATAGCCATATTTGGTATCTCTTGGCCCAAAGGTCATTTAAACATGTGAAAGTAGGGGTGGGCAGCATGATGAGACGTTATCGTTACAGTGATGCAGTTGCCAACTGTAGTCCATCTGATTTGATGCATACTTTATTTACATCTTTCTCACTGTTCTTCAATGGTCAGGACTCCCACATGACCCCAGCAAAACCACCCTAGAGCAGGTAATATGTGGGTAGTGGATCATTCTCAATGGTGGTGCGTTAGTGTGTGTTGCACTGGTACAAGTGGATCAGACACAGCTCATCTGTTGTTTGTGCTGTTCATCTTCGAGTCCTTCATCAGTGGTCACAGGATGCTGTTGGGTGGATAGTTTTGGTCAGTGGACTATTCTCAGTTCAGCAGTGACAGTGAAGTATTTAAAAACTCCAGCAGCACTGCTGTGTTGGATCCACTCATACAAGCACAACACACCACAACACCAGCACCCAGAAGAACAGGGTGAAGTGGGCAAGCAAAGTATGCAGCAAATCAGAAGGACTACAGTCTGTAATTGTAGAACTACAAAAAGCTCTCATATGGTAAGTAGAGCTGATAAAATGAACATGTAGGTAGGAGGAGGCGGTGGGCCGTTTTAAACTAAACTTTTATCAGTGTTTTAGTAACCAGAATCCAACATGTTCTGGGGTGGACAGAGTTGGTAGCATGCTAGCAAAGCTACCAATAACCTGCTCCACAGACACACACAGACACACACAGACACACACAGACACCAAAGCATGCTTTTCTGCACCTGGCGTCTCCACTCGCTGGTAGTGGTAGGGGTTGACGCACACCTCGTCCTTCTTGAGGTTGAAGGCATACTCGCAGGTGTCGATGGCGCGTAGCTCGTGATGGCTGTGCAGGTCTGGCCATCGCCACAGACGACAGTAGATGACATGAGGCAGCCCCTTACGGTGAGACACCTGCAAGCGACCATCCAGGGATCTAACCCGGGCACACACAGGAGAGGACAGGGAGCGAGAGCGAGAGAAAGCGAGAGCGAGAGAAAGAGAAAGAGACAGACAGAACAGAACAGAAGAGTAGAGGGAACGTGCCAAATGGTCAGAGGAAGGAGAACATGGATGGAGAGAGGGAAGAGAGCTGGTTTAGAACTAAAACAGGCCTGTCAATAAGTACCAGAAGTATTACTTTGTAATAGTATTATAACTACAAAAAAAATGACTATTCTGTTAAAGCTTGTCCCCAAGAGGATGCGAGTGTATGAATTATGAGAAAAAATGTGCTAAACAAGTCTAATTCTGCTACTTAGCATTTTAAACAAAATCTCCAACAAATTTAATCCTTCACTTAGACTAAAATGACCATGAAAGGCCTGAAAAGTTAAAGTGAAATACACAGCCCCTGGAGGAGGAGAACAGGAAGGCTTCGACGCTCTCTCTCTCCGAGCTTGCATGGACAGGATCCCACAGCACAGGTGAGTGCAGCACAATGACAGGAGAGGATAGTCACCTGGTTTGGTCAGGGTAGCTGTATAGGCCTGAGGTATCCCACTGTTCTATCGTATTTGGTGTACTCAGTCCCCAAATTTCAGAGCAATTGCTGTGCACAGAAAAGTAAAAAAAGAAAAAGAAAGAAAGAAAAACAAACAAAAAACACAAACAAACAAAAAAATGATAAACATGGGGCATGATTCATTCAAAAATACCAAGATGACGTACAATGGTGGAATATAAAATTTCTTTTATTGGAGATGTTCTGCGTCTGGAGGCCGCAATGCAGTTCACCTCAAATAAAAGAAGCCACTCAAATGGACGAACCACAATACAACAGTGAGATGAGGAAAAAAAACAGGACAGACTGACAAATGTACTTATACAATTACAGTGTATTACAGTTCAGTTGCTATGTTATAATGGAATTAGGGTGAATTGAGGGAACGTTAATAGATTGTCTTCATGGTAGGTTGGATTAGACACTAACATTTAAACATGCAGCACAGGACAAATGAGTTGAAAACAGAATGATCTCTTTCTAGGAAAAATGACATTTTTCATTCAAACTTTGTTAGACATATACAAAACCTTGGGAAACCTTGTATTATGTACAAGGAAATATGTAATGAAAAATTTAAGAAAGAGTTTAGAAGACCTCATTCCTGTATTTCTAGAAAAGAGCAGAACAATTGCTTACACATTTCATCTTTTCTCATGATTAACTGATTCTGAGCACATTAAGTAAAAGAAAAAAAGAAAAAAAAAGACCTGGTGTACATACTAAAAGCCAATGTCTTCAAGTTTGGGCTCAGTTTCTGTAAATTTAAATGTAACTGTGTAACTCCAGCAAGCAGCTAGCATTTGTGCTAATGAAGTTGGTTTAACCAGAGGCGTCATAAATGAGATGTTAGTTACCGGCTGGAACATGAATGGTAAAGTGTGCAACACTCAACATAGCATTTGTTCACAGAAAGTTTGAACCCTAATCATCTTGTCGGTGACACTGTGAGTGGAAAAGTGTTAAAGATATTGTGGCACGCTGGTGGGGAAAGTCGTTTTTGTGTGTTATTGAGGCAAATGCTACAAACTACTGAAACTTTTGTCAGACATTAATCAGAGATTTTAAATCAGTTTGAAAACAGTAAATTTTGAAACAGTAAATTGACAGTCAGTTTCTAGTATTTTGGTCTCTATCCATCCAAAGGGAGAGGAGTCTGGTCTTGTAAGGCTGGAAATAACTGCTCAGGGACGTAGCAAAGACGTCCACCAAGATAAAGGATCTTTATAAGGACTTTGGCATAATTAGGTGTGCCGACATTAGCATCACTACGTAGCAAACACCTTTAGAGTGATGACAGCAAGCAATATAATAAACCATTCTTTAGATTCTGAGGCACCAAGACTGTTTTCACATTTGTCCACACCCAGGATCAATTATAGATATGGGGGGTGGGGGTGGCTCACTATCGCTAGTGTGCTTTCACCCGAGAGAACAGCATCTGATATATGAACCAGCTCAAGATGTCCCTTTTCTGCAAGCAGGTGGGCGATATTGTAGACACTAGGTATACACTACATGGCGTTTTACCATCTCCTTCACCGTCCACAACAATACTTTCCTTGCCACCATGAAACTTGAAAAGGGAAGTGATGCGATAAGCCAAAGCAGTCATGTCACAAAATGAACATGCAACCCCACACACAGCTCCGGGAGCAGACTGGTTATCTGGACCGCTCCTGGACTCAAAAACAGCTTTCACACTTGACCAAACATACCAAACTCACAAAGCAAGCAGGGTCCTGGGTCTGGGGGAAAAATGGCCTTAGTAATTACGCATTTACCTCATTCTAAGGTATTGACAGTTGACTGTGTCAAACAAACACCCAGCACGGCTCAAGATGTGCGCACAAATTAGAAACAACAGCTTTCATCTTTTCACCCCCTGCACATGTTTGCAGTTATTTTATTTATTATTGTTAATGTAACATTAATGTAGCAGAAAAATAATATTTTTTCCCTGTGATACACTTTGGCCCTATTTCAAGGCCAAAACACTTCGCAAAAACCGGCTACTTATGGCTATGGGTTAAACTGGTCACCAAGAAGAATTTCAATTGCGTCACAGATACTGGAATTTTTAATTTGAGGTTTTGGTTTATTTGTAAGTGAAAAGGCCATTTTGTGACCATCTCCTTCACTGACCCTCAGAGTATCAAATCCTGTACTGGTGGCAGTGAAAGGGTAATGAAGGTGACGCTAATGCAGTGGCGCTACCCGAGATATTGAATGATGCTCTGCTCTGGGTATAATGTATCCCTTTCCTTCAGGATATTAACTTTTTATGATGTGCCAGGCAAAGGCTTGATAAATTGACAGGTAATTTTATTCTTTACTGGCAGGTCACTGGGGAATAAAAAAAAACTGACCGTATGATTTTGAACAATTTAGCAATGATTAAAAAGCACCTACTTATTCAGCAAACTATACAGTACCTGAAAAAACTGCAATACTGTAACATTCAACAAAACAATGCTCTTTTCTTCATGAGTGGTTTTGTTTTCCAGAAATAAATGTTTTGTATACTTACAAAGGTTTTACAGCAGTGCTGGAGTTTGCATGACGGTGAGAAAAATGAGACAAAGGGCAAAATCAAAAATAAAGGCCAGTAAAGAAGTGAAACTACCCACATTCACATCAAGTGAAATGAGCTGCATTAGGGGAAGGGGGCTTAGTTTCAACATCACAGGAGCTTGAAGATTTCTCAACACCCTCCTCAAAATACACAGAGTTGCTAAGCAGAACACCAATCTTAGATTAACAACTGTCTTAGAGACCAGATGCCAAATCATTATTTGACGTGAATGGATGTTAAATCAACCATACTCATTCTATTATTCCCAATTAATAAACCATTCTAACAACTTCAGCCATTCAGTTCTCACTCTCACACTCACTGACAGTCAATATCACCATCTTTTTCTACTCTACAGACTTTCCACATTTGGAGGGAAAATAAAGTAGTAAATGTTTACGCTAACAACAATGCATGTTCTTATCTATACCGTTCTATTTCAACCTAAAGGGGACCACATTTTCTGCATAATTAAATGGTTAAGATGTAAACACAGTCGATCAGAGCTGTTGGGTGTGAAATACGGCATTCTACAAAAACTTTGAAACTGCAGAACAGTTCGCAGTGGCCTTCTTACAGAAAGTTATTACATGAAATGGTTATGAATACACTGCCTAATGTCCAAGACATTGTTTTACAAAAGGTTTTTAATAAAGTTTTGGAGGTGAAATAGTCCCCAAAGAAAATCTATTATTTCAACTTATCTACCACCATGTTACCATCAATCTGTACTGTACAGATCTATGTATATTCACTGGAATGGAACCATCAAGTTTCTCTACAAATTATGCAGACATTTAAAAAATTAGTGGAATTTCCCTTTAAGCTTACTTCACCAACAGCAGTGTCAGCGAGCAACCGATTTCCAGACTGGTGACACACTTTAGGGGTATTAACCCCAGTTCCCTGGAGTGCAGGAGACCCCAACCCTGCTGCACCATTGAGAACCCATCTGCTAGCAGTCCATTGTCTCAAGAGGCCAAAGCCACTCCAAAACCATCTCTGCAGGCTTATCACAGTAATGATAAAACCTAAAGATGTCTTACATCAAAAGCTTCCCTTTATCTATTTTAAACAGAAAACATTACCTTAAGCAGAAAACATTCTGCTAGCATTCTTCCTTCTCCATGCCAAGACCAAGTCTCAAAACAGAAGCAGAAGAGATTAAAACAGAGGGGTGGACCACTGCATTAGAGAACCATATGTCCTCAGCCTATAATCTAAGAATTATGATGACTGAAAACGACTAACATCGCTGATACGTCTCCTCCTCAGGTTACGTCCTCTGAACATATGCCAAGTTGTCATTTTCATGATCCTGTAAGAGGTAGGTCTAAACCCACTATTTCAGGGAGGGTTTCTAATGTATATTGCTCTTTGTTTCATCCTAAATAACAATGTGGTGTACAGGCTAGAAGATAGGTGCTGAATGATAATACTCAAATCTGTGATAACTAAACTTAAAAACAGGAAACACATAGAGAAAAGCCATTTTTCCACCCTTTTGGGCATGACCATTGTACAATAAGCTATTAACCATTTATTCTGAAATTGGGCAGTTCTCTACACAGACCTAGCTTATGGCTTGGCTAATGTATTTATATACGATCAAAAAAAAAAAAAAACTGAAATTACACAGGCTTAAAATGACTTCTATTTAACTATTAAAAGCCATCTTTGACAAGCAGTATCCTTTGTCAGTATTCTGCTTTTTGTCATCACTGCTTATCCCCTACCCTCAGAGGACTGATGTGATATCCTGTCTGCTCAGAAGATAATGTCATCTGCTCTACGTAAATACTGACCTGGAGACTATTATGCCCTCTTCATCAGCAACTGATGGAATTATGTGCACACATACAGCCTCCTTTCTCAGCGGATTTATCGAAGAGGATGAAAACAGGGATTTAATACCACCACACAGAGGCTCCAAGCCACTGGAGTGCTAATGTTACAATCAATAAGCTTTAGAAATACAACCCCCATCACTATCAGCTCATGGTGGAAGAAGGAGAAGCAGCAGAGGAAGCAGCAGCAGAGGAAGCAGCAGCAGCAGCAGCAGAAGAAGAAGCAGCAGCAGCAGAAGAAGAAGCAGCAGCAGCAGAAGAAGCAGCAGCAGCAGAAGAAGCAGCAGCAGAAGCAGAAGAAGCAGCTGCAGAAGAAGCAGCAGCAGCAGAAGAAGAAGCAGCAGCAGAAGCAGAAACCTTCTTGCATCCCTACACTTGCTGAAGGCATGCCTGTAGATACACTATCAGTGCTTCTTCTCAAAGGACCCGGACTGATAGAAGAGGCTGCCAGGAGCTTCGACCGGAAGTCAAATTAGCAAAGATAAGCGTTTGTTTTGTTTACACAAAAAAAAAAAAAAAAAAAAAAGAACCACAGTTCAAGTGCACGTGTCTGTGATTCGACACCAACATGCAGTGTTTAGCATTCAATAGCACACCAATGGTCACAGTTTCAAACAACTAATAACACAAATGGGAAGCAGCTGCAGCCAACACTGAGAGAATTTCAAATAAGAAACAAATAAAATAGCTCCTCAATTTTACCAAAGGAAAAACTGCTAATCCGTCGCCACACATTAACATTAGTGATAGTAATAATAGCAAAATTCCCTATTTTTTCCCCTCACTCCCTAAATAAGATAAAGCAAGAGCGTCATCCAGGTGTCCTACACAAACAGGTGAAAGTCAATATGTAGCACATAGTAGACCAGCGGTCAGCAACACGCAGCTCTTTAATGTGAAATTAACGTACAACTGCTGACACACTGTCACATGGCAACGCAGGTCAAAAGGATTGACGATTGAACAGATCTATCTGTCTTTACATGCACACAAGCTGGTTTCCTGACGTGTTTAATCTACGACAATAAAACTGTCAACCACCAAAAAGTAGAGCGTTGAAAGATATTTTAGAAGAAACCAGCGTTTAACAAATACTGTAGTATGCTATTTAGGTGCATTAATCAAGCTAATTGGGTTCAAGAGTCTGATTTACAGGTCTACTAAGGAGGGAGGCATTTCTTCTCACACTGTCTTGCCCATATGACGCCTATATTCTTTTTTTACTCATATTAACATATTATTTTTAAACAGTACAATTCCAAAAATAACCACAACTATATAACATCTGTAAAAAATAAAAAAAGAGAATAATGGTTCAGTCTGTATTAGAAGGCATTAGAGACAGTTATTACAAAACATGAGAACTAACACAGACAATGATGCCATTCCCACCTATCTCCAAGGTTAGCTGACTGATTAGAGTGGAAAAAAAACCCACATGTGCAATAAACTTTCCCAGCCTGTGAAATCTCTCTAGACAAGCTCTCAAGGGAAGAAAGAAGGTGAATGAGTTCCCCTGACGTGTTTAAAAGCACCATAATCAGCTGACGCGGGTCATCTTTGCTGTTTAGGGCGACTGAAGTGTTTGCGCTAATTAAGCTTCTGAATGAAACTCTAGGTACAGCATAGGTACCATGTAGTCACGTAACCTTTACCCTATGTGCACCTCCTCAGAAACGTTAACTACACTTCACAGCAAAGCAGACCACAATAACTGTGACTGCTCTGATTGCTAACATTGCATGTCTTCAAAGCCTGCAGCATCCTAAGAGGCAGGACTTTAACAGAATGCCTTGTTGCAGATGAATCATTCATTTAGAGTAGCTTTACAGTGAACAGCTTACGTATCACTAGTTTTAAGATTTCATTTTTGAGTTAAAGATGAAGTTATTAAATGAATTAACATTAATTAAAAAGATATGCAAGCCCTTCACAAAGATGTCTTAGCACATATAATCTAATTACTCTTTACAATTTGTGGCCAGGCCAGATATTTGAAGAAAAAAAAAAAATGATATGATTTTACATCTGGATAAGGTGGAATTAGTTAATAAAAGTTAAGAGTGGGACTATGCCTTTAGCCTACATTAAATGGGCCACTGCCCACGAGTCCAACCACTGATTGTAAGTTGTTAGTGCTACAGTCGTGTGCAGTTCATAGGGGTTTGGTAAAACTGTTCTTTTACTGGCTTTTCATCAAGAGGCTTGTAAATGACATCACATTACTGTGTTGTTGTGGAGTGAACTGCAGATGGAAGACAGGAAGTAACTTTCTACATTGGGAGCTCCATCACAAGCTGTCAAAATTCTTATGGTTTGCACCATTTACGGTTACTCATGAGGGGGAAATGCCCCCTCTGCTGCCGCCTGCTCCACCATTTAAGCTGGAATGGGAAGCTTGCCAAATAAAAACCTGAATTCTTATTTGGGTGGTGGAGTATTGCATTTTGCACAGTTCATCTGTGGGTGAGCACTGGTGACGGATTTAAAACATCAGCTACAAGCAACACCTCCAACACTAAAATCAGGGACAATAGCTATACAAGACACAGACCAATGGAAACAACTCCACCTACCACACAACTGGAATGGAAACTCTGATATTGTTCTCTTACTGGATTGCAGTTTAAAGGGAGGGATACAAGTTACCTAAGGTCCAAAAAGGTGTAAACTACGGATTTGCATGTTGATACATATCATGTACATATATTTACCGCTAATTAAAATGGGACTACATCTAATTGGATTAGCATGACAGACAAAAAAACATTTACTTCTATACAGCTGTAAATACAAAAAAAAAAAAATGCAGATACATCAACAGCAGCTCAGTGTCACCTAAAAGTTCTGATCTTATTATAGCGGTTTCAAGCATCAGTCAAATGCGTCCAATTTCTGTCAAATTAAGCAATTATCTTATTTTAATGCCAAACATTTATAATACTCAAGCGCTGATAAACTGCCTTTGTTTTTTAAAACACAAGGTTTCAATTTGTTGAGTCTAAAAAGCTCTAGGATTACAGCCTTCACACACACTATAGATAGGTTAACATCCATTGATGTAAAAGCAGGGAAAATCAACAGGATGACTAAGCCTCAGAGTAGTGCAGATGAGGTGAAATGAGAAAGGTATAAGAAAAAGAGAAGTAAAGTCAAACTGACAGACTTTAAGTGAACACAGTGTGGATGGGTGGCACAGACAATTCAAAGAAACAAAATAAAGCAATGCTAAGGTGGAAGGTGCACCCTCACACTTCAATTAAGTAGTACGGCAGTATTAATACATGTCCAATTAAAGCTTCAAGATTCTCTTTTCAAAGCACATGGGGATAATGTTTTGATAGCTATGAGTAAACATAAACTGCATGATAGCTGGGGGGGGGGGGAGAAAACAAGGCTTGAAGAGGTGTGTGAAGGCATGAAAAGGTGTGTGTTTATGTAGAGACGGCGTTCTTGTTGGCTTTGGCATACCTGGGGATGGTCACACACTTGGTGTTGCAGTTCTGTGTGGTGATCGCTTTCTCCAGCTCGTCCAGCTGGCCTGTTTTCTTCAGCTTCTTCACCAAGCTCTTCACAGCCTTCTCGCACCATTTCTCCTCCTGACCGTTCTGCTCTCCACCCCCACCCGCTCCACCTGAGCCGCTGGCTGACTTCTTCCAGCCCAGCAGACGCTTCACCACCGGCGGGGTGAACGGCAAGATGGACGACATCGTCAACAGCGAGTGGTTGGTCAGCCCCCTCCTGGGCAGGTAGGTCACAGACGCAGAGGGAGGCGAGAAACCCGCTTTCCTAACAGGGCTTTAGGAGGAGGGCCACTGGGCTAGGGTTTTGAGGGAGCGTTAGTTGGGGGGGAGGGGTAGGGGGCGGGAAGAGGCTCTTAGGAGATGGAAGAGGGAAGGGAGGGGGCGAGGGGTTACCTGAGTAAAGAAAAACAGAAATCAAAAAGTCTGATGACAGAGTGTGCAAAAACACAGGCTCAAAAGGGATTAGACGAAAACTTCCCCGAGGCACGCCCCTCCATCCTAGATGTCAAGGAGAACGCTGTTACCAATTCATATGCAGCACGACTGCATTTGAAAAAAAAAATTAATAAAAAGGGTCAGAAATTGCATTTAAAGCAACTTTGACAAAGTAAATAGCAAAACTAACTTCAATATCCCCAACAGCAAAATAAATAGGTCACGTGGTATGATTTCAACCAGTGGCTGTCACAAAACTTGAAACAATTTCACAAAACTTAAAACAATACATAAAAAGATTAGTTAAAAAGTGCTACAAGTGAACTAATAAAATAACAGCAGCGTTCTCAACGAAAGAACAAAAAGCATGTTTTTTGTGGGGTACAGGCTTAACCACAGAGCAGATTAGAGATAAAGCAAGCCAAAAGTTTAATATTTGATTCATGGACAGAACGCGTGCATGCAAGCCTTTTCATTTCCCCTTTTTTAATTTGAAAATTGGTTCCACTCAAGGAGAAGACACACCGTGCCATTAGGTAGGATCTGCCTTTCGTGTTGCAGGCGGCAGTGACAGTGATGTCCTCTGACCTCACAGCCCGGTAAATGCCGATTGTGAGCATGAGGAAGTGGAAGTAAACATGAGGAATCCAGGGCTATTGGGTTAGCTTTACAAAATGGCCAATTCCCAGAGAGGGCTTTGCTGCCATAAGCTTATTTATCATAGCGGAAACGAGCCACAATGAAGAAAGAATGCCTTCCAAATGAACAGCAAAAACATAGCTGGAGACAAAATAAATGGAAAAATTAGTGGACATAAGCAAAAATAATCAAAGCACTAGCATTCAGCTCACTGCTTTCTTTCATCCCTAATACAGACACTTTAAAAACTGAAGCTTAAAAAAAAAAAAAAAAAAAAAAAAAAAAAAATAGTACAGTAGCTGAGGAGAAGTTGCAAGTGGAATGTAGGCCACATTATAAAGCAGATTTTTTCACTTTTTATTTAATAATAATTGTTGGTTAAGATGTAAGCAATATTATTCAGAGCACTTTGTTGTAGGGTTGGGCAATATAACATTATAACATGTACTGTAATAAATGCCACAATTCAATACAATTTTTTGAACATACAGTATATATGACCAGTGCTTGTAGAACACTAGCCAACTGCATGTTTCATTATAAAGAGTGCAAAACTAGTTTTAATGAGATACACCACAACACTATGTGCAAATACTAAACAAACATCATTGTGTTCACATATTTTATTTTTTCAATGTAGCACTACTGGCTTTTTCCTCAGTTCTTACTGCACATATGTCAGAAAAAATAAATACTGTGTACTGTGAAAATGTCCTAAAGCATCACAATACTATATTTTTGCCATATTGCCCACCTCTAGTTTGACGTGAAATGCTCCGTTTTTGAGAAACTGAGCTATTCATAAACGTGGTGATAGGAACCAGACATCTGCAGTGTTCAATGTCTCTAAAAGCTCCCTCACAACTATTTTATGAAGTGGCCCTGAGTATGAGGCATAGATTTGGCCCAACTCACATTTTTATAAATTGTTATGGGAGACGTTTACACATAGGATTTGGACAGGCAAAATAGACCCTTAAGAAAAGTCTCTCTTCAGTTTTACTACCCAACATTCCATATAAAACTGTTCACTGGTGTTTCTGGGTGTTAAATAAAAATTGGCTTTATTTGCGTTGTAGACAATGTGAACCGCTCGAATCACCTCTACTGTAAATAAATCTTGAGTCAGTACATTTCTCTGCAAGACACTATTTCACTGAACCATTCTGAACAACATCCAAATTATGCAGAAACTATACCAAATAAAAAAGGAACTCTTAAACAAAAATGCAGAGGAGTACTGCATTTACTTCATAGAAGCTGTGGAAAGCAGAAGCACTATAGCTAGCCAAATATTAGTATTAAAAGCCTCTAACACAACTGCTTCAGTACTAAAGTCCAAGACTTGGAGAGCCTGCTGCCTAATTAAAGGGCAAGTCCACCATTGTCCAATATCGCTGCATAATTCAGAGGCTGAGATGCAAACAGTCATTTAGAGAGGTTCTATGTGACTTATTTCTTTACAGTGGTGGTGATGGGAACCAGGGGTCACCATGTCTACAACACAAACATAGGCATTTTAGTTAATATCCAAACCACCAGTAAATCTACGTCTTCTGAGTGTATATATGTCTTGAAAGGCAAAATAGTGGAACATCCAAAACAAGAACACAAAATAAACAGAATACGTTTCCGATCATAAAACCGCATCTCGGGGATCAGGTAGTACATTCCTAACCAATTCGAGTACAGTTAATAGGTTTCTATGAGGGAGCTTTTAGAGATGGAAGTCTGGTTCCCTTCAACAATTCTGACTCGGCAAGTTTGTTTGGCACTGAATTTCAGAATTTCACACCAGATCACTCTGAATGACTACTGGAATGCAAGCAATCAATTAAAGCCGAAAATTTGAAAAATACGGTGGAGTTGGCCTTTAATCTCTTAATGCTGGGTTTAGAGAGTCGCGTAAGTGAAAAGGGTCGCGTTTGGTTCAATGTCTACCCAATATGATTTACAACGGTCCGATGGCTTATTGTACAGTTTTGCGAGCATCTTTACACAAAACCGACCTGTGTATGAGCCAGACAGCAGAATGCAGCTAAACTAGTGAGCTTGCAGCTATACAGCTAACGTTGCTAGCTAACGTCAATGCTTTAAGCACACAAATCTCATTAATTTACGAAATAAAAAAATCTTTCAAACTTCCAGACCTGATTAGCCAGCAGATCAAACGCATGACCGATGGTAGTAGGCTAGCAAAAACGTAGCCCTACACAACAAATAGGCCAGGCTAATGCCGAAGCAGGGTTAGCAGAAGCTAACTCACTGCAAAAACAGCCAAATAACTATTGCTTCATTAAGAAAACAGGGATGTGTGTGTCTGACACTTACCTCTGGCAGACGGACTGATGGAAATGGTGGTGCTGGATTACTGCATGCAACCGACAGAGTCCCCGGGGCGAGAGGGCTGATGCTAGCTAGCGGCTACAAACGAGAACAAACCCGGAGCGTGAATGCAGCTGGAACCGGCCACGATTAAAAACACAACAACGTTTAGCTAGCTATGAGCTTTTGTAACCAAATTAAACGAACAACGGAGCTGTGGTAGTTTTTAGCGACGGAGGTGGAGTGTTCCTGCGTTTTCGTGGCGATGCCAGAGCTCGAAAACCGCTAGCTAGCTAAGTTAAGCTCACAGCCTTCGCCACTTTGTTTGACAGAAAAATAAACAGGTTAGAGACGTGTTCGCAAATCAGTTTATATTTTCGGAGGAGGATGTAAAACTCACCTGAACAACAAGCGGCCGGGCTTTATGCAAACGCAAAAACATATATACACACCCCACAGCAAAACCTGATCTTTATCTCAATTCCCGAGTCCCTGAAAATCGATTTTAAACTGTATTTTCTTTCCCTCTGTGCCCAAATTACAGCAGCAGACGACGGCGGCGGCCTCTCTTAGGAGGACAACCTAACGCAATGCCTAAGTCCCGCCCTCGCGCTTCTATTGGTATAACGGAGAGCCTATTCGGTGACGGCGTTCGTCTATTGGTTTAAATTCGACGTCGATCGTCGCGGAGTATTAATTATGCAAAACGGCCCGCGATTCCTATTGGTAGCTGCAACTCGTCACCCGCTCGGTGACGTTCGGATTCCAGGCCGCAGGCTGTGGTTTGTCGACGCGACCGTCCGTCTGTTCACTTCACAACGGAGCTGAGGAGGAAAGAACGGCAAAATTGGGTTACAGCTCCATCACAACGAGCGCATTCCTCCGCCATTCAACAAAGAAAAATAACTATGAATTCAATCTACTATTCATATAATAAGTAAAAAGTCCCTGGTTAGCAGTAATAAGTCCAAATGCTATTGCATCTCAACGTGCGGTGTTGTTGAAAATGAGTCGATCTAATTTTCCATTTTTAGTGAGTACCAGTGCTTACTGGTATATATATATAATTGGTAAAATCGGTAGGTAAGATGTAAGTAGGTAAGATGTATATTATTGGTAAAATAGAAACCATACTGCAAGGGTGAATCCACGCATGTCCACCAGGTGGCGCCGTTGTGCGTTTGTCCTGGTTGCCAGGAGCAGCTCAATACACAAGGTGCCTAGACTGACTGTTCACCATACCTGTTATGTTACTGGGATACTCGGAGCAATGGATTCATTCGTTTGCTCCACATGCAACATGTCTTTCAGATCATCGCATTTTCTTTCGAAGCATCAGGAGAAGTTCTGCATTGGGGATGCTGATCAGAGAGAGAAGTCTGATTACCCTCAAATTCTGGTACTTTGCTTTGAAATGTGCCATATTGGGTGTGGTAACTACACTGAAAGTAATGTGGAAGACTGTAATATGCATTATTTTCAAAAAGAAGGGTAGAAATCTATCATGCTGAGATTAAACTGAAATAGCTTTAGACTTCAATCAGTGAGATTTGAAATAGGAAATAAAGACATGATTGGGTCTTCAGTACAGAATAGAAACTTCTTACATGTACATGTTATATAACATATAACAAATATATAACAAAGTATGGAGAGAAACAGATAAACTATAGTATGTAATTGTAGAACCACAAAGAGTGATAACATGGAAAATGAGGAGGTGAAACAAGGAGAAACAAGGAGGTGGTTCTAATATACAGTATTTATATATGTGAGTGTGTTTGAATGTGTATGTCTGTGTGTCTGCCTTGTGATGGACTGGAGGCCTGTTCAGGGTGTTTCTTGCATTTCGGAATAGGCACCAGCAACCCCCACGATTCATAAGGATGAGTTTCTTATATGATGAATGAATTGATGAATATACACAGTGGCAGGCCAAAGGTTTGTGTTACTGTGAAGAGCTAAGTAAGTAAAAAGATGACATGATTTCCAAAAGCTATAAAGATGAAACTTTACTTATTTCTAACTTTTGCAGTTTTAAAATAACAAAAAGGGAACAATTAAACAACCTCTATGGTCAGTACTTAGTAGCACCTCCTTTGGCCACTGTCTCAGCTTGTAAACTCTCTTTATAGCAGCTAAGAGACTTTCAGTTTGTGTTGTTCATTCTTCCTTACAAAAGGTTTCTAGCTGTGTGAGATTCCTTGGCCGTCTTGTATGAACTGCTCTTTAAGCTCTATCCACAGATTTTTCTATGATGCTTAGGTCGGGGGTCTGTGAGGGTCTGGCAAAACGTTCAGCTTGCGCCTCTTGAGGTAGTCCATTGTGGATTTTGATGTGTGTTTAGGATCGTTGTCCTCTTTTCACATTCAGCTTTTTTACAGATGGTGTAATGTTTGATTCTAGAATGATTCTAGGCATCAGTACCTACTTAGCCATGCTGGTGATGTGACACATCATCTCACCCTCTAAACTCTGTCAAAAGTCTGTCCCCTCATTGCTCTGTAAAGTAATGGGTCACAACTCTTTGGCACTCTTTTTGAATTCCAGCAGTTATGTCACTCTGGACTTGACATTGTCATCATTGTTTGTCACGTCACAAGTGATGCAAAAGACACCTTGAAATTCGATTGGAGAAGCCAGAGTGTCAAAATTGAGACACTTCTGTAAAAATCTGATTGGAGTCACATTTTAAACTACCATCAAATGTGGATATGCCAAAAATCAGATTTGGCAGTCTGAACATAGCCCAAGAGTATATCTAAAGCATTGACTTTTGCATCACCTGATCTTTTCTAACGATGACTATGAAGAACCCATAGCCCTAGCAAGCTAATTAAGGTCTGAGATCTTGATAAACGTTGTCTTTTGGGGTTACCCAAACTTTTGCATAGTGCTCCTTTCTTTTTGTACTCTGAAATTGTGTATAACAAAAATAATAAACCAATCTTGCTTAAAATGTTCAAAAGACAGTTTCATCTTTAACTTTATGACTTTTAGAGGTCAGTTTATCTTTTACTCACTTGAGTATTCACAATAACAGATATATTAATATATTCCATGCATTTTTTGACACAGTGTTGCATGTTATCTGTTATTATTCTGAAATAATGACTGCAAAAGCTTCCTACAGAGCGAGAGAATAAGAGAACTACAGAGGAAACGTCAGCAGAGAAGGTCTCATGTTGGAGCCCAAAGCAACCAGCAGAACGTTCACCTGACAACAGAGCACCAGCTACGAAAGCCCAACAGCGAACCAGTAAGAATCGCATATCTATCAATCAGTCAATCAATCAATCAATATTTATTTGTATAGCGCTTTTTACAAATAATGTTGTCTCAAAGCAGCTTCACAGAAAAGCAGTTTATATAAAAAATATATAAACAGTCTCACTAATGTTATTTTACTGTGATTGCCACCACATACATAAATTGCAGTAATTCATCTGATGAAGATTTGTATAAATAAATGTGCACAGACAGCAGACAAAGTGGATAGACAAATTCAAGACCTGTCCGAGATTCATAAGCGCCGGCTGCTGCAATCAAGTGACAGCAAAAAAACGAACAAGCAAAGAAGAGGTAATAATGCACTCTCTCTATGTATTTAGATGCAAATATAACTGAAATATTTTGTGTGGTTGGACAGAACACAGTAGCAGAAGAGAAAACCAGTTACATTTTACAGAGCATTGCAACCCCAGAAAGCGCTGGTATAGTGCGGAAAAGAAAGCAGTGAAACTGACTTGAACTGATTTGACTGCAGACAAGATGTTTCATGGTTTCTCTGGTGAATTTAGATTTAATATACAATCACTGACAAAAAAACATAACACACCCAGATAGAAACATTGGATTGCTGCAAAGCTCGACATGCAGTTATGTCTCAGGCAGATATGTATTTGATTACATGTATTGTCTGGTTATGTGAGGGCACGCACACACAGCGAACAGGGTCCGGATTGGCTCAGATAGACCACCAGTTTGATCAGCCAACAAGCACAAACAGCTCCCACGTTTTTCTTGTCCACTGGCCAGACACAGGTGGAGTCTTCATGATGAGGGCTTCCATCATGCCTTTGCTGTGGAGCGACACACTGCCCAAACAGCTTGTGTGATGATCTGGGGAGCCATCACATACCCCTAGTCACCCCTAGTAGTGTTATGAGGGGGCACTAACAGCTCAGTGATATGTTCAGGACATCCTCAGGCCACATGTGTTGCATCTCATAGCAGGGCTTCCCACTGCCCTTTTTCAGCAACTTAATGCTCACCCACACACAGCAAGGGTTTCCCAGGAATGTCTCTGCCAGATTGTAACACTTACTTGGCCTGAGACCAGCTAGAGCTTGGGCAGCCTACAAGTGTGCTGCATCTACAGGCCCAGCTGCAACATCTGTGGGCAAATGTGCCACAGGATGCTGTACGGAACCTGTACGCCTCCCCACCCAACCATATCTCATCTTGTATCCAGGCTGTAGGTGGCCAAACAGGGTACTAGAGCCTACTTTCAATTGTACAGCTTTCCCCAGTCCTTTTGCTGTAATACTGTAAACACTTGCACAAATCATCATTACAGCCCTTTTTGGTGTGTTATGTTTTTTTGTCAATTAGTATAAAATTAAATCCAGGCCTGCCACATATTTTTAAAAAGTTGGGTCCAGGGCAATGTAAGGGCTAGTAATGAGGTAGAATAATGAAATTATAATCTGGTGATGCCAGTGATTGTATTTCAGTACAAAAGCAGCTATCAGCAAAAGCACAGTCCTTAAAGAGCAAAGATGGGCTGACAAATGTGTGATAAATGTTTAAAACACTGTTCCCCAAAGTGATTTTGGAGATTTCACCCTCTACTGCACAGAACATAATCATAGGTGGAAAGAACAGAGAGTTGCCCCTTCTGTATATCAGTGTAAACATAGCCATGTTGTTTTAAATAATGTAAAAACGTATATTGAAAGAACTTGTGCTAATTATAGATGCAAAATAGTTAAATTCATTTATTTACAGTGGTTGTGTTTGATGTTAATATTAGATAGACAGATACATAAACAGAGGTAGCAACAATATTTACAGTGTAAAGTGCATAGCGAACGTTTCTTTGCAGTAGGAGATATATTATATATATTGTCCAGTGTGTAATAACAACAGTCAGTATATAGTGACGAGTTGAGGCAGTGTTTCAAGGTACAGGTCATACAGCAGGAGATCAGTACTGTCTCTGCATACTGGAGACTAGTTGTAGAGTCTTATAGCAGTAGGTATAAAGGTCTTTAACACATTTCACCTTTAACTGTATGTCAGTGAATGTGCTTTTCTGTTTTTCCAGTGTATTTGATAACTGCAGAAAATCTGATTTTGTCAGTAATCTGCTGATCATGTTTACATGCACTTGGGTAATCAGACATAGGGGATAGCTTAGTCAGACAGTAAACAGATTTCTGCTCCAGCCACAGAAAAAGATGTGACGTAAACATAATGTAAACCCTTAAATGTCATGCTGTGGCTTTTTTGTAAACATCACAAACAGACACTTTAGCAGGAGATATGAATATACATCATCTAGACGCTGTATCGTGGGTACTGTGTTAAATGCTGCTTGCCTTGTTTTCACACATGCACAGACTGAAACCACCGAATGAAATAACAGTAAGGATACACATGCACTGAGAAATCCGATTAATGAGATCTCATTATCAGATTTCTTAATTAGGTTTCTAAATATAAGAATTCTGAGAATGCTGTTTACATGACAACTGCAGAAATCTGATTATATATAATATTAGTAGGTGTTTTTAAATGCACTAAATGATTGTTTATGCTGAGTAAGCATTATAGATATGGCATTCCTTAAACCATGTAGATTCTCAGATTAGGTTAGCACATGCGTACTGTGTTTTGGTGGGTTATATTGCATTTTTATTTGCATGAAGATCAAAAGTCATTCATACATTTATAGGTTTGCTGATATATGTGATCGTGTTCAGGTGCGGAGGGAAAACCTTTTTCTGCTGCTCCGGACAGCTGATCAGCAAGATCAAATTAAATTAAATTAAAGTGCAAAATAGATTAATCAGTGTGAAAATCAGTTGGGTAATAAGGAAGTTATGAGTGTTTTGTTTTACTTATACTTTTACTTTTATTTCATATATTTTTACAAGCAGATGACTGTCGCTATGTGTCAGATGCACAGACCTTTGATTGAGAACAACCAACAACATGGTGCTTATGTATTATGAA
This sequence comes from Semaprochilodus insignis, assembly GCA_034552555.1. Classification (NCBI taxonomy): domain Eukaryota; kingdom Metazoa; phylum Chordata; class Actinopteri; order Characiformes; family Prochilodontidae; genus Semaprochilodus; species Semaprochilodus insignis. The sequence continues at coordinate 14,745,597 of CM067490.1, read as the reverse complement.
ATGAAATATCCTTCCATGGACATTATTAAGTTAAGAGAATCGAGAAGAATTTCAGTGCATTAAGGTTGCAAGCTTTAGCTGAAAAACTGAGCTCCTTGTTCCTGCAGACAGCACCGCGTCTAGAATCCTCATTCACCTATAAGCCATAGAACCACATGGGCTTGGGACTAAACCTTCATCAAGCACTACATCACATAGTTACATCCACACAGGCTTTTAAAACTTAACTGTAGTTTCCTTTATCAAAAGGAGGCCTTAAGCCGTGTCCAGAAGTGCTGCCAACTTCTCGGGGCTCAGAGGTGTCTGCAATGGACCATCACACAGTGTTACCAGCAACACGTCCAAGAGCCAGGGTCAGTCACAGTGTAGGCTCAGTGTGTCAGTGCTGTTGGTAAGGGTAACTTTTACTTGTGTGATGCTCCATTAATGCTATCAAGTACAGAGAGATTTTGGAGCAACACATACTCCTTCAAGACAACGTCTTTTCCAGGGATGCAGAATGGAACAATGAAGAGATTTGTTCTTGTAGTGTTGTCAGTGCAATGCAGGTCAAAAATAATGTGCAAATATTTCAATTTAACATACTGTCCCAATGTCTTCTGTTTTAGGGTTGTACTTTAATACTGATTGGCGTATACATTGTTAAATAGTGATCCTAAAAACCCATAAACACTCATTAAAGCCTTGTTTTAAGTGTCCACATTTATTTCTTCGCCAATTGCAGAGACTAATCTGCAGGAGCCGAATGCTCAGAACAGTAAAGTACCTCAGCTGGAGAAAATGATCTTGGAGCTAAAAGAACAGGAGCAGAAAAACACCATGCTACTGGAGTCCCTCATGGATCATCTACAGCACAATCCCGCTGATCCTATGCCAGTGATTTTTAAAGGGTTTGAAAGAATTTCCTTTTCATTTTCATTTTTTTAAACAACTTACCTTCTTCAGTGTTTACATATGGACTAAAACAGATGAAGACTTAAAAATCATTTGTCTGCTTAAAATGTGTTGAAAATGTTTTGTGTATGGTTCTATATAGCACCAAAAAGTGTTCTTCTATTGTTACAAGCTTGACACCCCTTTTTGTTACTAAATAGCAGAGCTGTCCCTGACCAATGTGATGCCCTAGGCAAGATTTTGGCTGGTGCCCCTTGGATGGTGAAATCCATGTAATAATAACACCTAAGCCACATTATAACCTATAACCCTCCAAACACAAAAAGGTGTCTATTACAATTAGCATTCATACACAGAACCAGTGTTCAGTTAGCTCTTCTCTCACATGATGAAGGCTGTTTGCTCCACATATCAAAGGCACTGAATGAGCTGAAAAGGTTATAAAGGTTATTTAACAAACACCTTAATACTCTTTTAACTTTCCCTAATATATTTAGGGTGGGAGTAACTGATGCAAAATCTTGCTAGCTAGCTAACTGTTTATTAAATTAGCAAACTACTATTTAACTATTACTATGCAACAGTTCAAGTATTCATCCATCACATTTCATTACCTCTGTCATTTTGCTGTCTTTCATCCTCTTCTTTTCTTTTATCTCTTCCTTGGGCTCCAGGGGGCTTCAGTCTTTTCCACATATTGGCTGGCAGCTGCTATGTTGTTAGCTAATCTTTGAGTATGCATCCCCGGCGCCCCTATAGATGGACTGCGCCCCTAGCATTCACCTATCGGACCTATGCCACACCTATGCCATTGGCCAGCTCTGCTAATTAGAACCATTTTCATAAAGGCTTTATATTGACAACACATTCCCCATCAATCTGAAGAACCATTTCACTGTGCAAAGCATTTAACCATGTAAATGGTTATTGGATTGTTCATGGTTCTTTATAGAACCACAAAGAACCCTTAAAGAATCATCTCTTTAAAGAGTGTATTGTTACAAGCTTGACATCGAAACCCTAGCAGAGCCCTTTTTTTGGTGCTGAATTTTCAAATTTTTCACATTCTCCATCAGTCTATCAATTTACCTTTTAACTATGTAAAGAACTATATAGGCATACTAATGGTTCTTTGAGAGTGAGTATTCTTTGAGTCTTTACTAAGAATCCTTAAGGAGCCGTCTTTTTAAGGAGTGCATTGTTATTAGTTTAACCTTGTAACAATAGCAGAAACCCATTTTCATGTTCTGTATAGGACCATACACAACACATCCTCCATCAGTCTGAAGAGATATTTCACCATGCAGAGAAAATGGGCCCTTTGAGTGTTTGTGGTTCTACATTAAACCATTGTCTAAAGTAAAGAACCCTTAAAGAACCATCATTTTTAAGTCCAATAGACTCCTAATTGTACCTGTAAGTCACAGTAAGTGGCTATATTCATCATCTTTGGGATGTGCAGGCAGCACAACTGACATTACAACAGTGTTCTTGCTTGCAGTTTCATATTTCCACCTGAAAGGTCTTCGATCTTCTTCAAACTTTAATCTTCTGCCAGTAACATGTCATGCACCTTATCTCGCAGGGGAGATGTTCTGCAGAGCAGCAATGCAGACCTGCTCATACCTGAGACCAGAGAGGGAGTAACACATTCTGGTGTACCTGTTTACGAGGATGGAGGTCTTTCCTCAGAAATCAGGTAATGCCTTGTTTTTAGGATTACTGATAAATTCATGCTTCAGGTTTGCTGTTGATTACCTGATTTTATATGACCTTTAAAAGGAGCCGCTGATTCATCAGATAAAATGGAACTTTATCTAAATGGATTCGTGCAATCTGCTAATCTCTTCCACAGTACTCTCCGCCTCTCCTATCTCCAGAACGGTGGCAAGGATCCTCAGATATTGGCACAACTGGAGGACATGTTAAATGAAGCTGTCACAGTGGAAATGCTGCCAGGGAGGCAGACTTTCCCCAAAAACTTACACACTGAGAGAATCAAACATGGGCCAAGTACTCATATATCTAAGGGGCCAAGTCATAGCAGAACCTCATAACTCTTTTTTGTTTTTTCATACTATTTTTAAACGCCAGTTGCCCCTCACACTGTGTGAATAATTTTGGATGAATGGGTGACTGAAAATGGCCCAATTGCATTTGCCAAATTCAAAGTCTTGTTAACGTACATTAAAGGTGCCATAGTACAAATTTATTCAGTCTTTTAATTCGTTCTTTGATGTTCTACAAAGAAGGTATGTGACTTTAGTTGGAGTGAAAATGCCGCAACTATGATTTTACACACCCATTTACACCCAATTATGTGATCTTAGAATACAACGAGACGCTTTTGTTTGTTGAGCTCATGAATAATTTGATGAGCTCTGCTCTGATTGGCTGGTTTACATCGAGACCCTGCAGTGATCACACAGAAGCAGCATGTCAAAATAGACTAAATAAAAATAAAACCCTTTGTGTAAATAAGCTCCGTCCTCATGTTATCTGGTTAGCTACATTAGTTACTTGGAGCTGCTAGTAGCTAATGTTACCTGTACTAGCTACTCATTTTCCATCTCAACATCAACACAGTAAATTAAAGCTGTCCCTCACTATGAACCTTTCAGTTTAAGATGATCTGCTTCAACCAGCACACAGTGATTCAATCACTCAGTACATCTGCTACTTACAGGTTACTGTTGGGGTTGTGATGCTAATAAAAGTGGAACTGCTTCTCTGTTCAGTCTCTTTGGTGTCAAACACTGAGTGTAGCTGCTCAGTATTGTGCAAGGTTTGAGAAACTGTCTGAATTGAAATGTGCAGACTTTAAATTAAACTTTTACGGGACGCTGTATAAAGATGTGGGAGCTGAAGTTCCTTTTCACCAGCTTGTTTTGTGGTTGTACTGTGGTTGCCTGTACAAGCTGTAGTATTTAAGGTGGAATGGAACATTAGATTAAGAAGCTGGTGCATAGGAAGCAACGTCAGCCTGATTTAAAGATGAACATCAACCATGTGCTGCTGCTAATTGGGAAGGGAATAAAAGTACTAGCATCCCCTCATAGCCTTGAACAATAGAGTTCCCTCTATAGTCCACCATTTTAATTGCTGTTGCTCTGATGTTATACATTTTTTATGTTTATAAATTTAGAGGGTGTAAATATTAATTGTTTATAAATATTAAGGGTGTAAATGAATAACTGTTATATTTTATAACAGTTTAGGCTTTTGGAAACGGACCATTTTGTTGTCCGTCTTTTTAAATGCAGGATTTATATGTGAAAGAGGAACAACAGTGTTTTAGGTTCAAAGTATATTACTTTTCTGTACTGAACTCTCCTTATTCAACTACAACAATGTAAATACAGTTTTACTCTCTGTGGCACCTTTTTTACATTTTAGAGCTATGAGGTTTCATGACAGCCATGATAATGTTTTTGACTGTATTACTGTTGTAATAAAATTTGACTTAAAATAATTGCACTGTATTATGCATTTGTTTGAGACAGGCATTTTGTGTGTGTAACACAGAACCAAAGGACAATAGGAAGGATCTTTTCAGAGAGCTCATATCTATGGAGCTGGAAAACCAGCGTTTGGAGGAGGAAATCATGAAACTGCAGCTAAGAAGGAGAAAATCTGCATTCACCAGAACAAGTCCAGAGCGACTCCAAATTGCATTCTCCAGCACAACTCCAAATTGTAAGATCTGAGCCCTTAAAAAGTTGTTCCAAAGTCTGTGTAACTTTGTTTGAGTTTTGATTTTGTTTTCTTTAGGCAGACGGAGTGAGCAGGAGATGAGGAGTATGAAGATGGACATTGACCTGTTAAAACATGAGGTTGAGATTAATCATCTGAGGAAGCTCACTAAGAGCAGGAAGTTGGGACCAACCCTAGGGACTTTTCCTCCTTTGGTACAATATAGGCTTAGTCCTCAATCTAGAGCAATAGATTGATGAAAAAATCAAATTTACACAGTTACCCTGCCTGCTTAACCAAGATATGTTTGGCGTTTTAAGTTTGCTCCTTTAGTTTTGCACTGAAGCTGCAATGCCAATGTAGCAATAGAAGTTTGTATTTGACAGACAAACCTACGCATACAGAATGTAAAATAACAAATAACTATTATGCATTATCATTAAAGAATTATTATGCAGTGTAGATTATCATTATCTACACTGTATAATATCGTAAAAAGACTAGGCACAAGAACCAAGACCAGTACTGGATGGTCATGAGCTGTCAATAAGTACTGACAGATGTACACATACAGGGCTTCGGCTAATGTTTTTAGCTATGCTAAGTTAATTACATTTTCAAACTCCTTTAAGATAACTTTACGTCATTTGCATATGGGGCTTGATTTTTTGCATTTTCTCATGTCATAATACCGCCACTGTTGTAGTAGAGTAACCATTTTAATCTCCATAGGAGGAACCCAGATCACCCCACAACAAATACTCCATGGAGGTATCAGAGGGCTTTGGTCCAGCTCCTTATGATCCAACGTTCGTATATTATTCATTATTCATTAAACATAAAAATTAAAAGGACCCTATAACTAACAACGCAGTCCATTAGCCAAATGAAGCCATTAGCCAGAAATGTTTGGTGTCTGAAGTGTGCTTCTTTAGTTCTAGCACTTGAGATAAGAAGCTAATGTAGCTTATACTAATTTTGTCAGTACTTTTTTAGTCAACCAGTCCTGTCTCATTTGGCTGGCTACAATTCTGGACACCTGTAATTGAAACATTTCACCAAACTAGTTGTCCAAGTTGAAAGGAGCCAGTAACAAAGTATTCAGTGATGTTACTCCAATGCACTAACATGGTCTTTGGTGTTTTGCTGTTGCAGGGCAGGTTTCGTAGTGTTTTATGATTTCCTTATGGGGTTGTGTCCATCGTACAGAGTGTGTCGCCTGATGGTTGGGTTATACAGTGGAGAGCAGTGTTTGGGGAGCCCCTCTGTGTTGCCCCCAGTCTACTGCGAGCCCTTCAGCTTAGGCACACACCCTCCTCGATACAGTCAAGGACAAAAAGCAGTCCTCGCCTCCAAGCAAGCAGTACCAGAGTAAGCAAGAAGAGCTTGTACGCTGCTGTTTAATGACTTAAAATGAATGTTTTTATTTATTTATTTATTTATTTGTTTATTTATTTTGGTTGCATTTAAATACACTCATCATCAACAAAATAGTTGCACACAGAAGAAGGCACTGGATTGCAATGCTACTCGGAAGGAGTATAAAGGTTACCAGGAACAATAAATGATGTGTCGTCTTTCAGCCTCGTTAAAGTTTATGTTGATTATCAGTTCTGACCTCAATGACCTCACCTTTTGCCTTAACGGATGGAGGTTAGTGTTCACCAGTTTTGGGATCAGTAACAACAGCGCAATGAATAGCAATGACAGCTAATTACAACTATGAAAACAGCTTATAATATCTTGTTATGGTAAAGCAGTTGGAGGGTTTGGTAGCTAACGTTAACATTAACTGTGCTCGAGTTGTCTGAAAGCACTCTGAAACGTCAGGTAACATTTGTCTCTGCCTGCATCCCATATACAGCCGCATTAAACAGTGTGTAAAAAGTAGTGCGCCACCTTTAGAGGTGCTCTCAGTAGCGCAGTATATGAAGCTCCAGAGTGTGTTGTTTGGGACAGAGCCTCACTGTCTCAATGTTAATGTTAGTGTACTGTAAGTATTACTGTGTAACTTTTATAATAGTCAGGTCCAGTACTGATACCGTACTTTGCTTTTAGAGTAACTGTTAAGGATGTTTTCTGAACAGCTAGATTGTTGTAAAGACATTCATATCATGTAGGCACATCAAGTGTTTACTTGTAATAAGTGTAGTCTCTAGGCTTTAGGGGAGCAGAAGCAAAACTATTTACTGTTTATTGTAATTCCAGAAATTTTGTTCCACATCACTATATATACAGTATTTTACTGCCTTAGTTATAGTTGAATCAGCTTATAGCTAGCTAATATTTAAGATGAGGTGGGCTTTGATTCATAGTAGCAAATGAGTCTCCCACACTGTCAAACTCGCTCCTACACCATTGCGTTGGGCCACCAGTTGTAGAGTTCCTAATGGTGTTTAAATATACCTGGTGTTTAGTTTGTGATATTTAAATCTATGTTTTATAACAAGACAATTGATTGCAAAAAAATGTGTAGAAAGGGAGGTAACTAAAAACCAAATGATAATTAATATTTGGTTTTAGCAATGATGACTGACTATTATGTTCTACCCCATTTAGGGTCCAGCCTGCTCCATCACTCTCTTTAGTGATGCAGGTGCAGGCCTCAGGAGGATATGACATCTACGGACAGGAAGTGACCCACCTTGCTCCCCGGGGCTGGGTTAAACTTGACATCTTTGACCATCACAATCGCATTGTTAGTGGAAGATGGAAAATACCTGTTCGCATCCCTCCAGCCAAACCCTCAATGACCACAGCGGAAGTCAATACTGTTCCACAGGTTTATCCTTACAGAATTACTATTATTCAACACTGTTAATGTGTTACTGGGCCATATTCATCCTTCATATCAGAGTCAAGGTGGACTGTGCTGTTCATCAGCTTTTATTTAAATATACAGTACATATATGTCCATATACAGTCATGGCCGAAAGTGTTGGCACCCCTGAATTTTTTCCAGAAAATGAAGTATATCTCCCAGAAAATGATTGCAATTACATGTTTTGTTATACACATGTTTATTTCCTTTGTGTGTATTGGAACAACACAAAAAAACAGAGGGACAAAAAGGCAAAAATGATATAATTTCACACAAAACTCCAAAAATGGGCCAGACAAAATTATTGGCACCTTTTCAAAATTGTGGATAAATAACTTTGTTTCATTTACATTTACATTTACGTTTCAAGCATGTGATGCTCGTTCAAACTCACCTGTGGCAAGTAACAGGTGTGGGCAATATAAAAATCACACCTGAAACCAGATAAAAAAAAGAGAAGATGACTCAATCTTTGCATTGTGTGTCTGTGTGTGCCACACTAAGCGTGGAGAACAGAAAGAGGAGAAGAGAACTGTCTGAGAACTTGAGAACCAAAATTGTGGAAAAATATCAACAATCTCAAGGTTACAAGTCCATATCCAGAGATCTTGATGTTCCTTTGTCCACGGTGCGCAACATAATCAAGAAGTTTACAACCCATGGCACTGTATCTCCCTGAACGTGGACGAAAGAGAAAAATTGATGAAAAGTTGCAACGCAGGATAGTCCGGATGGTGGATAAGCAGCCCCAATCAAGTTCCAAAGCAATTCAAGCTGTCCTGCAGGCTCAGGGTGCATCAGTGTCAGTGCGAACTATCTGTCAACATTTGAATGAAATGAAACGCTATGGCAGGAGACCCAGGAGGACCCCACTGCTGACACAGAGACATAAAAAAGCTAGACTGCAGTTTGCCAAAATGTATGTGAATAAGCCAAAATCCTTCTGGGAAAACGTCTTGTGGACAGATGAGACTAAGATAGAGCTTTTTGGTAACGCACATCATTCTACTGTTTACCGAAAACAGAATGAGGCCTACAAAGAAAAGAACACAGTACCTACTGTGTACATTGCGACCCAAAATCCTTTGGTAATCTTCAGATTTCATGATGCCTTGCACACAGTCAAGGCACCCGTCATGGGTCTTCCAGCAGGACAATGACCCCAAACATACTTCAAAAAGCCCCCAGAAATGGATGGAAACAAAGCGCTGAAGAGTTCTGAAGTGGCCAGCAATGAGTCTGGATCTAAATCCCATTGAACACCTGTGGAGAGATCTTAAAACTGCTGTTGGGAGAAGGCACCCTTTAAATATGAGAGACCTGGAGCAGTTGCAAAAGAAGAGTGGTCCAAAATTCCAGTTGAGAGGTGTAAGAAGCTTGTTGATGGTTATAGGAAACAATTGGTTTCAGTTATTTTTTCCAAAAGGTGTGTAACCAAATATTATGTTGAGGGTGGCAATAATTTTGTCTGGCCCATTTTTGGAGTTTTACATGAAATTATGTTGTTGTTGTTTTTTTTTTCTCTGTTATTTATGTTGTTATACACACAAAGGAAATAAACATGTGTATAACCAAACATGTGTAATTGCAAAGATTTCCTGGGAGATATACTTCATTTTCTGGAAAAATTTCAGGGATCAGGGGTGCCAACACTTTCAGCCATGACTGTATATATGTATATATATATATATATATATATATATATATATGCACCATGAGATGGTATGTGAGATGCTCAATCGTGCTTTTTATGCCCATGTTTCTTATTTTCTCTAGCTGGACAATGCAGAACTGTATCTGAGGATTGTGAACGCTAGAGATGCAGATATTCAGAGCGCTGCTCCAATCAGCATTTACACTGCTGGGATCTACAGATACGCTCCCGTGGTATGCATCTTACACAAGAGTCATTTGATGTGAAAGGGTCTGTTTTTTTCAGAAGATTTTTTTTAGAATCAGAATTCTTCACAGTGAGGGTGATAGGAACCAGATGTCTAAAGGGGTTTAAAGCAGCATCTGACATTATGTCCAGGCTGGGAATATCAATGTAGTTTTATCCTGTATCTCCTGAAGATCCATAGTTTTTGGTGTGTGACGTGGTGCCATAAAGGTCTACGCAGTTCTCACCAGAGATCTCGAACATGTTCCACAAAAGTAACATAGAGCTTTGGACCTTTCGCACTTTCCGCCTCTGCGTTATCACATCTGGCTGTGAATAGTAGCATCATCAAACTTCCGCCTCCATTGTTTAACAAAGCAGTCACTGGTTTTCAGCCTTCCTCGAAAACCTTCCTTCAGCACAGCCAAGAGGAAAACATTTAGAATGTCTGAAAGTCCCTCCAACATGTACAAAAGACTAGTTTGAATTGGCCAAAATGCATCACAGAAAAATCCGAAACCTTCAAATTTTGTTTGACCCAGTCTGGTGCAGCACACTGTTTATTGTGGCAAGCTCAGTAAACACTGTGTCCGACATTTGCACTGTGCATCTCTTTGGAAATGATACAAATAAAGCACATGAGTCTGAACTGCAAGGAACCTGCCTGTAACGAGGAGCAGAGCATGTCTTTATGTCCGTTATGTACGCCTCTAAAAGGACACTCTTAAGAAACTAGCACTTATTGCACTTCATTATGGAGGAGACAAAATATGAAAGGTTTAGTTCTTCCCACTGAGTCCAGTAAAGTAAATCTGTCCCACCATTCACCCCTGCATTCATTCTCGTCGGTTCAGTTTAATTCTCTTTTGTAATGGGTTCTTTTGTTAAAAGTGACACATGACAAGCAGAACTTAGCTGAAACTAAACATGTTTAAACTTGATGGAGTGGTGAGTCTGTTTGCTTGAATTGTTGATGTATTTAGGAATGAGCAGTAGTCTCAGGCATTGTTTTACAACACAAACGGAAGCCATTTATCACTATTATTTACGCTTACTGAACGCAAAAGTGTTTGAATGGTCTATAGCAGGCATTCTGGGCCCAAAGTGAAAATGACCAAGATGTCATTCTCTGTATGACATTCTCCTATAAGTAAATGAGGGATGGATGTCTGGTTCCTATTACACCAAACCAAATGTGATTCTCAGCCTTATGACTGGATCTTTCATACAGTGCCTTGTCCATGAAATTGATGTGGGCCTTGTTTGATTGTCCCTTTAATTGTGTGTTTCCTCCTCAGACAAGTCCAAGGCACAGCTTCACCAGCCAGGATTCCCGTGAACCTGTTTGAACCCCAGCTGTTCAGAGTGCTCAGGTTTATATAGAAGCTTTCAGCCAGAGCCTTGACTCACCTTCACCGGGGCAGTTTGATAACCCAAGTGACCAGCATGAGCTTTTGTCTGTAAATGGGAGGAAGCACTGCTGCACACTGCTCATCATTTGTAATAAGCATGTTTAATGTTTTGTGGGCAATAAGGACTTATAATTAGTTTAAGCTATGTTCAAGTTAAAGCCATTCAAGGTCTGCATAAAAGCAATCATCTATCTGTCAGTAAACCTAAAATTTAAAGGACCTCTATCATAGAAAAACAAAACTCCCTCAAACTGTTCTGCTTTATTTTAGTTCTTTTTTTAGTAATGTGCTAATCATGAATGCACTTTAAATAATGTGCTAATCATGAATAAATCTTATGATGTCATGTAAAATATTGTAAATCAGTGGTATGTATTTTGTGAATATAAATGTAGTTTTAAATTGTTTCTCATTTAGTTTAAGTTGTATTGTGTTTACCTCAGAATAAATTAAGCAGTTTTCCTTTTTAAAATGTGTTGTCACTATGAAGTGTAGTTAAAGGGGAATTCAAAATTTCTGCATAATTCAGTGGTTGAGATATAAACAGTATGAATGGGTGATACCACAGATTTTTCATTCAATCTGATAACTGCCAAGTAATATAAAGGCTAATGTCCCCATACCAATACTGATACTGAAACCATACAATTTGTGATTTTCAACAAAGATAAATGGTAAATGTAAACAAAATTATATCTGAAAATCTGGCATTAATATTAAATAAACCTTCATAAATCAGTGCTCTGTGCTTCTTTATTAATAACATAATTCAATTCAGTAATAACAAATATCAATTATGAATATATTATTTAAATAATATTCAAATCGTATGTTCACCTAAACTAGTACTGTCAATTGAAAAGTTAGTTCGTATACACGCATTTATTAGAATAATATCTGAATAGTTCCATTTAAAACTTCATTATATCTAATGGAAGTTAAACATTATCAAAACTGTACCAGATAAACATAGTAAAGAACATTACATCATTTACAAGAGCCATGTAAAATTATAAGACATTGGTTTGTGAGTCTTTTGATAAGTCACTCACCAGCCTACCAGTAAAAACATATATAATTGTACATGTCGTTTGAAGGAGCTTCTTACTCATTTGGGGACCAGAGGAACAAAGCAAAAGAAAGAAGTTTAATTAATAGTTAATATACTACACCATCATTTACAGCTGCATTTTTTAATTATTTTCATAGAATAGGATACACCTCCTTAATTCTATCAATATTTTGGGCCAAATTGATTGATTCTTAAATGTAAACGCTAGGATTGGAGTATCATATTTAGGTATCGACCCGCCCATCCCTAGTAAACAGACTGCTTCAGAACTGTTCGGTGTGAAAACGTTCAGATGTTCTTTACAGTGGTGGTGATAGAAACGAGGGGTTACAACATAACGCAAATGAAGACATTTTATTTGGTATCCAAAAACACCAGCGAATCTACACGTGTCTTCTGAGTTTATATGGAATGTTGATGATAGTAGTCATAAATCTAAAATAATATATATTTTTTTGAGGACTATTTTGCCTCAATAGCACTATTGCCACTGAGAACCGATTGTTTAGCTTTACAGCTTCTGGGAGTTAATTGGCTACCATTACTGTTGTTGAATGTTGATTGGTTAGCATTACTGCTACTGAATGCGGACCGGGGCTCAGGGGCTCACTAACATCATGAACCTCTATGAGGCAAATGAATTAATATTTCTGTATAAAATGTGTAAGCATCTATAAACTGATTTTGCTCAAATGCCTAATATAAACATGTTTAATATATGTACGAACATAAAGATGAAGCGAAAGAAATGCAAGAACGGACGCTCAGTGCTATCTTCATATAGAGATTCACTTCCTGGTCTAGTTTAACCCCGCCCCCTCCAAACACGTGCGCTCTGGCAGAGTGAACTCATAAATCCGTTTCTGATTGGTCGAACTGCGTTTGGCCGAAACGACTTTTCGCGGTGGCGGCCATGGCCTTTCTGCACCACTCTATAGTGACGGCAGTTTTCAGTATATTATTAGCAACAGGTAACAGATTTCCACACTACCCCAATATAAATATAAAAAGGCCTCTAGAAACGTAGTGGGAGTGTTATAATGATAAAGTAAGGGGGACTGTTTTCGTAGGAAGTGAGAGATTTCGTATCTGTTTTGTTTTTGTGGTTTTCTTGACGAGATAACGTACCCAGATAGCCATCTTTTCCTAGATTGTAGGTTGTATTTTTACTCTCAGATTGCAACAGCGTCTTTATTTAACAAATTGCTTCGCAGTCTTTAAGTAACGTTGCCAAACGAATGATTTCATTATGCTGTTAACTCGTGAGGAAAACAGTGGTAACCAACGATATTAGATAACTAGTTACACCAAAAGTTAGGGGAAAATGCGCCCGCAATTATACTCGTTTTGGCGCCGGATGGTTCTTCATGGTGTTGATGAGGTTTGAAAAACTTTTAATGTCGTGCTCTACTAATGTCTAATGTCGTACTGACTATAATTGTACGCCCCCAGGTGTCGCTCAGAAATGCGACAATGGATACTGGCAGTGCGATGATGGTCAGTGCATCCCCCGGAAGTGGCGCTGTGATGGCAGCGGGGACTGTCTGGACGGTTCGGATGAGATGGTTTGCTGTATGTTTCAGCCTTATTTGTTTCCGCATACGTTGTATATGTTAATTTTGTTCTCGCATCAATTGAAACATTCTTTCCAGCAAAAAGACGATTTACCAATACATAAGTTAGCTTTCACTCAATATTCAAAGACACATTTAGGTACGGGTCCGAAGCAAACACCCAAGCAGTTTTAATCCAGATTAATTTTATATGAACAAATATTGGATGTACTTTTGCTTCTCTAGTTAGGCCTTGTGTCTTTTAAAGATGAACACCACCTTTTTGTCTGAACTGTTCCATAAGTCAAGTTTTAAGACGTAAACTGTCATTCAGAGTGCTTTTGTGAGTCAGAGTTGTTCTCAGTGGGAATGATGACTTCCACCTCTAAAAACTCTCACAAAGTTTTTACTTGAAATGAGTAAAATACACTGTCTAACATCTGGTGATGTTTTACAATAACTTTCTGAGTTCTGTATTTTAATCATTTTATTTTAATTTGATGGGCAGCTCAATCCCTGAATATTGATGCTTCCGACCATAGGAAGTGATTCTGGCACAAAAATATCAATGTTATTTGTTTAGTTATTTAGTAGGATGGATGTGTAAATCTTCTTATAAAAATATAAAAAAAATGCTGCCATAAATGATGGTGTAGTATAGGAACTAGTTTTCTTTCAATATTTTTTTCCCCTGCTCTAAAAAAAGCTGGAATGGGAAGGCACTTTGAAGGTGATGTACGAAAGTGAGACTGAAGTGTGTATTTTAATTGGTAGACTTCCCTGAACTAATTATCAAAAGACTCATCAGCAAAAGCCTTGTAAAATGTATCATGGCCCTTGTAAATGATGTGATACATGTGATCTACATCACAAGGCTTNGTACGAAAGTGAGACTGAAGTGTGTATTTTAATTGGTAGACTTCCCTGAACTAATTATCAAAAGACTCATCAGCAAAAGCCTTGTAAAATGTATCATGGCCCTTGTAAATGATGTGATACATGTGATCTACATCACAAGGCTTCATCAAAACACCCAGCAGATATACTTATTACATATACTTATTTTTTATTATTTTAATCTGTATAATGTTATTTTCATTAGGTATATTACTGTTAAATAGAAATAACTTTTAAATAGAACTCTTCAGATATTACTCTAATAAATACATATTTACTTACTGAGTTCATTTGACATACAAAGTACTAATTCTTGTGAACATATAATTTAAGCAATATAGAACGCTGAATTTAGTTTTATGTGATAAAAAGTAGGGGTGCACGATATGGACTAGAATTGCGATGTGCGATAACATTGTTGGATATCCCGATATCGATGTGAAACACGATAAATTAAGATTAAAATACAGAAATTTAGTGTCTCTCTGAAAAGCAGCACGTTCATTTGTTTTGTTTTTTACTGTGTAATGAATCCAGAATAATTCCCAATATTTTGCAGGTTTATTCAACAATAGATAAATTCTAAAATTAGATAACACATATACAAGTAATAATAGTGCAATAACTTTGTGCGGTGCAAAGCTGTGCTCTCTCAACATTCAGTAATAATAAATAATAATAAAACAAATGAATAAATACATAAGTAAATAATATAAAAATAAGGTTAAAAAATAAATTAAATAAAACACAAACAAAAGCTCTCTTTTCTGGTAATAGCACAAACTTATTATAGCTAGAGCTCAGCATCACAGAAGCAACATAGCCAACATAAAAGCACAACAACCTTGCGGTTTTTTCTAAAAGTTAGGTATACTCTGTAAAATCCTGTTTGCCCGTACAACATAAAAACAAAGACTTCATTTGGTAACAGAGAACTGGGTTTATTTAACTCAAATAAATACTTTGAATTAACCATTACAAGTATTTATTTAAAGTTGATTAAACACAGTTCAATCTTGTTACCACATGAAGTCTTTTTTTTAGGTTTAACGGAAAAACCATTGTTTACAGTGTAGAACTCTACAGTCAGAAAATATTAAAAAAATAAACCCAAAAACATGCCAACAGACTGCAAATAGGCTCAGCAATCCATTTTCATTTTTTCTAGTAATTCTCCTGACTTCTACCTAATATCTTTTTTTTACATTTAGTCACACAGTGGATAAATTATCATATCAACTTAATGCCTAAAATCTTAAAGATTTTTGGCTAAGAAAACCAGCATATTTACTTTGCTTGGTTTTAAGCATGAACGCTGACAGGTCACTACATTTCCTGAGGCACTGAAAAGTCTTTCAGAGGGTGCACTAGTGGCAGGCACACAAAGATACTTCCTGGCAAGCACACTTAAATGAGGAAAGTTGAGGTGGTGCTTCCTCCACCAGGCCAAAGGATCTCCCTCACTGTCAATTGTGGGCATGAGAAGATAGCTGTTAAATTCTGATTCGACAACAGCTTGATCAGTGGGTAGTGGTACAGAGGATGATGTAGAGGGGATGGCAGACTGTAACAGGCTTCCTAAAGTCCTCTTTTTCCTCTTCTCACTTGGTGCTCCATGGCTCTGATGAGACCCTGTCTGTACTTCTGCTGTGGCATCAAAAACAGGTTCCCTCTCCTAGAAAAGACATAGTGAAGGTTATTTGCAGCATGAGAAAATGTCTAGAGTCGTGTCTAGATCATTCACAGCTTTAAGGGATTTTTACCATTTGTATTGTCTTCATTTCAGCCATCAGTTTTGCCTTGATTTCTATGAGGTTTTCAGCACTGATGTAGTCTGCCTTGAACCTGGGATCCAGGAAAGAAGAAGTGTCCAGTAGAGACTGTGTTGCAGAATCCTCATACTTCCTCTCCATGTAGTCCAGAATTTTGGCTTTGACTGAGCGTGTCAGCTCACTGTCCTCCTTATCTTCTGCAAGAGTCTTTGTCTTCAGCAGCTGAAGAACTGGTTGCACATAAGATATGCTCACATAATCTTCTCCAGACAGGGCGTCGGTAAACTCCTGGAGTGGCTTTAGCACCCTGTTTACTGATTCAAGGACCTCTATGTCCTGCCATGAAGGAACCAGATGTCGTGTATTTCTGTTCTCCGAGAGAACCTGTGACAGGGCCCGCTGCTGCTCCAGTATTCTGTCCATCATCCGCTGCCTTGTGCCCCATCTTGTTGGGCATTCTGTGATTAGAGAATGCTCCGGCAGGTTCAACTCCCTCTGAGCTTTCTTCAGTGCTTCCTTCTTTTTCCAACTGTGTGAGAAATGTCCAACCAGCTTTTTACACATTCCTCTAGCACGATCAATGCGACTGTCACCTTTAACTGCATTTTCTGTGGGGGGAAAAAGCCCACAAAAATTATTTTAATTGACCGATTTTGAAGCTGAATAAAATTGAAGTGATTTAAAGCAGGTACATATGATTTTATGACATGAATTTGCATATCATATACATTGTACGTAAGCACAGCCCACTGAGCCCAACTCTTCAAATAGCAAATAAAAAATAAATCAAATACCAACTTTATTATAATTTCAGGTGTTGTTGTTCAGACAGTATGCATAAAAAGGTCTCATAAATCAAATGATTACTGTATACAAGCGACTATATAAAACTGCTAGGAAAATGGTTGAAATTAAAATTAACACTTACCAATGGCAAGGTGGAGTCTGTGTCCAAAACATTGAAGTCTAGGCCAGTCATTCAGTTCTGTGGCTTTGATCATATTTGTGGCGTTATCCGTGGTAACACACACCAGGCACTCTTCGCGCAAACTCCAGCTCGTCAAAGCGTCTCGCAAGCCCAGAGCTATGTTTTCCCCACTGTGTTCTTCAGGAAAATAGGATGTTTGCAAACATCGGCTTTTCAGTTCAAATTCCTGGTTAATGAAGTGAACTGTCAAGCTCACGTAGGGCTCCGTTGTTCTACTGGACCACAGATCCGTTGTACACGCAAAGAATTCAATTTGCTTCAGTTCTGACTGTACTCTTCTAACGCATTGAGCATACATCTCTGGTACGGCAACATGGGAGAAATGCCTTCGTGACGGAATCTTGTACCGTTTATCCACCTTGTTTAGTAAGTGCACAAAGCCTTCTTTGCTGACCGTTTTAAATGGCACCATATCTTTAGCCAAGTAATATGTGATGGCATCGGTTATTTCTTTGTGACGCCGGGAGCCCAGATCATATGGAGTCACACTTTCAAACATTTGAGCAATGGATTTTTGTTTTACACCTGGAGCTGCATCGTCACAAGAGGCAGATCTAACCGTGCTTTCAGACTTTTTTGCTGAACATTCCTCATACAGTTGTTTGTGGTTGTGTTTTAAGTGATGGTAAAGGTTTGTCGTGTTCCCGGTGACTGTAGCCACAACGGCTCGACATTCTTTGCACAAAACCTTGGATTGAGCATGGTCATCTCGACTAAAACCAAAGTATTCCCAGACTACGGACATGCCTCCCCTTTTTGGAACCAATTCCTCCTCACTTACGTCTTCGCTTCTCGAAGATTTTTTGGCACTTGGCCTGGCTGCGCTCATTTTTTTTTCCGGACTAAGCAGTCGCGTGTCTGATGAGCGTGTTCACCTCGCTCTGCCTCCTGCCTACTT
>CM067490.1:14693426-14718061 GCA_034552555.1 Semaprochilodus insignis | reverse complement strand
GGCGGGCAAAGCATAAATGTATTGTGATGTACACCAGAACTGTCACTACTGTAAATCATACCGTAATGTCAGTTTTTAACTATACGTCTGCTTCTACTTTCAAGTATAATAATTAAGTATGAATTATGCTTTGGGTTGCCCTGTACCACTCATTTTTCCTGCTCTGTAGATATTGATGAGTGCGCTCAGTCTTATGGGCCATGCATGCACACATGCATCAACACCAAAGGATCTTATCAGTGTCGATGTCGCTCAGGTTTTAAACTTCAGGATGGTAATGTGTGCCAAGCTCAAGGTACTTTCTCAGAATCAAATGCCATTTTTTAAAATTATTTTCTAACTGAACTGCTTTTTAATATTACATTTCTATATCTATATTTCTTTTGTAAGGAAATGTCACCAAGCTTCTTACCACCAAGAAGGGACTCATTGGATTAGTTGATGTGAAAGCCAGAATATACAAGACCCTCATTGTGGTTGACCGTGACCCTGTTGCCTTGACATTTGATCTTGTGCGGAACCTCTTTTTTTGGGCTGATGGGAACGGGGACATTTATGAGTCTGAAAATCAAAAGAATAGAGTGCTTTATTCAGGTTAGCTGGGCAGAGTTTTTGAGTGTTTATAGGGCTGAATGATTCAGGCAAAACATCAAATTGTGGTTTTTCTGACTGATATTGTGATTGTCATCTTTTTTTTTCTGTAAATTGAGGTCCAGGTATTTCTTAGGTCAAGAAGACTAGTATATCCACCTTTCCTGGTTTGAGGATTGAACATGGCCAGTTAACAAGCCAGACTGCCAATTAATTAATTTACAGGCAGTGCAGCTTGTTGCAGGCAGTGGCGAGCTCCATTAGAAGGTTACATGAGAAGGTTACAGGTTAAAAAAAACTGCACCTGTTGTGATTTCAAAAAACGCAACCTTTCAGATTACAAAATTTGATATAGCATGAATTGTTCAGCCCTAGCGTCTGGTTTACTATGACAATTGTGCTTCCTAAATAATTTGTATTTTGCCTGTGCTACTCTGCTTTGTGTTTTTGTATTTTAATGCTTTTTTTTTTGCTTAGGGCATAGTGGCATTAAAAGTTTAGCTGTTGATTGGCTCCATGGCCAACTATACTGGTCCAACCCTAAACTAAAAAGCATCTACACTGGATCGTCTGATGGTAGTGCTGTTGGCATAGTCATGTCCAAAGATACAGAACCCTCAGATTTGGTTCTTCTACCAATTGAAAGGTATGTTTTTTCAGTATTACATGCCTTTAGTATCTGTGACTGAATTAAAGTTGTGTTTCCTTTTAGCACCAATTCATCTTTTCCTTGCAGTGCTTTGTTTTGGATTAACAAGGGACCAAATGATAAAGTGACTATTGAGAAAGCTGGGATGGATGGTTCTATGCGCACAACCCTGGTTGTTGTAACTGGTCATTTGCCAAGAAGCCTGACTTTGGATGTGGCGGCCCGACGATTGTATTGGATAAGTAATTTCAAATTGGTTAGTGCTCTTTACTTCTGTAAATCTTCAGTGGAGAACATTTTATTATTGTTCTTTCATCATTCAGTAAATGCTCTGTAGTACTTGACTGTAATGTCATTTTAATGCTCACGGTGTTGGTTTTGTAGTTTGTGTGTAAATTCCATACTTGCATAAAAACGGAGAGTAATAAAACAATGAATGTTGCAGTCGGTGGAAACGGTGAAAGCAGACGGTACAGGACGACATACCTTTCGAGAGTTCTTTAAAGGAAAGACTGCTCAGAGTTTGGCTGTGTTCAATGGCTGGTTCTACTGGGCTGATGACAAGCGTCTGTGGCGAGCTCCTCAAACATACCCTGATCAAAAGAGTTTTGTTCTAAAAGCGGCAATGCCGATACTAACAGTATATCATGAGCTCCAGCAGCCTCGAGGTAAATTGAGAAATGTATATATTTGAACAAAAATACTTAAAAACCTCAAGTATTACTGTGTGACTATGTTTCTGTGTGCTGTAGGTTCTTCTCCATGTAGAAAGTCAGAATGCAAGCTTTGCATGCCCTCTCTGGCCTATCGTGGCAGTTTTACCTGCTCTTGCCCCAAAGACAAGCTTCCTGTGGCACGAGACTGTGAAGGTATGTGGTGGACGTTGTGTATTTCGGTGGAGGTCGGTTAACACTAAAGATGAGCAGCTTCTGATTTATTTTGCCTTTTTTGCACCATGATAGGTTTTAAGCTTGCCTATGCAACATCCACAAGTATATACACAATGGATTATACAACTGAAGGACCTGTAAAGTCTCTACTCTTCTCCTCGAGTGAGGACATTCAGGCTTTTGATATGGACTGGAAAAGAGGTTGGCTGATTTGGGCCAATGGCACAGGTCATGTGAAGGCTAGACCTTTTACTGAAGATCGCTCAGAATATATTCCAACTTTGAAGCCTGGTATGTAGCACAACTGCTGTTTATCATTGGCCAAATCATAGTTCTATCCCTGTTAATTCTTATGGTTATTGATTGTGGTTTTCTTAGCATGCAATGTCAAAGTGGACCAGAAGACTGGAAACTTGTACTGGGTGTCCTGTGATGAACTGTCAATTGGAGTCACCCACATTATTCTCCCTGATGAGAGCATCTCCCAGCAGCTGTATCAGGCAACTGGGGAGATAAATGGTTTATTCGTGGATTGGCAACGAGGTCAGCTGTACTGGCTGGAGGATGGGCAGATAATCAATATGAAGCTAAGCCTGATGGGTGGGAATGCAAAAGCCATCTACAGATTTGAAGAAAGAGTTGACCATATTGTTCTGGACAGGAAGGCAAACAGCTTCCTTTGGAACTCTCAAAGTGGTTAGTATTTCCCGATTCTTTTAAAATGTGCCACCTGGATATGCAACACATGCTGTTGACTGATCACAGCAAATTAACAGTTAATTTAAATTTCAGAGCTCCAGGTTTTGAGTCTTCTGAAGATGAGGAAGTACTCTGCTGGTAAAAAATGGACTATTCCAGACTTGATTGTAGCTGCTTATGAGCCCTTCATGGTGACCTTGCTCAGTGATATCATCACACTGTGGAAACGGCAGGATGGGACACGTGTTGGAGCGGTCACTGTAGAGAGCGGTGTTGTTGGAGTCATTGTAGCAATGAAAGAAGTGAAACAAGGTTGGTAAAGCCATCTATTTTAAGAGGATTTGTTTTAATCGAGCTGACCTTGGTTTGCTGCCATTTTAAGTTCAGAATAGTTTCAAGGGACACAGCATTTATTACCCAGCTCCAATACGCTTACTAGGTGGTCAGGGCAAATTGTTTGTAAAGTACAGTCTTTGGGCATTCAGTCATGTGCACAATCCTTTACTCCATTGTTTTTGTGTAGAAGCCTGAACTTGGTGTAGCTTTTTTAGAAACAAAGTAAAATGTTGTATTGAGTTCAGCATTTGATAGTTTGTAGTTAATGACAAAGAAAGGTCAGAATAGGGAGATGTATTGTCTTCCTTTACTTTAGGAATGTGGAAGTTAATGTCGGTGTCTTGTAATTCCCACCCATGTCCCGCCCCCCTTTGCCTCAGATGAAGCCTCTAGGAATGTGTCTCCTACTCAAGTGAACTGTAGCAGCCCTTTGGTCGTATGTAGAGGGACATCAGTCTGTGTCTCACAGATCCAGCTGTGTGATGGAAAGAAAGACTGTCCTGATGGATCTGATGAGTCATCCTGTGAGAATATCTGCAAAACTCAAGGTGACGGGCACAATTCTTTTTTTAATTTATTTATTTTTTATTTTTTCCCCCTCCCCACAGTGTAAAAACTTCATCAGTTGTAACATTTTTTTGACTTTATCTTGTTTTAGGCTTTACTTAAATGCTCTTTCCCATCCAGGTGACTTTCTGTGCAAGGACAGAAAGAAGTGCATTCCGGGGTCTCTTGTCTGTGACAGACACAGCGACTGCACTGATGGCTCTGATGAGGTGGGTTGCCCTGTTGTTGTTGCAGAGACCAGCAAGGCTGCTCCCTTAAGGTGCCGTTTGGGCTTTAAGCCCTGTAAGGACGGTAGTGACTGTGTTCTGCTTAGCCATGTGTGTGATGGAGAGGTGGACTGTAAAGATGGATCTGATGAGGAGGGATGTGAACATCAGTGCAGAGCAGGTCAGTAGTGCTGTACTGATTTTTTTTTTTTTTTTTTTGCTTTGTGATGTCCAGTTTACAGGATGCATGTGAAGTCAGCTTTAATGTTTCCTTAGATCAGTTCCACTGTGCTCATGGTCGAAAGTGTATAGACAAGAGGCAAGTCTGTGATGGGACTCCTCAGTGTCAGGATCGCTCTGATGAGAGAAACTGCTTTACACAATCTGAAAACTGCAACCATCACTGTGACAACAAGACCCGCTGCATTCCAGAAAACTTCCTGTGTGATGGCGAGAGAGACTGTGTAGACGGCACTGATGAAGCGGACTGCCGTAAATCTTGGATATACTAGCATATATCGTGAGATGCTCTAATGTACTTTGTTAGATCCATTTTAATTATTATTCCTTTTTTTTCCATTCAGCTTCAGCGACTACAGCTCCTTCAGATAAACCCTCTGCTGAAACAGGATGTAAAAGCCCCTCTGTACTATGTGGCACATCCCTGTGCGTCAATCAGTCTCAGCTGTGTGATGGGAAATTTGACTGTCCTGATGGATTTGATGAGCTCTTCTGTCTACAAGCATGCTCAGATCCAGGTAACATGTGATTACTATTTCTCAAACATTCACTGGGTTTCAAGTGGGCAGGAGGGGAGAGGGACTAGCCTCAGCAAGCTAATTAGCTTGGCAGGTTAAGCATTGCAGTTTTTTTGAAAACTCGTAAAGCATGACATAAAATCAAATATTGCCTTGTGTAGCTTTAGCTTCAGGTTTGGAAAGAGAACTGTGGAGCTTTATTAGTTTTATTGTTATCACAGTTGCTATATAAAGGCCTTGTCGCATTTATTTGAATATATTGCAGATACTGAAGCTCGTGACTCCTGCTCTTGCCCAAAATGGCAACATTTGTTAATTGTCGTGTATTGGACTTGCTTTAGAGTGCTGTCCACAGCTGAGGGCGACTAACCTTCTAAAGACTCCAGTGTTTTTGTAGCACATGCAGTTCATGTGCTGATCATGTAATTGCCTGCTTCACAACTATTTAAAATTAGTTTATTATTTGATTGCTTAGCAGTTGTGTTAATTATACATGCTAGTTATTGCATGATTAGTATTTTAACAGCTTAGACTGTTTGCACTTAACAGCTTTGTCTACCACCCTTTTCATTTCTGAAAGGGAAAATTAAATTGTAATGAATTTTGAGCAGGTGGTTCTAATTTATTTGAACTATTTTGCACTTTTACACAGTCCTCTTGTGAGTTAAAACAGTATTGCAACATCCTTTAATAGGAAGTCGGGGATTGCAGAGCATTTGAGAGGAAAAGGGCAGGTAAACAAGGGTATGCTAAACAATATTGAAACAGAGGTTTGTGTTCATTTGCCATATGGTTTTTGTGTAGGTCGCTTCCTGTGTAAGAACAAGAGGAAGTGTGTTGACCAGGCTTTGGTGTGTGATGGCCACCCTGACTGTCCTGATGGTTCAGATGAGTTCCCCTGTCCTACTTGTGTTTTGCACTGTGACGAAGGGATAATGTGTCTGACCAACCAGCAGTTCTGTGATGGGAAAATGGACTGTAGAGATGGCTCGGATGAAAGAAATTGCTGTACGCTCTTTCAGTTTCTGAATGTAAATTGTTTATTAGGAAAGACTGAAGAGAACTCAATTTTTGGTTTCTAAACGATTGTTTTTTCAGACAACCGAGGACGTAAAGGTACAGGAACATCTTCCCTTAAGTGTCCTCTGGGCTTTAAACCATGTAGGGATGGAAGTGACTGTATTCTCAACAGCCATATATGTGATGGAGAAGAGGACTGTAAAGATGGGTCAGATGAAAGCAACTGCGAGCGCAATTGTAAAAAAGGTAAATACTGGGAACATTATTTATGATCACTCTTTTAATGTTTAAACTTCTGTTCTCCTACGTCTTTTTACATTTTTACATTATCACATACCTCTTGTCATTCTCTCCAACCAGAGCAGTTTCAATGTGCCCACGGCAGGATGTGTATAGACAAAAAGCAGGTGTGTGATGGGACTCCTCAGTGTCAGGATCGCTCTGATGAGAGGAACTGCTTTACACAATCTGAACACTGCAAGCATCACTGTGACGACAAGACCCGCTGCATTCCAGAAAACTTTCTGTGCGATGGAGAGAGAGATTGCGCAGACGGCACTGATGAAGCAGACTGCCGTAAGTGTTTTAATGGACCCCAGCTGATATGTTGGTGTTTCATGTTGCATCAGGTTTGATCTAAAGGTGTGTGTGTGTGTGTGTGTGTGTGTGTGTGTGTGTGTGTGTGTGTGGTTGTTTTTGGCTTCTTTTTTTTTTTTTTTGGTTCCCCCTTTCCCCCCCAGCTTCCATCGTAACTCCTTCAGATAAACCCTCTGCTGAAAGAGGCTGTAAACGTCCATCTGTACTATGTGGTGGCACAACCCTGTGTGTCAATCAGTCACAGCTGTGTGATGGGAAATTGGACTGTCCTGATGGATTTGATGAGCTTTTCTGTTTACATGCATGCTTGGATCCAGGTAATGTATGAATGTGTTTGATGTTTACATTCCACTTATGTATTGTAATGGAAATTGCTGGAAATTGCTGAACAGCATGCTGTTATAGTATACGTTACTAATGAATGCACTTCTAATGGTGGTGTGCTGTTTAGTATGGCAGAATGTTTTTGGAAACACCTTGTGTTATTCTTGTATAGGCAACTTCCTGTGTAAGAACAGAAGAAGGTGTATAGAACAGTCTTTGGTGTGTGATGGCCACTCTGACTGTCCTGATGGCTCAGATGAGCTGCAGTGTCCTACTTGTCCTCTGCACTGCGATGACGGAGCTGTGTGTCTAACCAGCTGGCAGTTCTGTGATGGAAAAATGGACTGTAGAGACGGCTCAGATGAGAGGAGCTGCTGTACGGTCTTTACACTATACATGATTACACTCTACATCATTAATTTGGAGTAAACTCTCCTTGATTTGTTCTTGCATTTCTGACTGCTTCTGTTTTACAGACAACCTTTTCTATAGAAAGTCTGCAGAAGCTTCATCACTGGCTTGTCCAGTTGGTTTCAGACCCTGCATAGATGGAAGTGACTGTATTCTCAACAGTCATGTGTGTGATGGAGAAAAGGACTGCAAGGATGGCTCAGACGAGAAGAACTGTGAACGTAAATGTAAAAAAGGTAAAGATTTGGCGTACATTTGCTTTTTTTTGCCTGCATTTTATGGCACTTTCCTACATATTAGCTAGGTGTGGGTTACATGATATTTTATTTTCTTGTGAAAATTTGTTTATTACATTACACTTTTCTGAGCATATTATGGATATCATCAGTGCTTATACAATACTGACAAAACTGCACATTTAATTTTAAAAGGGAGTATAATGACAGTATAGTATAACTACAAATAATAATCCATTGCCCTGGATGACTGATGTTTGGCCTCAGTGATGTGAATTCATTTTATGCTTTTTTTATTTTATGCTTTTGTCAGTTTAGCCTTAGTGTGCTTTTCAGTTTAGATGCTTTACCAATGGCCTTCAGTGGACCACATTTCAAACATTTGAATAAATATCATTGTGCTCGTACTTTTTATTTATTTACCTGTTTATGTAAAATGTAGCACTGATGGGGCATCTTGTCTGTTACAACTTAACAGACATCATAAAAATATTTTATGAACATTGTATATCATTGAAATGTCTTCCACAATAGTTATTGTATTTTTGACATATTGTCCACTCCTAACACGAGTCTTTTCAATGAGTGTATTGCTGTCAATACAAAGGACGTTTTGCCAGGCTTGTGATGTTTACTGTGCTTTCTTGTAACCATCAGGCCAATTTCAGTGTGGAAATGGGAGGCTGTGTATAGACAGGAAGAAAGTGTGCGATGGGACTCCTCAGTGTCACGATCACTCTGACGAAATGAACTGCTGCAGCCATCACTGTGACAGAACCCACTGCATTCCAGAAAACTTCATGTGTGACGGAGAGAGAGACTGCGCAGACGGCAGTGATGAGGCAGACTGTTGTAAGTGTTGTAATAACCAAGTTTCATTCCTGTCGATTGTTTGCTTCTTGGTGCAACTATTTGTGCAACCGTATTTTGATGATGATTGTTTTATAGTGGTAATATCCCACAGGGGTAAGAGGAAGGTCTGCTACATCCGCTTTTCCACAAACGTTGTTTGATTTTGGTTTTCTTGCATTTCTAAAAATTGCGACCTAAATTATGAAGGTAATGAAGACCCGCAGTTCAGGATNTTAACAAATTCCTGCTTCTTAAACTGTCTCTCTTTTACGTTTTTTCTGTTATCAACAGCTGCTTTATAGGCTCTTAGCAGTCTACCACTTTTTTAGCCGGGCACTGTTTGTAGTTGGTAAACCGACTGTGAATTGTTGGAACAGATTAGTGGTATTACCTTTGGTTGCTGAAACTACTTTCCGCAGTATTTGTTTGTTGTCTTTTGCTTGGTGTCATCTTGCCTAAAGCCAAATTGTGTCTAAATGACAGGCACAGCGTTTTCCTTTGGTACAAGCTGCTAGTGTTAACAATAGGTTTGGTGTTTGAGTTCTCCTTAGTTGTTGCTTGCATGTTGCTTGCATGCCATTCTCCAGGTGGCCTACATTTTTTGCTTTAAACTAATCTGCAACACATGGGTGAAGGAAAATGTACACCATCCTGGGGAGCTGGGTTGGGAAACACCTGATATAAACCATGGCAATTTTTCTTCTTAAAACCAAAACTATAGTAAAAATGAACAGACTATTACTCTCAACTAACCATTAACTTAACTGAATTCCATTATTACTAATAACAATATAAATAGTAATAGTATAGTATAATAGTATAAATACTGATGTTTTTGCATGTCTTTACAGCGCGACCAAATGGAAATATGGTGGATAAAGCAAATTCCAAAACTGTGTCAAAACTCTTACCTGCCCCCCCACTCTGTAGAAGTCCCTCTGTGTTGTGTGAAGGAACGTCATTGTGCATTTCTAAAAATCAGCTGTGTGATGGAAAGGCAGATTGTCCCAATGGCTCTGATGAGAACTCCTGTATAGATTCATGTGCGACAATGGGTAACGTTCTTAAACTTGGATAATTTAAAGTTGCTTATACTTTTCACAAAAACAAGGAGGGGATTTACAATGGGTTGTAACAGGTGTTTGTGTGTTTGTGTTTTAATTGCGCTTTATCAGGTCACTTCATGTGTAAGGACAGACGGAAGTGCATTGAGAGGTATCTTGTCTGTGATGGGCGACCTGATTGCAGTGATGGCTCTGATGAGGTGGATTGTCCCAGTATTGCTGTAAAAACCACAAATTCAGGTTCCTTGAGGTGTCGTTTTGGATCAAAACGCTGCAAGGATGGCAGTGACTGTGTCCTGCTTAGTCATGTGTGTGATGGAGAAATAGACTGTAAGGACGGCTCTGATGAAGAAGGATGCGATCTTCAGTGTAATCCTGGTGAGATGTAACGAAATAAGGCAGCTGAGTTTATTAAATATACTTTGAGATTTTGCACCAAAGGTGCTGCATGTGATGTTATCTACAAACAACAGATTTCCATAAATACTGTAGGCAGGTTGGAATCCTTATTTGGCATGGTGGCTAACTAAAAACAGTTTGCTTAAAAAAAAGTTTTTAAATATTACATGTTATCTAGAATGTTTGTCACATTGTTATGAAGTGATATCACAACTGTGATGTAATTAGCATTTTCTTCTCAGGCCAGTTTCAGTGTATTCATGGCAAAAAATGCATAGAAAGGAAGCAGGTTTGTGATGGGGTTCGTCAGTGTCAAGATGGCTCGGATGAAGCAAACTGCTGGGAAGCTACAAGGAGTTGCGCCCTGCGCTGTGACCAGAACAGCCGCTGTATTCCAGAGGTCTTTATCTGCAATGGGATGAAGGACTGCTGGGATGGGTCAGATGAATCTGACTGTGGTAAATCTTTTCTCTTAGCAATATGGTTTTTTTTTTTGTTTTTTTTTTTTTTAGTAGCGCTAACATGGCTAATATTTGGATTTCTTCTGGGCAACACATTGTTGTCCAGTTTCTACTGTTTAACTTTGCATATCCCATTCCATTGTTCTGCCCCTAAATGTCTGCAGGCAATCCTGCTGCCTTTTACCGCTGCAAAAGCCCATCCGTACCCTGCTTAGGAAACTTGCAGTGTATCTCCCAGAAGCAGCTCTGTAATGGAAGAAAGGATTGTGCAGATGGATCTGACGAGAGACCCTGTATTAAGAACTGCCCCAGTGATGGTAGTGAATTCCAGTTACATTTGTGTAATGTACCTTCAAAGAAGGCACCTTCAACTTATTGCCTTTGTTTTATCACCTTTCTGTTCTAGGAGACTTCTTGTGTAAGGACAGACGTAAATGTGTTGACATGAGTCAGGTCTGTGATGGTCGTTTTCAGTGCACTGATGGCTCAGATGAGATGGATTGTCCCACAGTGGCTCCTGACAAAACCTCACATTCAGCTCCATTGAAATGCCTTTTGGGCTTAAAGCCCTGTAAGGACGGCAGAGACTGTATTCTGTATAGCCACGTGTGTGACGGAGAAGTTGACTGTAAGGACGGATCAGATGAAGAGGGTTGTGATGTTAGTTGCAGAGCAGGTAAGGAGGGAGGAAAAACAAGTAATCAGGCAATCAGTATTTACAGTAGAGAACCTTTTCATCTGTCTATATGTGTCACACTGTTTTCTTTCTATACCGTACTCTTTTCTTTCTGTTCTTTATATTCAATTGTTTGGTTACATTTCAGGGCAGTTTCAATGTGCTCATGGAAGGAAATGCATCGATTCTAGTCTTGTGTGTGATGGAAAGCCACAGTGCCAGGATCGCTCTGATGAAATGGACTGCTTTACTCGCACAAAAAGCTGCAGCCATCGCTGTGACAACAAGACCCGCTGCATTCCAGAAAACTTCCTGTGTGATGGAGAGAAAGACTGTATGGATGGTACTGATGAAGCAGACTGTGGTAATCTCTTTTCTTTAAATCATTTTTAAATGTAGTTAATGTAACCATTCCTTATCAGAACTCTTAAGTAAACTCTAAGTTTACTTAATAACAGGCTTAACAAGTTTTTAAGATTTTACCTTAAAGTACTGTGGCTAGGTCTGAGCGGTATCTAAAATTAGTACAGTAATCCCACACTTACAAACAAGGTCTGCTTAGGCTGCTTATACCTAGCTGATATCTGTGCTATTTGTTGGTTTATTAATATTGAACTGGTTTACTGGTATCATATTCGATATACTACTGAGTAACTCTATGGTTTCTCAAACGTTTTTCTTAAAGCTGTTTAAAGGAGCATTATAAGATGACACAGTCAGACGAATTCACGCTCCACACAGTCCCTCCTCCTCCTCCCTTAACGGTGTAGAAGAAACATTAAAAGTTCAACGTCTAACTTGATCCCTTCGGCGGTGGAAAGCCAATGTCGTCTTGTTCTGCGTTTACTGTATTTTCACTTTTTGTTTGATGACTAATAGTGGTTTCTTGAGGAGGGTTGTGTTTTCTGCTCATGTGGGAACTGAACGCAGGCGCATCACTTCAGTGACTTATTATATCACCTGTTGGAGTACCAAGTAAGTAGTATTACTAAACAAGACGGGCTGGGGGTAGCTGGTTAGCATGCTAACTTCAGTAGATAACGCAAGGCATAGATGTCTTTGCCACGCCATCAAAATTGCTAATTTTCATGTTCTGATATTGATATTGCTCTTTTAACATCTCATTTTGAGACACATGGGTTTGTAAATGTGAGTTCTCTTTAACTCTCCAGAATGGTCGTGGAACCAATTCTGAGCAACTTGAGCCCTATGTTACAGTGCTTTATCCTGCTTTGTCCCTTCATTGTGGGGGTTTGTGATGTCCATGAAGGGCTGCTAATGCAAACCAAGCAGTGAAACATGGCAGACACTAGTCAATGACATTAACAGAGGCACTCTGCTTCCTGAGGCACTCTGCTTTGTGGGTCTTCTGCTTCCATATGCCATGCAAGCTAAAGAACGCTATACTGACCTCCAGGATATGCATGTGGGACCTCCCCGAGTTGCATGTGGGTGTGATTTCCGCCAGAGTCGCTTGTCTGTTTGCAGGCATAATTCTTCTAGCCAGAAGCTGCCAGGCATGATCATTAAGAATAATTAACTAATGAGTTGAAATGGATGCCTTAAATAAGGGTTCAAGTGATGAGGTCTTCCATGAATATTGTTTAAGCTGTTAATTTTATCTTTTGTCTAGGTTACCCTACCCAGGTAAGAAGCTGTAATAGCTCCTCTGTGTTGTGTCGAGGGGGGAAGTTGTGCATCTCTAGGACTCAAATATGTGATGGAAAGCATGACTGTCCAGATGGCTATGATGAAGAGTCTTGCCTTAAAAGATGCCGGAAAAGAGGTAATGGGACAAGGCTTGCTGTGCAATTTGGACAGACTACATGTGCCTAAATCCTTTGGCATAATTTGGATATTTGCTTATCTCTCATAACAATTCACACTTGAGCTTTCAAATCTGTAAATAAAGCAGGTGGCTGTTAATTGATGTTTCCCTTTTAATTGCGTATAGGTGACTTCCTGTGTAAGGACAGGAAGAAATGTGTTGAAAGATATCTCGTCTGTGACGGACACAGTGACTGCACTGATGGCTCTGATGAGGTAGGCTGCCCTACTGTTGTCTCAAAGACCAGTACTGCAGCTCCCTTAAGGTGCCGTTTGGGCTCAAAACCCTGTAAGGACGGCAGTGATTGTGTCCTGCTTAGTCATGTATGTGATGGAGAGGAGGACTGTAAGGATGGATCTGATGAGAAGGAATGTGAACATCAGTGCAAAGCAGGTAAAACAAAGAGATTCTACTTCTGCTTCCTCTGCTTCTTCTTCTTCTGCTGCTTCAAAACAGTTTGTGCTTTGTCCCAGATCAGTTCCATTGTGCACATGGCCGAAAGTGTATAAACAAGAAGCTAGTCTGTGATGGGACTCCTCACTGTCAGGATCGCTCTGATGAGATGAACTGCTTTACACGCTCTGAAAACTGCAACCATCAATGTGACAACAAGACCCGCTGCATTCCAGGAAACTTTCTGTGTGATGGAGAGAGAGACTGTGTAGACGGCACTGATGAAGCGGACTGCCGTGAGTACTGCTGTGAATAGACACACAAAGGATGGGCAAATTCATAAGCAGAAAAGTTGCCATTCACTTCTTTTATTTTCTTTTATTATGATAAAGTAGTGATGCACCAATACTAACCTTTTCAAACAAATTCAGTATCACCCGACATGTTCGTCAAGTGTCCCTGATCCTTACATTTCAAAATCAAAATACTGGGAATCACTGCAGCAGAAGATGGTGGGTAACCCTCTAAAAATTCACAGCTATTCCAAAACATGATAAACGTCAAGACTGTTTTTGTTAACAGAACAGAAAGCTTCAGGTTTTTGTTTTGTTACTTTATTTAAAACTTACTGTATACAACCAATAATCATAATCAGATTTAATCTGATTTCAAAGTCGTGTTTTCACCTAAACTTCCATAAAAGAGCCGGGCCATGCGTGCATAATCTCCCACGATGCACAAGAAGGATCTAATGGTAGAAGGATTACATGTAGGCTGAAAAAAGTTAATGTGGTTAAATATGAAAGGTATAATGAGTGCCTCATTCTAAGATTCCTCAGTTTAAATTAAATGTATTTATTTTTATAAACAGGTTTATTAATTTGAATGGTAATTCATGCTTTCTTTAAATGCTTACATTTTACAACTTTTTTTGTTGCACTGAAATGTTTACCATGGAATTATATTTTCCACTGTTACTGGCCGGTGTTATACACAGGTATATAGACATAATATAGATGAAAGAAAAATGGTGACATTGGAATATAAGTCTGTATTATCCGATAACCAGAGTTCAGGTTTTAGAGCCATTATCGAAAGAGGAAAAACAGAGATTGCCGCCTCTGATAGAAACACATTCATGTTTAAAGGCCACTGCTCGTAATTTATGGCGAATGAAAGTATTTTGCTAAACTGACATCCTTTTACTTTTCATCATTTTGCAGCTTTGACTTGGCCTGAGTCCGCAGTCTAGCAGCACTTAATATTTACCGCCTTTCAGATTGATTTCATCTTTACAGATGACACCCCTAACTGTTATGGACAC
This sequence comes from Semaprochilodus insignis, assembly GCA_034552555.1. Classification (NCBI taxonomy): domain Eukaryota; kingdom Metazoa; phylum Chordata; class Actinopteri; order Characiformes; family Prochilodontidae; genus Semaprochilodus; species Semaprochilodus insignis. The sequence goes on along the minus strand of CM067490.1, from coordinate 14,703,780 downwards.
GCAGAAATTAGAACTGTTGATATCCAGTATTTTTCATACAGATCTGCAAAGATGCTTTAGATATTTGAAATGTAAGATGATAAACAAGCTCATTGTTGTCTGGGAAAGCGAAATGTGCAGAGCATAAGGTAGCCTGAACATGGATGCCTCTTGTGGCTAGTAAATATGACTTCTTAGATACGCCCAACACACAGAAAAAGAAAGCATGGAGACCCGAAGAATACAGTACTGCTTTTTATTTTTTGTTTTATAAAGATATGGGTCTAACAAAAATGTGTGAGGTATTTATTTTTTGTCACATTTACACCAAGTTTAAAGTTTTTCACCTGTTTGAAAGGCTGGATTACATGTCCCATCTCAAACATGTATATCATCTAAAATCCTGAGTTTACAAGCTGTGAATACAATCATGTCAACGGTTCAGTGTAATTTGCAAGTGAGAAAAATTGCTGTTTTTCTGTTTTTGATGCCACTCGACCATAGCATCTGGTCTAGATGTTGCTTTGTAATGCTTACTGCATCTTTTAAACTTAACCTTCCTTTATTAAGGTTTCTTGGTGAGAAGCTTTTCTTCAAGCTTGAAGTATTAATATCCTGCATCGTCCTGCATAAATGTATTTAGGCATTTCTCAGTTAATGCATGCAATTTTAATTCCTTTTCCAGCTCCTGCCACTAAAGCTCCATCATACAAATCCTCTACTGAAACAAGCTGTAAAAGTCCCTCTATACTGTGTAAAGGCACATCACTGTGCATTGATCAGTCTATGCTGTGTGATGGCAAGTTGGACTGTCCTAATGGATTTGACGAGCTCTTATGTTTACATGCATGCTCAGACCCAGGTAATGTATGATGAATTGGTACATCTCTAAAATGTAATTTACACTTCATATATGGTTTGTAACTGGATCGTGTGTTCCTTGTATAGGCCACTTCCTGTGTAAGAGCAGGTGGAAGTGTATAGAGCAGGCTTTGGTGTGTGATGGCCGCGCTGACTGTCCTGATGGTTCAGATGAGAGGAATTGCTGTATGTCCTGCTTTAATGAAGTGCACATGTTGACTGTCGCAGTGTTTAATATTTTTAAACTTCGTAATGTCTAATTTAGCCAACAGTGGACGTATTGCAGCTGGATCTACAACCCTAAAGTGCCCTCTGGGATTCAAACCGTGCAGGGATGGAAGCGACTGTGTTCTAAACAGCCATGTGTGTGATGGAGAGAAGGACTGCAAGGACGGCTCAGATGAGAAGGACTGTGAACGCCAGTGTAAGAAAGGTAAAGGTTTTGAAAAGTGTGAATGATGTCACATTTTTCATTTTAGCAGAGGTTCAAAATGTAGTTAAAAGGCATTTACATTTTACATATCTAAAATAATTTTCAGTTATTTCGATGTAAATAGAGAAGTTATGGTTTGATGGGAAATGTCTAGAGTAACTTGGGAGCTCTGATTGCTTTATAGTAAAGGTGGGATGGTAGGCAGGGGTGATATCTACGGTCCAAATATATTGTCTTTATGGACTATTTTTGCCACAGCACTGTCCACCATGAATGGACAAAACGACTATGTAATACAATGTGTCTGCTACCAGGTAGTGTGTTCATAAACATTTCATGAAGTCATGTTATATGCAGTAGCTTATTACAGAGGGATTGAATTCTTTAGACATCTGGTTCCCATTGCCGCCCCTATGAGCAGTTCTGGCTTTGTCTTTCCTGGTAAGCTTCACTAAAACGGAGCATTTAACTTTAAGCTATTCTGTTTTATTCTTGTATATTTGGTCAGTAACGTTAGCCTATTCATTGTATTTGGTAACGATAGCCATAGTTTGTAATTAGCCAGAACATGACTGGAGCAGCTGTATAAGCAAGTGTTTGTGTTGTGTGTTTCCTGTCTGTTCTAAAGAAATTAACCACAGCAGTCAGGCCTCACATGCTCGTTTGATCAGTATAAAGGTGCACACTATAATAACTACTCCAATCCAGTCCAAAATGCAGTTGCCAAGTACACTGAATCTGTCAGAGAATGAGTTTGAATCCTGTATCTGCATTTTAGCCTGTTGCCAACGCAGAGGTTTTTGTATAGATTCTGACTGGTGAGGCGGATGATCAAAACTATGAAATGTACTACACCTACAGCTGTACAAAAAAGCTTTTCTAATGTGCACCAACACCATAGCACTCCTCGTTTCAAAGCTAATTAATGCAGCATAGCTGCCTAATGCATGTCACTTAATCAGTTACCTTTTAATTTTTTACCTGTTGAGGTACGTTGGACTCATTTACATTAACTGCTTTATTCTAAGCAGGTTACTCAGCATGATATCAGTAAGTACTTAAAACATTGGCCTGTACTCCTACACATCACTAGTAATTACAAATACTTCATCTCACATGAATCGGCTGGTAAAACAAGTTACAGAACCCCTTCTGGTAAAGTTCTTTATCCAGCTCTAATGCATTGTATTTGGTGTGACATGAGATGCCTAAGAATGATGAGACTTTGTTCAGTGCATGCCTCTGTGACCCACCAGGGCATTTTCAGTGTGCTCATGGAAGGATGTGTATAGACATGAAGCAGGTGTGTGATGGGACTCCTCAGTGTCAGGATCGCTCGGATGAAATGAACTGCTTCACACTGTCTGAGGATTGCCACCATCTTTGTGACAACAGAAGCCGTTGCCTACCTAAATCATTCATCTGTGATGGAGAGAGAGACTGCTTTGATGGCACAGATGAGATTGACTGTGGTGAGTTCAAGAAGGCATTCTCTTTTGCTATTTGCTATGCGTTTCTTCCTTTTTTCCTCCCCTCTATATTTTGCTCATCAGCACTGTTAAGAATTTTGTAACCCACTTGGTGCATGGACCAAAATGACAGCGACATTCATATTTGTGCACATCAATTGTAAAATGGTTGTACTTTTTCAGCCCCAGAGCCATGTCAAAGTGGGCAGTTTCAGTGTGCCAGTGGCCAGTGCGTGTCCCCAAAGCTCCACTGTGATGGTCATCCAGACTGCCATGACCATTCTGATGAGAAGGGCTGTCGTAAACCTCCACACTGCCCCATGGGGGAGCGCTGTCCCCTTAGCCATGAGTGCCTGTTGAAGGAGTGGCTCTGTGATGCTTATGAAGACTGCACTGATGGTTCTGATGAACAGGTTAGGACAGGATTGACTTCTTTCAGCTTCATCTGAGCTCTCATTTTATTAGAGATAATTAAATTGCTTTTATTAACATAGTTAAAGTCTGAAAGGTTCTATGATGTCTTTTGTGATTAGTTAGAAAACCACACAGAATTGTGGTGTTGCTTCCATAAAGATCTGATCTGCTTGAGTGATTATTGTTTTAGAACTGCAAGACATCTACGTTGCAGTGTGGGAAGTTTCAGTGGTCGTGTGCATCTAAAATTCAGTGCATTCCCTCATCTTGGAGGTGTGATGGCACAAAGGACTGTAAAGACCAAAGCGATGAAGCTGGATGTGAGTAAACGTTCTATTCCTGATGTTTCTACAGTTTGTTGACTAGTCATGAGTAATAGGGACAAAAATGCATCACATTCCCACACATGACTAATTTCCAGTCATAGAAAGCAGCTGGAAAATAAGAAAATTAATGTCATTGAAGAAGTCCATGAAAAATGTCATGTTGAGCCACTGAAGCATTTACAGCTGCCAAGGCCCATTTTGTAACTTCATCCCAATGATATTTTTGGAATTCTGCCATGTGATGGAAGAGCAAAACGTGCCAGCTTCCAGTGTGTAATGTTCATAAAATGTTGAGGAAGAGTTTATGAGCCACAGAAGCTCCACCCCACATGTAGACAGAGAGTCTGATACCTGTAGTGCTTTAAACTGGTCACACTGTCGGGCTTCTGCCTGCTGTATTCTGATTGGCTATTAGCACTTCCACATATCTACACTTCCATGTATGGTAAGGTTACTGTAAGTAGCCTTGATGCTGTCCAAGGTAAAAGGTGCAGAGCAAAATAACATTTTAGAATTGAAGTTGTTCATGACCTTGTTAAAGATGTGGGAGCTGAAGTTGGTTTCCTGTTCTCCAGCTTGTTTTGCTAATTTTTATGTTCCTCCTCAGATTGTGCAGCAGCTACATTTTGACACCTGAACAGGTGGAATTGAACACTCAGTGAACAAGCTGGTGCATAAGAAGCCCGTTTCAACCTCACTTGAAATTGAACAGCATATCTGTTGGCAGTTTGTTGAAAAAGTGCATAAAAAGTGTTGACAGACCCTTCATAGCCTGAAATGGTACATTTCTGTACGCTAGATTTGTTGTGTTTCTTGTTGTGCTTCTTGTTCAGCTTCTGGGCTGGAACGCAGATTAGTATATGTAGGTTTAGGGTGGGCTCAGGACTGTTAAGTAACACATGAAAGTTGTCCTGGAATTTCCTAGGGAGTGGTTCCTTAAAACGATGCTTTATACAAAGAATTTAAGAGTAGCAGATGCAGCATGTTTAATGATTGGGCTGCAATGTAATTAATAATGTTTTTTTTTTTTGTTTTGTTTTGTTTGTTTTTTGTTTTTTTTTGTTTTTTTTAAGCGTTACTGCAAATACCAGTATTGTAAATAAGCATTTTACTGTAACAGCCCTACTATAGTATCATTTTAAGCATGCAAGTAAAGTTTGCTGTTTTTGTCCAGGTGGAAAGGTGAAATGCCCCACTCACTTGTTTCAGTGTGGAAGTGAGGAGTGTGTGAGCCCTGGGCTTATTTGTGATGGTGTTGCTAACTGTCTGGATGGCTCTGATGAGGGTGTGGGGTGTCTGATCAGTAACTGCTCCAGCTCACGAAGACCACAGTGTGAACACTACTGTATCAACACTCCCCAAGGAACGGTTAGTAATTATACAGCTCTTTGTGTCTTTCAGTGTTCTGAGTTTAGAATTAAATGGTGGTGTGCTGTTTATTCTCTGTATGCCAATAAAGACTTTGTGCGTAAGGTTGTTTTATTTTTAATTTTTTTGGCAGCACGATTAGTGACAGAAAAAAGATCACTGTTTGAGAATGTATTGTCTGTGTTGTTTCTGCTTAGAAATGTGGATGTCGGGCTGGTTTTGAGCTCCAGGCAGACGGTCTATTTTGCGTAGATATAGATGAGTGTAAGCATGCTCAGTCTCCTGTGTGCAGCCATAAATGCCATAACACACACGGCTCTTACGTGTGCCAGTGTCAGCCGGGTTTCATACTGGAGCCAGATGGTAGCACCTGCAAAAGTCCGGGTAGGTGGAACAGATCTGTCATAGTACCATTAAGTTCAGGACACATTGATTAATTTTACACATATATATCCCAAATTGTTCCTTTCACAACATAGATCATCATGGCTGTGTGATTTGTGATGTGTTTTCACTGTCTTCGTATTTTAGAAGTCATGGTAGAGGTATTTCACTCATTGTTCGGTCACTGTATGTGTTTATCTTTATTCTGCATACAGAGGAGCCTCATCTTTTGGCCGCGGTCCAGTCCGAGCTGCTGTTTAAGAACCTGCAGAGTGGCAACCTCCAGATGCTGCTTCCCCCAGGGCAGACTCCCATCTTTTCTCTGGACTATGACTGGATGGAGCAGAAGCTGTTTTGGGTTAGTCTGGAGGAAGAAAGCATTAAATTTGCTGTCCACGGAGACAAGAACAACATCAAGGCTCTTGTTAAAGGTCTGAGACTTGGACAAATACACTTGCTTAATTAATTTACTGAAAACGGAATAGAATTTCGCTTAAATTTAAACTGTACTGGGTCATCCAAAAATTCTAATGAAGTGGGGACCTTTTTAAAGGTGTGGGTTTGTTTTGTAATTCCATACTTCACCTTTAGTTGAAATTTCGTGCCTTATCCTCAACCATGCCCAGGTGTTAAGTCAGACTCCATTGCCGTGGACTGGGTTGGAAGGAACCTATACTGGGTGGATGGTGTTGCTAGACAGATTCTGGCTGTAAGGCTTGGCAGCAGTGTAGTGAAGCCTCAGAACTACATAGTGATTCTGGATGAAGACCTGGAGCAGCCTCGCTCTCTGGTCCTCCTACCTCAAAAAGGGTGGGTAAGAAGCCTTTCTCACAAAGCAAAAGGAAGGCATACACATTTGTCAATATGAATGGGCTTTATTTTTAATGTATTTGGTTTTGTTCCCACTTAATTTTGGATCCTCAGTTGGTATTTAAGGGGGCTAACACAATTGATGTAACTGAAGCAATGCCCCAGCATGTCCTTACTCTTAAATATAGCTCTTAAAAAAAAAATGGTTAGTTTCTGATGTGTAGAGTAGAACCTCTGCCTGATTGAGTAAACTGCTGTATTGCCTAAACTATTGTGATGTTTCAGAATGATGCTGTGGTCAGAGATTGGCAGTGAGCCACAGATTGAGCGTGCTGGCATGGATGGTACACAAAGAAAAGTGGTGCTACGCCAAAGTTCGAGCTGGCCTGTGGCCATGGCAGTGGACATTCTGACTGACAGAATGTACTGGACAGATAAGAAACTCAAATGCATCGGTTCAGCCACACTAGATGGAGAGGACATCAGGGTAATTGAAACTTTGTTTATCTGGAGAATTATTTGGAGAAGTCTCAAGAGAATCACTACACAAAGACCAGTAAAAGGTCACTTTGGTCTGCAGATTAACAATCTAAGTATGGAATCTCTTAAATCCCTTTGTATGCATTTATCTGAGGCTGGTGATTCAGGCGGACTGATTTGGAGTATTAATTGATTAGTGTCCATGATGGGTTAAATAATTCACGAACAAAATTACACCTTCCGACCAATGATCCATGTAACAATCTTTTTCTTAACCTTCTTTCCTGTGTCAAGATGCTGCAGCTCACCGAGACACCTAGCCCTTTTTCTGTGGCAGTGTTTAATGACATGGTATACTGGTCCGACACGGAGAAGCAAGCAATTCTCGGGGCTCAAAAAAACACGGGCAAAAACAGTACAGTTATTCTAAAAAGACCTGGTCAGCCATTTGGGCTCAAAGTAAGTATTTATCGTTTATTAGCTGTGTATAGCAGTGAAACTGCTGTGAATATAATGACAAGTTAGCATATTCACACAGGTATTGTCCTTTTTTCTAATTTTATTTATTTTGTTTTGTCTCCAGGTTGTCCACCCACTCATGCAGCCTAAGCTGTCTAAACCCTGTGAGAGCCTCAGATGTTCTCACATGTGTCTGCTGACTCCAGGGTTGCAAGCAGTATGTCGCTGTCCAGCTGGACTGCTGTTGGCTGAGGATGGGTTCACTTGTAGCCCACTTGAAGACTCTTCATTTCTTCTAATGCTGTCTCCTTCTATGCTTACTCAGGTACAAACAGCTATCAGGCTAGAACTGTCTTATCTGTTTGTTTGTTTTTGTTTTTTTTCTCTCGCACCCCCACACTACCATAGGAATGGGTAATATGGCAAACATGCATGGACATACCAAAAGTCATGGGATGGCAGTATATAAATTGATTATGAAGTTCCCTCAGGGGACGGCTTTGGAACACTTAGACCTGTATAAGTTGTGAGGCTTTATCTTGCAAGCAGGTTTAACGCAGACCAGGGTGCTCATTGCAAGGTGACATGAGTTATTGGATTTTGAACAAGGCATGTTGGTGGAATGCCTCGATTGGGCACATGCCAGACAAATGTGCAGGCCACACCATTTGTCGGAACTCTCCAGAATGCTCACTGAGCCATTTCTGGACTATTTGGACTTGATGGCAAAGTGCATTATCCTCCTGGAATATTCCATCATTGTGGGGATACATGTAGTCCATAAAAGAGCTGCTAGTGGCTACCAGTTTAGGCGGACCACTTGCCCCAACCTATACCATAAGAGCACCACCCACACCAGTGTGGAACCACCACCAGCCTGCACACTGCCTTGTTGACAACTGGGGTCTATGGCTCCATGGGGGCTGCAGCACACATGAACCCTACCATAAACCCGAAATCGTTGGTGCTGTGACACATTGGACCATGCCATGTCTTCTAGGATCTATTTACCATCCTCACAAGCCCAGATGAGGTGAAGTGTCCGGTGGCATGGTATTAACAGAGGCACTCTGGTGGGTCTTCTACTCCCATATAGTGGTGGGTGTTGTGCGTTTTTCTTTTTTTGATAGCATGAACAATTCTATCCAGACGCTGCAGGTCACGATCATTAAGAACCTGAGAGTGGCCTCTGCGGGTGGTAATGCTTTCTATCACGTATTCCTGGTACATGTGACCGCAGACTGAGGAATGGTAAATGCCTGCATGACTTTTCCCCATCCATCTGGCACCCACTATCATCCCTTGCTCAATTTCTGATGACTGAAAAAGGATATTGTCTTTATTTGTAATAACGAACAATGCCATTTTGCTCTCCCTTTGCTGTTCTGTTATTCGTTGTGATGTCGTGCTGTTGTGTACTACGTGATTCAGTCTGACCTACTAAAGTTATTTTTATCCTGTGCAAATATGGCCACTTGAATCTTAGAAATGACCTCCCCTGGTGAGTCAACCCCAAAGGTGCTTAATGATGCCATAGAATGCATTTATTCAGTATTTTAAATTGTTCTACATAGAAGGCATGTGACTTTTGGTTTTAGGTTACAAATGCTCAGATGTGTTTTTACACGTCCTGGTTTACACTGGATCACACAGCTCCAACAAGCCAACAGACTAAATATGTGTTTTTAAGCTCTGTCCTAATACTGTTTAGTTATCTATGCCAGCTATGAAGTTGGTAATGGATAAAACACAGAATGGCTACTACTTACAGGTAGCTGTTGGGCTTGTGATGCTAATAAAGGTGAAACTGCTCCGCTCTCTGTAGTCTCTTCAGTGTCCGGCGCTGAGCAAAGCTGCTTGGTATTGTCCCAGATTTGAGGAACTTTAGGCATGAAATGTGCAGAGCAAACTAACAACTGTAAAAAAGGGTTGTCTGGAATCTTGTTAAATATGTGGGAACTGCAGTTCCTATTCCCCAGCTTGCTTTGCAAATTTCCTGCTTCAATTACGTTCTAGCACTTATACAGTCTGGTAGCGTTTAACATAGTAAGGATGTAGCCATTTTAATGCAAGTTTGTTTATTTATTTATTTATTTATTTGTTTGTTTATTTTTTCCTCCCCCCCCCCCTTCGGTATAGATCTTTACTAGAAACCTGCGTGGGGAGGTTGGATTAAAGCAGTGGCCTGAGCATCGTGGCTTTGCTCTTCCTGGCATTAAACAAGCTACTGGTTTAGACTTGGTCCTCCAAGACAGCATGCTGTACCTGGCAGATGCCAGAAAGGCCTTAGTGGCTCAGCTTAAACTGGAAGAATCAGGCCTAGTGCCCGAGGGCCGTCCTCTTCAGCTGTCGGGGGACACAGTGACTGCTCTGGCTGTGGACTGGATCACACATAACCTGTACTGGAGTAGCATCAAGCAGCCCCAGCTCTATGTCTCCTCACCCGGCTGGAAATACACCGTCGTTGTGGTGCAGTCTAAGCTCCAGGACACCACCTCCATTGCTCTTCATCCACCCACAGGTAGGCTGTGCTTTACAGCCCTGAGTCTGAGGGACAGCAAAATGCTACCACAGGTGGACTGCGCCTCCATGAATGGCCAGAACCGCATGGTGCTGTGGAAAAAAGCACAGATGCCCATGTTTTTGACTTTCTCCAGTCAGGGCTCAACAGTTTACTGGGCTGATATTGGTGAGTTTAACGTTTACTGTATGTATGTTGGGTAACACCCATACAGATTCCATGTGTATTGTTGCAGGGCTTTATACAGTCTCTTGGGGCTGGACATGTTCTCATAAAAATGCACATCTGGAGAACAGCTTTGGTCAAATTGCAACACTGATGTACTTCCTAAAAGTCCCACACAAATACATCTAGTCTGTGTTCTTTTAATGTCTGCTAGCTAGCAATGTTATCATTATCATTGGTTAACAGTAATGCTTTTACCTTGCAAGAGGTAATATTAATTTTTACTGTTTTGGTCTACACCCAACACACATCTGCATTAACTGGAGAATTTCAGAGGGCCATGCTAGCAAATGCTATACTCACACAATAAGATCATATCTGGTCCCACAAGGGTTAATTCACAAGAATGCGTCAGCCAGAGTATTTTTGGTGTCACTTCTCACTTTTATGTTTGGTTTTCCTCCAAGTTAAAAAAACCAAAAAAAACCCACTTTTGATAGAAAAACTATTAATCTTTCAATCCTACTTGTACATCTATAACACGCCTAAGAAAGCAAATACTAAATTAAAGATACTAAGTGCATCTTGGGCAGTCAATTATGTTATATATATATATATATATATATATATATATATATATATATATATATGTGTGTGTGTGTATATATATATATATATATATATA